>VZSZ01004585.1:135132-147519 GCA_013398815.1 Ibidorhyncha struthersii
CCAGGATACCATGGGCCTTCTTGGCCACCTGGACACACTGCTGGCTCATATTCAGCCGTCTGCCCACCAACACCCCCAGGTCCTTCTCTGCCGGGCAGCTATTGAGCCACTCTTCCCCAAGCCTGTAGTGCTGCATGGGGTTGTTGTGACCCAAGTGTGACCCTGGCACTTGGCCTTGTTGAACCTCATACCGTTGGCCTCAGCCCATCGGTCCAGCCTGTCCAGATCCCTCTGTAGAGCCATCCTACCCTCAAGCAGATCAACACGCCCGCCTATCTTAGTGTCATCTGCGAACTTCCTGAGGGTGCACTCGATCCCCTCATCCAGGTCATTGATAAAGATGTTAAAGAGAACCAGCCCCAGCACCGAGCCCTGGGGAACACCACTTGTGACCAGATGCCAACTGGATTTAACTCCATTCACTACCACTCTCCGGGCACGGCCATCCAGCCAGTTTTTCACCCAGCTAAGAGTACATCTGTCCAGGCCATGAGCAGTCAATTTTCTTTGTGTTTCTTTGAGGTGACCTAGACTGTCTCTTTCCAACTGGTTTTAAAACATTTGCAGAAGGGTTTGGAAGTGACTTTTGGAATTTACAGAGTGTATTTTCACAAAAAAAAAAAGACTCAAAACAAAACCAAAAAGCCCTCAAAAACCAAACCCAAATGAAAAAGACAAAATCCCTCTGTAATTTAACAGGCTGTTCTTACAACTGATGTCACTGATGCCATATAGAGAGGTAAAATACTTTCTCTGTGCCATACTTTATATTTCCTTTCACCTCTTTGGTCCTACCATTCATAAATCTTTCTTTCATATTCCACTCCATGTATTTGAGATTAACACTTGAAACCGTATTCCTAAGTGGTAATTGAAGATTATAACTTTTCTAACAGATTCTTTTCTCCACTGTTAACTTAAAATATCATGTTTTAGAACTTGAACTTCTTTGGAAAAACACAGGAAATCCACGTAGAAAATTATTCCAAAACTGGCCAGATGTACCTACCAAAATTTTTAATTTGGAAATAACAAAAAAAATAGGTATCTGTATTTGAAAAGGGTCATATTAAAACAAACAAACAAACAAATGATGCCGCTGCCATTTCTTGCTCTGTATTAAGAAAGTGTGGTTATTAACCAAAAATTTAAAACTAAACCTGAGAATGATTTTTACCCTTAATTAAAAAAAAAAGCTGTAAAAATTTGACTAAATGGGATTTGGATTAATTTCCACACAGAATTACTTGATGCAGGCTTTGGGTATCAGCTGTGTCCAAAGATGTGTGGGTTACAGCTGCATGATCCTCAAGGTACAATATTTGGCGTGGTATGAAAGGCTCAGGGCTTTTGTAAAAGACAGAAATAAGGATCACCTGTGGGATGCAAATTTCAGGGCTATCTCTAAATCCCACTGCCTAGATTCCATTCTCTTACTGGCGTAGTTTCATGGGAAGCTTTGTCGCTAGAGGCAAAAACTTCATCTCACACCCCGGAGAGTGAAGATGTAGAAGAGAATTATGGCTTTTAGTGCTGTCAGCAATTTTAACCAATGTCTATACTAGGAAATTAAATTGTGCCGGTTTCCATTCCCAACAGGCAGTTTGTGAAAAGCCAACCTGATTTCCTCGCACGGGCCCAGGCCATGCATACCCAAGTATTGTGTGTGTGTGAAGTACAGGTAAAGGCAGCACCTATAGGGAAGGAAGTCTATAAGTCTCCAATGGAGAGAGGAGGAGGAAGGATTTTTAACTGAAATTATTTCCTTTTCCCACTGTTTCCTCCCACCCATTACCATTTGTCCTCCAACAAACAGTCGCAACAACTGTGTAGTTAAATCCAGGAAAAAAAAATACAATAGAAGGGAACTAATGTATTAGAGTAGTAGATACAAGACATTATTTCTAACATGTTGTTTTCCATGCAGAAAATAGTTTCATAAACACCCTAACATGTATCTCAAATGGCTCTGATGGTTAATGTTTATTTTGCATCCGTGATTTAATCTTAATCAATCAAAGAGAATAGTACCGAATGTAGACTTAGTGGGTGGATTGAAAGGCAATTGTAGTAAAACGTACCAATAAACATCCCAGCCTGATTCTCTGCTCATTTGTCCAGTTGGAAGTCAGGAGCAACTCCACTCTAATGAACATAGTCACACTGGAGTAAGCTGGTGTAGAGAAGAGTAGGCTCCTGCTGTATAAACTGAAGCAATTTCAGACTTGGCAGTAATTTCTGATACGCATGCTACAGTGCAGCTGTATATTAAATAACTGATTTAGAAAAAACCCAAGCTGCTAATGCCTACATTTTTTGTCAGACTAATAGGTGGCTGAAATACAGTGTTTCTGAAATAAGTGACAGGGAACATTAGGTTTTGAAACATATTTTCTTTGGTTGCCTATAGTAATCATAGAAATTGAAGGAAAATTTGCCTTAGATTCACAGAAAAGAATATGCTTTTATGCAAAAGAGGTGTCAGACCCTGAATTTAAGACATCTGCACTGAAACCCATAAAGGTGTTTAGATACCCAAGACCTGTTATACAACACCCAAAGCCCAGATAGGGGAAGAGGAGGAAGGAGGCTACAGGAGTATTTGAGTAGGATATCCATGCCCCGAGCTGTAGCTCTGTTTCACATGAGGACATGAAGAAGGCAAGGAGCAGTGGAAAAGAGGTTTAGTCTGTGCCTGTGGGGCAAAACCCCACTATAGCCAAAACACTGCATAGTGAGGCCTTGTTTGTCTTCCTAAGAAGAGCATACCAAGAGCACAAACCAAGCTTTCAGCCTCTGAATTTCCATTTTATCTGAAAACAAAGGAAAACAAGATACATTTTTTTATGTAAAGACATTTAACTTTCCCTTGTTAGACATGAAAAAGTGAAAGTATCACACATACAAAAAAATCTCCTTCCTGCCATATGTCTTTGGGGAAATCGGTTCTTTTTTAAGTCCTGGTCTAATGTTAAGACTTCCAACAACCTGCTGATCTGCAATAAAATCTACATGGTCTTCCATGAAAACACCTTTATTTTACCTCTGAGTTGCAGCCATGATTACACACTGGGGAGGTACAAAATTCCTCCATGTGAAAACTTTCTACTTAACCTCAAAGGCAGCAGCCAGAACAAGACAAATGCAAACCTTCCTCCTCTGCTCCTCTGCCATGGCCCATCAATCAGAAAGGAGAACAGATATACCCTCTAAATACAGTGTTTTAATCATATTGTTAAACAAGCTCCTCTGAGCTTCATCTCTTATCAGCATCTTAGCTCTGATGCTGGTAGCTTAATTTATGCAGATGTCTTAAGACAGCTCCCTACATCTCCCAGTAGCACATAAACTATTGGTTAGAGTAGTCTTTTGACACAGAGATCTTATATGCCTTCCAGTTAAGACCCTAGGTCTTCCAGCTCCTGAAGAATACTGTAAATACTGGTCTGTTATGCAAAAGGTGGCACAAATCTCAGGTTCTGGGTTTTAGGAATTTAGGATTAACTTTCTGGAGAGAATTAGTACCTCCAGAAGCTGATGATTCAGCTTAATTAAGAAACAACCACTTATCTTCACTGAATATAAAAGAAGCCTTGGTTATTAAAAGGAGCTTTGGTTATCTGGGTTCCTAATCTCAAAGAAACAATGCAGAAATGCAAACTAAGTGCAGTAGTAGGGCTCAGTGGCCTTGATCAGCCTTGCTTGGGCCCATCACCTGCACCATTTGCCCATGGGACCAGGAATACTGTTTAAGTTTAAGCCTGGTCACCCAATCTTTGTTTGGATTTTCCTGTATTGTAGGTTGCAGCCTTCCCTCTGGTTGTGCCTTCTGCATGGACATTGGACCTATGCATTAGGCAGTTTGACTCTGGGGTAGGCCCCTTGTGTGTGCCCTGTAACTCATTTCCAGCCCTGCCTTTACCCCTGTATCTTGGATGTACCCTTGGACCTATGTTTTAGCCTTGTCTCCATTCCTGTTTCTGACTCCATCTCCTTGGTCTCCTGGATGTATCCCAGACCTGGACCATCACTTGCTGTGATGCTGCTGATGGACCCTGTTACCAGTACCCTCCATGGGTGAGGGCATTGCATGTGCCGGGGTCAGCTTTGAATCCTGGCTCCATGTCCTTAAGGGAGCAGCCGAATGTTTGCTCCCTGACTGGTGGATCTTGATCAAAGTTGCATAGATTGCTGTACCCTGGGCTGAGCATGGCAGCAATGTGGGAGCTGTGATCTGAACAAGCCTAGCAACAGGGGCCCTGAGGTGATTTGGGCATTTGAATTTCCAGATGGCCTTAGGTAGGTGCCTAGATGCTCAGCTCCACCCAAAAGGTGACCTAGTGCCAGATAGCAGCAGGGTATTAGGCAACTGAAGACAATAGCCCCTAGAAACAGGGGAGCTGGAGCAATCCAGTCTCAGCAATCTTTAGAGCATGCCCTGACACACACCGTTTTGTCTCTGTTGTATTTAGAGCACCTTCATTTTATTTTGCATTGTGATTTTGATGTTTATCTCCCTTCTGGATCATAGCACAACTTTCCACTCATTTTTTTGACGATCTCCTGTCAATTAGATTATAAGCTCTTTTATGGAGGTATTCGTGTTATAGGTGTGTCCAGCATTTACCATAATAAAGACTTGCTTTCACCTCGAGGTCTCTGAGCACTACTTTAAGAGGATATAATCATGCCAGCAACAGTGATGCTGTTTGTGTAAGTGTTGGTTTCAGTCTGACTAATGATTTTTGCAAGGACCTGGAGCACCTTTTCAGTTTTCTGCGCCTCATACTTCCACACTTGCAAGAGGGAAATCATGTTTACAAGTGCCACAGGATAACACAAGATAATAAAGCTTTCTGAGCATCATCTAGCACATAAGCAATGCCTTCTAGAAAGAAAATATTCCTAGAAGTGTGATCCCTCAACTTGTTTGTGGTTTTAGCATTTTGATGGAGAAAGGGGGAGTTGCACTAGCTGCATTCATACAGATATTCATATTCACATATGAATTCACACCTATTTATGACTGGATTTTTCAGTTTGAAGGGCAAGAGAAATCTGGCACAAGTGACAGAATCTGATCTTATCTCTTTTTTCTCACAGCTGCTGGAGGAATTTGTAATGCAAAAGCCACAGGGTGAAGCAGGTTGGTATATTTGGGATTCAGCATTTCATTTAAAGACTGCTCCCAGAACTGCTGTAATGATATGGGTGAATGTTGATTTCTATTAAATACATTGCAAAAATGTACAGCATGTTCTGTCCCTGGGAAGATGCCACTATGAAGAGATATCGCAGCTGAATTGCCAGAGAATTCAAGTGTGATGGGGAGGGGGAGGAGGAAGGAAGGAAGGCACAAAGAACAAAATGTCCCCACAGCCACCCACGAGGACACACTCCTGGTGAGATATGAATCAGTAACAGCCAAGGAAGCCCTGACGCCTAAAGGGGATTATGTAAGAATCTGAGATAAGTGGTGTCACTAGCACCTTTGGGTATTTCTCAGGCATTTAACTGTGTCGTCTAACCTGAGAATAGATACCCGGAGCTCTCCTCTAGTCTATGGAGAACGCCAAGCAGCTGCTGAGGATGATAACTTTAATAAGGAGCCTAGAGCAGACAGGCTTGTAAATTAGGCATCTCAGGTAAATGATTTTTGGGTGCGCTGAATGCAAGCCTTGAGCTTAAATCTGCTGTTTTAAGGCTTTGTGGACAGGTCTTTACTATCCAGTCTCAGGGATCATGGTCTCCTTGGGAAAGTACAGTATCTTCCCCATTCCAGTATTCTGTTGCAAAGGATAGATGTCAGAAGAATAATAAGACATCATTACCATAATGATAAGACATTATAAGAATAATCATAATACAACAAACTGTAAACTCTTCACTAAAAATGTATGTCTCTGCACTTTTACTGACCTTGACAAAATAGGGACTTCTGGTAGAGCCTTGAGCCAGAAGAATCAGCAGTTTTCATTGCTGTCATCTACTCAGCAATGTCAGCAGGGATCAAACTGTGTTCTCACACATTGATATTGCTCAAGTCAGATATTCAACTAGGTCTCCTTGGCCTAGGAGTAAGACACTTTGTAGATCGTTTCTTCCTGTACCGGGGAGGTCTACAGTGATGTAACTATGCAGGCAAAACTGATCAAAACTAATAAATCACAATTGTTAATGCATATTTCTCAGAAGGAAATCATAATTTTGATATTCAGCTGCTAATTTTGAAGCCACATTAGGACTAAAGAGATACTACGTTGTATATGTTTTGGTGTCAGTACCATAAAAGCACAGGGAGGACAATTTTCAGCAATACTTCAGTTGCAAAGTTACTTAGGTTTTGTGATATTTAGCATTCCCTTTGAGGGACATCAGACAGCAGCCCCTACGCTCTACGGATAGCTGTACTGTCATTCCAGTTTGCATCTAGGAATGGCTATCCTACGTTATTCCGAACTTTCCTCTGACCAGGGGCAGTATAGACTGGAATTTGAAGGAGAGGAACAGAAATTAAAAGCAGAAGTGTCAGGTTAGTATTATGGGAAGATCTGTGCTCAAACGTGGCACAGCCATGTGACTTCACTAGGTGATTTCAAGCTATGTGGAGCTCAGCCACAAGTACAGCTTCAGTAATTTTGTAGAAAAAGAGACAGTTACAGGGTTTATCACCTCAGTGGTCAGTAGGTATGGGATCAAGGTCATAACCGTTGCACACTGAGGACTGCTGCCACTCACCTTTTGAGACAGACAATACCTCAAATATTTTTGGTCCATCTGTCAGCGGGCTTTTTAAGGAAATGAGCAAGATGATCCTTACAGAGAAGGTGAAAAAATCGGAAGTTCTTATGCACATGGGAGAATTTGCTTATTTATCCAAGAGACAAACATGTGACAACAGTTCGTAAAGAACAGAGAAATTTCAGTAGTGAGAGGGAACAGGAAGACAATACACAGGTGGAAATGTCAAAGAAAGAAGTCTAAGAAAGAATCACTTCACACGGGCAATGCTATTTCACATTATACAAGGTATGATGTGAGTTTTTGCACAGTGCTCATTCATAAGCAATATATGTTGAAACATTATATCAGCTCAATGACCTGAAAATGGCTGATCTTTATACCCTTGAAATGATGTATCTCAAAAGCACAGATTTCTAGTTTATGATTGCCTACACTCACGCTTTTGTCAATGTGCAGAAAGGCTATATACAAATGAAGAGTGAGATAAAATCTTTAAACACAATGGGGAAGACAGAATTTATATGGTTTGATCCTTTACTCTCAGACAATTTTTTAATATTATTTACTTTGATTCCAACACTTCAAAACTTTAAATGTATAATAAACCTCAATGCTTTGTTTAGTTGTGTCCAAAGACTCACAAAGGAATGACAAGATGAAATGAGATTTTCTTTTTTTAATAAGCTTTCACTTTATCAGTGTACATATTAGCATTTTAGTAGTTGTCTTAGTATGGATTTAACAAGATATCTGGTATAAGTAAAAAAGTTGTTTCCAGTTTAAATTTTATTCAACATCTAATCTGATAATAGTGTTAAGGCAATCCAAACCATCTGAAATAAGGAAAGATCTGCTGAGGTCATTAGGCTGAAAGTACGGATCCCTGGAAGCACTCATTTTCTGACCACGAATCTAATTCCTAACGTATGACAAGTCAGACTGTAGCCTTTCTCAGCTTCCTGAAATCAGAGGGCTATCTATTTACAGAGAGATTTTTTTTTTTCCACTTTTCTTCTTACCTGTGTGTTCCTGGATCAACACCAAAGTTTGTTTGAAAGGGGAAGTTCAAAGCTACTTAGGAGATTGGACACCTATTCTATTTGGTTTTTAAATATATCATCAACTATTCACTACGGTTTCAGAAATTCACTGTAAATGCCCCCCCTACACCATCCACCCTCCATTTCTTACAGTTTGCTATAATCTGGTGTGTAAAGCTTCCAAAAGTTGTGGAACAGCCTATTTTGAGAGAACTTGTAAGCAGGAACACATTAATGGGTATCAGGTGCAGCTATGAATTTAATGAATGGTTTGTTGGAAATCACATTGAGTAGCAACTTCCGTCTGCAGATGAGCTCTGCAATGTCCTTATTTCAAGCCCAGGCAGATGGAGGATTTGCAACATGCTTACTGTTTTCTGGTTCATGCAGCATTGCTTGCTTGTAAATACATTCACAATCATGCTTGAAAAGATTTGGAGCTTGACTGTCCAGTCTTTTATTTTTGCAGCTTCCTCTTCAAAGTAATGAGTGTAGGAAGAATGTAACAAGGTTCATAGTGAGAATTAAACTGGTTTAGGATTTTGTTCTGCCCAAAAAACCCCACAGCTTTTATTTGTTTTTTTTTTCTCTCAAACAACTTTAGCCTGGAGGATGGGGGTGAAAGGGATACTCTCAGGTGCTTTTTAAAATTGTCATTACTTTCTGATGTTACAGTAAATTTAGAAGTTTCATATTTAGGAATAAAAAAGGGGAAATGCCGTATCAAGGTATCAAGACCGGTGAATTCCTAACATATGAAGTCACATCATACAGCTCTTTCAGAACATCGCTGTAAATTAATTTTTAATGTCGATATTCAAAAACATCCCAATTTATTTCAATTTTCAGCCATTTGCAATTCAAATACCTCCTCTAATATTTATATATGGCTGTCTACTGAAGAAAGAAGAGGTGAAAACACTTTCCCAGGAAATTATTTGTATGGTATATGAGTGGATAGACCTGACTATCAGGCACCACTCTCTTCCCTTAGCCTTTCCCAAGGAAATGAAAGGAGTCTATTCCTCATATACTGTGTGAGCTGTAGGCTTTTTTTTCCCTATGATTCGAATAAAAAGGATATCAGAGGAAAAGGAAGAGCATATTGAATATTGATTTATGTCTCAAACATAAGGAAGTCCATTTTGGGAATGGATATGAAAAAGGACTGTTTATTAATGATATTCTGATCCAAAATGAGAGTTCTGAGAGTTGCCAGTCAGTAACTGGACCAAGTTTAACCTGCTGCCATAACAGTCTTGTCTCTTGCTCTACAGAGCAGGCAATTTAGACCCAGTTTTTGAGGGACGATGTGACTGAGTTGCTGAGACAAGATTTCAGAGAGACATACAAAAGCAGTAGAAAGGTGTGAAAACGCTCATTGATAAGATTATACTGGTTTAAATACAGAATGTAAAATATCTTTCTATAAAATTCAGTTCCAGGTATAAAAAATAGTCTTATTCCCCATCTCACTTCTACCATGTTAACATAGCTTCACTGACTTCAGAACTACACCCAGTAGACAAATAACATGAATATATAACACTATTGAAGTCAATGGGCCTCTGATGACTCATGTTAGTTGGAGTGGCAGTTCAGCTTGTTGTTTGCAGAAATTTCCAAACTTGGAAACTCTTTCTCACATTTCCAGCAAAGTCAAAATAGGTCTTTGTGAAATAACTGCAGCAAACAGTAAATGATGTATGAAATGAAATATCTCATCCATCCCATAGATGAAGAATGTGCAGAGGAAGGTTTGCTGCTTTCACCATGCAGTTTCAAACAAGTCCCTGATGCAGAGCCATCATTTGCGTGGGGTAATGGGAGGAAGGGGGTGATGCTGTCATTCTTATCTGCTGTCAGGTATGGCACTTCCATATAGAGAGATTCAGATTTTATCCCTTCCTCATTTTTGTAATAAATACTGTCCTATATTCTCTCAAGCAACTTCTATTGAGTTTGATGAGAGCTGAGCCTGCAGTGCTGGGAATCTATTCAAGTCTACCTAAATATTTTACGTTATGTTAAATTTTTATATGTAACATCTGATCTCTTAGCACATGTCTACACTACATAGTGAAGTGATGAGTTAAAGATCCCTAAGCTTTCCATCAAAAAAATGGCATATCTATTGTGTTGTTTTGTGTCACAAAACCAGTACTGATTTACCAGCTTGGTGATGTGTCTGAGCTAATATCGCTTGCAAGATATTACTCATTCAGGACCAGCTCTGCACCATGGTGGACTCGCATCCTTCAGAAGGTCTACAGTTCACCTAAATTCCTCCATTTTAAAGTTAGATAGCTGGTTCATGCAGCTTCCCTTGGTTTTTTTTTCAGTAGACAGACCCAAACGTTAATTCATCTTACTGAATATAAACATCCTTCTGAATAACTTTTATGAGCTTAATCAGAGTAGAAAGAGCCTAGAGGACTAGTTTAAATCATCTCGGTCCAGTGGAGTTAGGTGTGGAGAACCCCACCTGAAAAAGTAATTCAACAGTCATTGTAAGGTTTCTGCTGTGTACAACCAGAAATACCACAAAAGTAAATAATGTTAATTTTGGTTCTGCATCAGGAGAAAAATTAGTTCCAGTAAGTTCTGAAACTTAAAAAAAAAAGCCACAGTGAGGCTGGGGAATCTTCTGAAAAAGAGCATTTATTTCCTGTCCCACTGGATTTCCAAACCTTTGCTCATTTTAAGTGGCATGAAGATTTCATGGCCTAATGTGATGGGCAAATGAGCTTTGCAGCATACTTATGATTTTGAAAACCTGAATATGCAGATGTTTGACTTTTTTGTTGGCATCTCTGCTATGACAACCATGTCTGACCCACACAGGACAGAAGTTTAACCAGGATTGTGCAACCGTTCTCTGCCTATCTCACCATGGTATTACGGATGGGTACAGACTGGACTCTCTGTGGTGACTATGTGGGGACTGGTTTCCAGTAGCACTCAAGCAGTCAGCAAAGCAGCTTGTATTCAGAGTATTTGTGTTTAAGCATTTCTAAAATTCACACTGTTTTGATACATCACATCTCTAAATTCTTAGCCCCCTCTATTATTCATTTGATTGTGAAGGTCTGCTTGGCAGAGACATGGTATGAAATTTAGCCATAAGGCTTGGGGTGCTTCTGAGTTCCAGTATGCTCTTCCTGAAGCTTTGTCGGAAGCAGTTCGCTTGTCTCTGAAAGCAGGGTGATTTGATCACTCTTGACAGTCACAGTTTCCCCCCCGTATTTTGTTTTGTTCCAAGAATGCCAAGAAAATGTTCTTTCTTTTAGGAAATAGTCTTCTCCCTGCTGAATTCACATTAAGATATCCTCAGAGGGCTTTACTGTCACCTTCTGTAGGTTAAAACAACAGGATGTCCCCCCTTCCTCCCCCTAACTTTGAAGAACCTCGCACTGGGTTGCCTTTTAAAGCTTTTGAGCTACAGTCTGTTATCTATGTGCAGTCAGTGTCATGCCAAAGAGCAGCATCTAAGAATGTGAAAACTGCATTTGCTTTTTAGTAGAAGAGAATCAACATGTAGAGCTATTAGATATGCTCATTCTCTACCACTCTGTAGGATATGTGAATGTGGCAGCTGCTGCTGTGATTTCTGTGCAGTGTAGACACATCCAAGTTAACAAGAAACTGGCTTGCTGAGGCAGAAGCAAACATTTAGCCAAGGGTCACATGATTTTCGTGCTGTTTGGTCCAGTCTGCTTGGGTCACAAGGCAGCTAATTCCAAAGCAGTTCATATGTATTCTTACTAGATGATTGGTACAGTGGTACAGCTAAGATTCATGACACTGGGTAAGAAATAGAAGATTTCCGTATCTCTTGTTACTTATCTACCTCAAGAATACGTATCTATCTACTTCCAAAAGAGACGGACGGGTTGACAAGCTGATGATGATGTGAGCAGTGGGCCAGAGCCAGAGCTACACAGAGGAGGTAGCGTGAAGTTGAAGAGTTCAGGTTAGCATGAGGGAAAAGCACAGTGACGCAGCATCAGCAAGGGAAGAATGTAGTTCTCCATCCCCAGAGCAGGCCATTGCAAAAGTGAAATTTTTCCCTCTCCCTGCATTTGGGGGTTTGCAGGGGCTTTGACATACAACAAAGTTGTCATATGTTGATTGTTTACCAGCTGAACCTTAATAACTGCTTGTGGTGAACAGGATGTGCTTTGACTCCACTTAAGCCTCTTTTACTGTGTGCTAAAAGATATGAAATTACCTTTTCCACCCTTGTTTTGCAGCGAAGATCCATCTTATAGTATCTGGTGAGAAGTTTCACTTAGGAATCTCTCAGGTACTTTAGTAACTAAAAACAGACCATGAGGTACGGTCACTGTGAGCAGAGAACAGACAACTCCTGTCCTCCCATTCTTTTGTGATAATTGTTTCCTGACCCAGCAGCCAGAGCATCACTTTCCCAAACCTGTGTGCACTGGAAGACATGCACGTGCACACAGCTGCCAGCTCAATTATATCCTTGGAGCTCTTACTCTTAGTCAACATTTAATACCACCTCAAATACCTACCCAGGAAGATAAGAAAATAAAGGCAAGATTCTAGTGGGAGGTGTCCCCACCTATGTCGGGGGGGG
>VZSZ01004585.1:147555-282366 GCA_013398815.1 Ibidorhyncha struthersii
TCAAGGTGCCTCTCAACCTAAACCATTCCATGATTCTATGATGATTACTTCAAATACCAAGCGCACTACAGCAATGCATGATATTATCTATGTCATCCAGACACAGAAAGAGAGAGAGCACCTCTAAGACATGTGCTTTCTTACAACTCATGATAAATGAAGGGGGCAGGGGGGGAGTGAAGAAAAACAGATGGAGACTTTATTTTGAATTGCTATTTTCAGAGAAATTGCCCCTACAGTCCAAAGGATTGATCCAATTTGTCAATGTTTAGATGCTACAGTGGAAGTCAGAGTAATCAAAAGGTTGGGTTATTTTTTAAAAAGGGCGGGGGGGGAGAGGAAAAAACTTAGACTGAGTTAGAAAAAAAGAACAAAAGAAAAACAAAAGAGAACATTTTTAAAGGAGAGCTACTGTGAATTCCTAAAAGAAATGGTGGAAACCCCAAAGCATTCATTGTACAATTTTTTTTTTCCAGGCCAGAGCAGAAAATATAGTTTGGAGAGCAATTCTTCATTGTCAGGGGAATTAAGTATATTTCCTACCATATATTTCCTATCTCAGGTTTTCATGAATATGTGAGATAAACCAATGGGGGAAAGCCGTTAGCTTTGGCGCTCTGCTGCAGAAGAGTAACGTTAAAGCAATTCTGTTACAAAAGACTGGAGATTTTATTTAATTATTTTTTCTTCCAGATGATGAAAAAATTCTAGGTGACAACAGCGTGTGTGAAAAAAAATTGAGGAATGTGTAGAGAAATATAACTACAGTACTCTTGTTAACTAGTGTTCCCAATCCCAGCTTGAAGCATCAGATTTCTGTGGCTATAGCTGGAGGAATATCTGTGCAATTAGTTTAGGAGATGTGCTTGCTTTTGCTAAGCAGTAGAGCAGGTGCATGTTTCTTTGCAACTTCACTGTGAACTTTAATCTTCATGCTCGTGTATGTCTGGTTAAATACCTTCAAGGCTTTACTCTTCTGTTACTTATGACTACATTCCTATTAAATCTGACATTTCACTGTTGTTCCAAAGAGATTGAATATATATTCTCTTATACTTAGCTTGAACCTTTGATATTTGCATCCAAGTCCATTCAAGGAATATCACTGTATAGTTACAGAAATATCCTATATAACAAATAACCTATAAGAAAGAAATAAAGGCTTGGATCGGTGTCTTTTATTCTCTGAATACGTGTTTTGCTTTTAATACTTTTTCTTGTTTACTTAAAAGGTTTGCAGTCATTCTTCATTTCAGCAGAGATGGTAGTTCAGAGGAACTGGTCACTCTTGGCAGTAAAAGGATATTTTATGTGGTCACCCATAGATCTCTTTTATCTCTACTATGTCCCAAAGAGAAATAAACAAAATCATACGGGTCCAGCCACATGAATTTCAGTTCATCAGAAATGCCGGAAGGAAAATAATAGCTTATCAACTGAAAATGGTATAAAAAAGTCAGAAAAAAAAATACAATGTATTATCCAGGCAGGGCAGCGACACTGAGAGCATAAATGAAAGATTAAGAGTTCATATGTTTTTCATTGTGATACACTGATACCTTTGACCAAAAGGGAGGGAAAATATCCTTCTGGTAGAATTAAATAGTGATTTCTCAGTCAGACAGCTACAATAGATTCTTATGGGGGTTAGTAATCAGAAAGAGATCAAAACCCACATTTTCCTACAGTCTTTTATGCAATCACTTCCATGGTGCAAAGTAAGTCTAAGGAAGCAATTACACATCTAAATTCTTTTATGCACGTGATCATAGGCATTCTTTTTTAAAATGGTAGTTCCAAGGAGTTATTGGTGTAGTTTTACCAGGAAAAATACAGTTGCATTTGAGATTTTGCACTGGATAATCACAGGATTCTTTTTGCGTTGCCTGTTTATAACGTTTTTGGGTTTATTTTAATTAATAGACCTGGTTATGGATGTGGAGTATGCATCCATCACACCCCAGAAACAAGGTGTTAACACAGGCAAAGTCATCCTTTATAAAAATCATCTAAGCCCAACAGAGCATCAATATATTTGCACCTAGGCATGAAATGTATAGTTTTCAAGTATACAGTTGTAATTATCTGCTAGTCACATCTATCCATAACTAATATTGATTTTGGGTACAGAACAAAACTCTCTACAGCAATGTATAAAGTCACTATATAAAAGAAACCTCTCTGTGACCCAAACATCTCTGGCTGTATTTGCAGATTTTTTTTTTTGCATTTTCTACAGAGTGATTAATTCCTCCGTAATGATATTTGTTTTGTGGACTGTCAATATATAATTAGACGTGTGTGTTGTATGTCACTGTGTTAGTTTTACTACAAAACATGAAGGTTCAGTTCCATTCCTGTAAATCAGTAAAGCTCCATTAAAATCAATAGAGCTGCAGTGATCTGATCATAGAATCTTACAATGATTTAGGTTGGAAGGGACCTTGAAGATCACCCAGTTCCACCCCCCTGCCATAGGCAGGGACCCCTCCCACCAGACCAGGTTGCTCAAAGCCCCATCCAGCCTGGCCTTGAACACCTCCAGGGATGAGGCCTCAACAACTTCTCTGGGCAACCTGTCCCAGTGCCTCACCACCCTCTGAGTGAAAAATTTCTTCTTAATATTTGATATAAACCTACCCTCTTCCAGTTTAAAGACATTTCACCTTGTCCTATCACTACCTGCCCTTGTAAAAAGTCCTTCCCCAGCTCTCCTGTAGGCCCCCTTTAGTTACTTGAAGGCCGCTATAAGGCCTCTCCGGAGCCTTCTCTTCTCCAGGCTGAACAACCCCAACTCCCTCAGCCTGTCCTCACAGCAGAGGTGCTCCAGCCCTCGGATCATCTTCATGGTCCTCCTCTGGACCCGCTCCAACAGGTCCATTTCCTTCTTATGTTGGGGGTTCCAGAGCTGGATGCAGTACTCCACGTGGGGTCTTATGAGAGTGGAGTAGAGGGGCAGAATCACCTCCCTTGACCTGCTGGCCACACTTCTGATGCAGCCCAGGATACGGTTGGCCTTCTGGGCTGCGATCGCACATTGCTGGCTCATGTTGAGCTTCTCATTTTTCTTGATCTTCTTGTGCATCTTAATTTCATTATTTTCTTCCTTTCATGTAAACCAAATTACTATTTCTGAATTCAGGTAACTTTTTTCTTAAATTTACCCAGCACAATGCTAAATTTTTATAGAAATAAATAATTAGAGAAACTATCTACAGTTAACAATAGGAAGATTAAATATAGATTTTTATGCTGTAGTGCAAAAAAAGCAACTGATATGTCATTCTGCTCTAATTAAAGTATGTTAATTATGGGAACAGATTTATTCAAATTATACTTTCTATGTGTAAGTGCAATATATAACAGATTTTTAAATATTTTTGCAAGCATGGAAGTAAGATAATGGAAATCCCTCACCTTATGTTTCAGTTAGAGTTAGCCGATTCCCGTTTTCTAATGCCACATACAAAACACTATGCTACAAATAAAAAGGTAAGCAAAAATGCTGAGTTACTGATTTCAATCAAGAAGGATGATTTTAACACTATAAAACCAACAAGAATGATGGGGGCTTGGTATCACTGGCTGTTTTCTGATTTGGGAGATTTCCAAAGAAACTGAACTGAACTGAAAGACAACTTTAGTCATTTGTACTCCCTTGGGCATCGTCTCCATTTAAAAGCACTCTGCTACATGCGTACGCTAGGTGATGTCAGGAAGTTGGGTAGTGACAGTATCAAGAGAGATAATTTTAAAGCCATGTACCATTGCTACAGTTTGCCTGAAGTCCTTCCATGGATGTCAATGGACTGAGCGGCTTTCAGGTCTGAATTCAGTTGCTTAAACACAGGCAGCTACCATCATTTGAAATATGCTCGGGTATCTGAGACATCCAAATAGTACTAGTCAATATGAACCCATGACTTTCAGGAGCGACAGCTGAATCTAGACTTGTGGGATCGCCTCAGGCATAGCAAATGGCACTAAGTGCCTCTGTGTGGGCAACGGACTCAAGCCCCCAGGGCTGAATTCATTTTCCTTAACTAGACTTGCACAATGTATGTTTCTACATCTGAGTTAGTCTCCCTTTTGGACCTTTACAGATAGGAATAGGTACAGTGCATTCGACTTATTTCAGATGTCTACATTGGGATGAGATCTCTTGTCCCCAGTTCCCTTCACTGGCTCTACAAAGATCTCAGAAAACTCAGTTATTGGCATCTTGCCTGTAGATACCTTGGCTTGGTGCAGTGCTCTATATACAAACATTAATCGTCATCTGCTATCCTGCCTGTATCTGAGTTGCCTAGTAGCTCATATTAGTGCCTATTTCATAACACTGCAACTGATTACCTTGCAGAACACCTTTGTGTGCTGTGGATCTACCTGCTTGCGTGATTACTGTCCCATAAGCCTTACAAGTCTAATTAAACCAAAGAGGAAGTTCATGGCAAATTCAGACCTTTGACTCTATCATTTTGGCCACTACGTATCCTGCCTACATTCTTTTCCTCTGACAATTAGCCGCAGTCCACCACAGGAGGAAGGTCCTTTTGTTTTCATTCTTTCACAGCTTTTTATCTCTGGCTGAGAGGGAGAAAGGGGAATTGGTACTGTAAGAGAGTAATTTAAGGCAGCAACATGGTAACTGGAAGCTTTCCACCAACTTCAATGATCTTTGGACTGGAATTACAAAGACAAAGTCTCAACAAACACCTTCACTGAGAAAGTGACTTGCAGCAGTAAGTCATAAATGGCTGATCAATGGTTTCACACTGTTGACATGACCTTGTCTGCCTTCATGTTTCTCAGTATGATGCAATCTCTTCACACTATCCCATAGCTATGGGGAATTTGACTGTGTTTTGATTTCCATTCGAATTGTGAATCTAGATTTCTCTGAAGCATAGGTCTGCTGTGGGTTGGCCTTGGCCAGCAGCCACATACCCACACAGCCGCTTGCTCACTCCCTTCTCCCCATCGCCTCCCCACAGTATGGGGGAGAGATTAAGAACAGAAGTGAGAAAACTTGTGGGTCGAGATAATGACATTTTAATAAGTGAAGGAATGATTTTAAAAAAAGAAAGAAAGAAAAAGTAAAGAAAAAAAAAAAAGTGATGCAAAAGCAATCATTCACCACCTCCCACCAGCAGACCTGTGCCCAGTCACTCTCTGAGCAGCAGCCACCTTGGAAATCAAGTGCCCACCTCCCACCCCCTTCTTCCTTTACCCCAGTTTTTATTGCTGGGTGTGATGTTATATGGTATGGAATAGACCTTTGACCAGTTCACGTCAGCTGTCCGAGCTGTGTCCTCTTCTTCAATCGCTTGCCTACCCCCAGCCTACTCACTGCGGGGGCAGAGTGGGGAAAAGAGAAATTCTTGCCATTGTGCAAGCACTGTTCAGCAATAGCCAAAACACTAGTGTGTCACCAACACTGTTAGCCACAAATCCAAAACACAGCACCACATGGGCTGCTATAAAGAAAATTAACTCCATCCTAGCCAGACCCAGTACAAGGTCTAATGTCACTGCCTTCTTGAGGGCAAGGCAAAATCAGGAGCACTGGAAACAGCATGGTTTATCTGCGTGCTACCACCTATTGAGGGTTAGACAGAGTAAAGGGCTGAAAGGATGAGATGAGTGGAGCACTTCCAGAATCAGAGTCAACATCTCATCCTTCTGTAGCTCCCAAAGCAACTCAACTGTTGTTATTATGGGCTAGTTGTTGATTTGCTGCATGGATGGTATAAAATGGAAAAGCAGTCACATATTATTCTTTGTCACTTCAGATCATATTCCCAAAGGCAGAATGAAGGTTGCATTGGATTATTTTCACATCATCCATTTTTTTGGCCCTACCTAGGCAACAGCATGAGTTTCATTTGAAAGTGAATATAGAAATAAATATATAGGTTTATATATTAAAATGCACAAACTTTTCACTGGACAGTCTAAGCCTTTTACCAGGCAACAAGAATTTTTCTGCTTGTTTTATATCTGTTAGATCCCTACCCGCTTTGATTACACATCCTTTCCCTCCTGCTTTAAATAGACAGAGATCATCACTGCATTTTACTGAACGTTTGCCAAGAGAAGGTGCTGTTTTTTATGGGAGGTGTTGGAAACATCTCAAAATATAGGTTGTACAGCAGAACACTCAGCTTTTAAATTGTTTTACGATCTTTTTCCCCTGAAAAGTGTCATACTGGCACACAAAATATCTTCCTGTGGCTGTTTGTGTGGAACAGACACCCAATTAGTAACAAGCTGGTGCTCAGTCCATCAGTAGTTGAAGTGTTTTATTTGGAAACTCAGACCCTGCCTTTTGGGTTTTTTTTTCAGTTGAAGAAGCTATTGTTATAAAACCCCGCAAGCAATGACAGTACCAACTGTCCCAAATATTGTTTCGCTTGCAGCCTCACTGGCATTTATTTAATTATTGTCTCATTTCATTTAAACTACATACTGTAAGTACATTTTAGTACTTTAAGCCAAAGAGAACACTTGAGAACATTTTTATCGTTTGAAAATAGACTCAGAAAAGCATAGGGGCACATGGATGCATTTCTCATTTAATATATAGTTAAGTTAATTATATTACTTAATAAGAGAGATTGTGCATGAAAACACGATGCAGCCAGGAGGTTTTTGTGTAGTAACCAGTTTTTCAAAATACATTGGTTGCATACTGATACTCCAGCTTTTTCTTTTGGGCTGAGGAAATATCTGGAACCTTACATTGCTTTTTACAAGATTTAACTTCATCTTTGCTTGCATGATGACACTAAATCAGAGTCTGTAACGGGAATCTGGTGTGAAGGAGTTTGTCCAGTGTTTCTCATTATTACATAGACTGAGCCAAAAATGCCGGATTCAGACATTTTTGTATTTTGGTGCATTTGATATCTCCATCGCTTGCATATTTCAGCATGCCCTCATCTTTAGGGACTTCTGTGAGCTCAGTGGAGGAAAAAATCCACAGTTGTGTTTGTGGACAAGTAACTGTCTATCTCAGCTGATTAAAAGCAATTCTCTGTAACATCAGATGTTTGGTGACAACATTAAAACAGCCACAGTTCCTCCTGCCTGTCTCTAGACAGTATATATCATGAGGGAAGAACTCCATGCTGACTTTGAGTGGGTCACCATGTGCACGTAGAACTGTGCAATACTGGGAGGAGGTGTTAACTTGTTCCCTTAAAATCCTACAGGTACATAAACAGGAGATGGTGAGTGAACCAATAAATGCTTCCTCTCAGGACACTGTCCACGTGAGCACCATACTAACATGACAAGGTTTCACTGCATTTTGCTGAAGCAAAGTCCCTATCAGGCTTCCCTGAGTCCTTAGAACATGTCCATTTTTCAAGCACCTCTCTATGCTTGGGAAAAAGTTTCTGTTTTGTCCTTTTTTTTCTCTCCAAGTCATACGTGCCTTTGTCACAAGACACATAGTCTGAAGCACAATTACAGAGCAGAATGCCAACACACTGACCTGAAAAATAGAAAGTACTCTTTCCCTCCCGGACTAAGAAACAACAGATGAGAAATAAACTTATAAATGGAAAAAAAAAAAAAAATCCAACTTAGTAATAAGAAAATAATGACAATTTAGTCCTTAGAAAATGTTAATGTTTCACCAGGGATACACTTGGCCCAGGAGGAGTAACGAATTGTAATCCTCAATGTGAAAGAATTATCACTTTCATCTGAAGTACGACTGAGCAAATAAGAACCAAAAGCAAAATATAAATAAATATTTTCATCTGCAGAAATAAGAGTACATCTGGTGAGACCATTTATTACACTGTATTCCTGCTGTCCTTCAATTTTTGTATGTATTTTTCTACTTCTCTTCTAGTTCTTTTATTGTCTGAATTAAGGACACAAATGAAGGAATGCTTACCTATGCAAAGTTTTCTTTTGTGCTTCCCAAGGTGAATTCAGACTAGTGTTTTTCTGTAGTGTGCCTCATTTTCCATTCTTGTTTATTTTGTGTGTGTGATATGTCTCAGTAAACAGAGCTCAGTGGTCACTTGAATTTTCATACTTCAATTTATTAGAATGTGATCACAAAGTTTGACATCATTTGGACAAGAAAGGTCATTCCCATGCCTTGTATCTATTAGTGAAGTACTGTAGAGCTCAAGAGAGACATAATTATGCTGTTCTGCGAGAGGTTTATGAAATTTCATTAGTGAAGTCTCTTGCCAGTGTTCAAGGCACTCAAAAAAAAAAAAAAAGTGATAACTGTTTAAGATTAAAAAAAAAAGTATGCAGGCTTGTTTTTTAAAAAGAATGACAACTACAAGTTATAAAGCACATCAGCAATTCTAGAAAGAACTTACCAGGACCCTGGAAAAACAGAGTGTGAAATGAAATGTGTAAACGTTTTTAGAGGGTAGAGGATGTGCCATGCAAAATAAAATTAAACTGACACCACAGTTTAAGCTACTTGAACATGTGAATGGCAAAGGTTTGTCACATGTTTTTATGGTGGCCATCAGTATAACTAATGTGTATCTCCACACCATGCTGCACTGCCTCTCCCCGCAGGACTGTGCTCCTGAATGGTGTTTAAAATAAAGCTAATGGTACGCTATGCTGATCCTGAGAGGAGCCTGAATTCAGGGGTGAGATTACCCCTTCTTGGCTGGCAGCAATAAAAATCATGCAAGAAGGGATTCCTGAGATGTTTCTAAGTCAGTGAGAGAGTCAAAAAGAATTGTGCCCAGCTTTTTCCCAAAAGAATTGTCTTCTCCTATAGTGTGACATTTAGTCTTTAGGTGAACTTTTGCTAACGTGTCAGATTGCAGGAGATTGTACGAACATTTTGTCCCAAAGGCAGAAATCACCCCCAATACTTCCCTAACGTAATGTAATTAATTAAGGTATTGTTCTTCATCACCAGAACCTCTCTGGCTGTTTTGTATAATTATAGCTGGGTTCATATTTATCAGAAACCTCTCTACAACAGCCCCAAACAAGATTTGTTTTCCTAAGCCCACTGTATCTCTTTATGAGAGTGGAGAGATCATACCCTGGTGGAAATCATGATCTTGAGGGATATAGGCCAGGAAAAAAGTACAGACATGACCCTGAACCTTAGGAAAGTGAACTTTTAGTTGTTTAATGAACTAGTGGATGCGTCCCCGTGGGAAACTTCCCTCAGGAGCAGAAGAGAGCTGGCAGCTATTTAAAGACATTTTCCTTAAAGCACAAGAACTTTCAATTCCTGTGTTCAAGAAATAGGGTAAGGAAGGCAGGAGACCAGCGTGGCCAAGTAAAGACAAACACAAGAGGGGAATGCATAGGCAGTGGAAGCAGGGACATGCATTGTGAGCCTGTGAGTTTAAGGATGGGATCAGGATAGATAAGGCTGGAGCTAAATTTGGTAAGGGATCTGAACAATAGCAAGAAGGGCTTCTACAGGTACGTTAGTCAGAAAAGGAAGACAAAAGATACTATGCCCTCAGGATAAATGATACTGGGGATCTGGTGACAACTGACATGGAGAAGGACGAGGTACTCAACAAATATTTTTCCTCAGTCTTCAGTGGCAATTGCTCTTCCCACACCTCTCAAGTGGGTGGACCTCAAGGCAAGGACTGGGAGAATTAAGTCCCACCCATCATAGGAGAAGATCATGTTTGAGACCAGGTGAGAAACCTGGATGTACATAAATCTATGACATCCAATTAGATGCATCGCAGGATCCTGTGGGAACTGGAATGTGTAGTTGCCAAGCCACTCTCCATCATATTTCAAAAGTCACGGCAGTCAGGTGAAGTACTCCAGTAACTGGAAAAAGGGAAATATTATGCTTATTTTTAAAAAGGGTCAAAAGGAAGACCCTGGGAACTACCGACCAGTCAGCTTTATATCTGTGCCTGGTAAGATCATGGAACAGATCCTCATGGAAGCTGTGTCAAGGCATATGGATGATTGCAAAATGATTCAAGACAGCCCGCCTGGGCAAGTCCTGCCTGGCTAATTTGGTAGCATTCTGTGATGGAATGCCTGTGTTGGTGAGCAATGGAAGAGCTACAGATGTCATCTACCTGGACTTCTGTAAGGCCTTTGATATGGTCCCCCACAATATTGTTAAATTGGAGAGATATGGTTTTGATGGATGGACTATTAGGTGGATAAGGAATTGGCTAGATAGTCACAGTCAGAGAGTTGCAGTCAGCAGCTGAATGTCCGGATAGAGATCAATGAAGAGTGGTGTTCCTCAGGGGTCCGTATTGGGACCAGTACTGTTTAATATCTTCATCAGTGGCACAGACAATGGGATTGAGTGAACTCTCAGCAACTTCACTGATAACACCAACCTGAGTGGTGCAGCTGATCTGCTTGGGAAGGGATATCATGCAGAAGCTTCTTGAAAGGCTTGAGGAGTGGGCCCACGTGAACCTCATGAGGTTCAATAAGGCCAACTGGAAGGTTCTGCACCTGGGTTGGTGCAATCACCAGTATCAGTTCAGGCTGGGTAATAAATTGTTTGAAAACAGCCCTGCAGAGAAGGCCTTGGGGATATTGATTGGACATGAGCTGGCACAGAGCCCAGAAAACCAACAATATGCTGGGCTGTATCTAAAGAAGTATGGTCAGCATGTTTAGGGAGGTTATTCTGTCCCTCTACTCTGCTCTGGTGAGACCCCACCTGGACCACTGCATCCAGCCCTGGGGCCACCAGCACAAGAAAGGCATGGACCTATTAGACCAGGTCCAGAAGAGGCCACAAAAATGACCAGAAACCTGGAACACCTCTCCTATGAAGAAAGACAAAGAGAGTTGGAGTTGTTCAGCCTGGAGAAGAGGAGACAACATGGAACACTTATTGAGGCCTGCCAATAATTAAGTGCGGTTTATAAGAATGATGGAGAGACACTTTTTCCGAGGTCTGTAGTGATAAAACAAGGGGCAAAAGTTTAAAATCAAAGAGAGTAGATTTAGATTAAATATAAGGAAGACATTTTTTATGATGAGGGTAGTGAAACATTGCAACTGGTTGCCCAGAGAAGTTGGGGATGCTCCGTCATTGAAATTGTTCAAGGTCAGGTTGGATGGAGCTTTGACCAGACGTCCTAAAGTGAAAGACTTCCCTGTCTATGGCAAGGGAGTTGGACTAGATTATCTTTAAAAGTCCCTTCTGACCCACACCATTCTGTGAGTCTATGACCATGCAGTTAACTACTCTTTGTGCCTGCCTGCCTTTGAGCTCTCATTCACAGATTTAGGGTTATATATGAAACCTTCCTTAGGGCACAATCTCTATGTTTTAATACTTTAATACACTGAACACTGTGTCTGGAGGGCTGTCTCTGAAGGGGGTTGGCAAATGACTCATTAAGTCTGAAGGATGTTGTATATGACCAACTTGACTTTGAATCACTGAGCTTACAAAGAACAGTACAATACCACAGCACTGAGTTAAGTCATCTTCAGGGCATCTCTTCAATACATACAGATCCTCAGCTGACACTACTGTTCCCACTTTCTGATTGTTCTTACTAGGAAGGTTGGTCCTGTTTATGAAGCAGTAACTTGGCATTTATGAGTCCTAGATTAAATTTCTTGTACCTGTGCAGACTTTCTTTGTGACCTTGGACAAACCTTTTAGGAAAAGATGTTTAAAGGTATTGAACACCTACAGCTGTAAAGATGTACCTAGTGATTTAAATGGGACATGGACATCTTTGAAAATGTCACAGAATACCAAATATCTTATTTTGAAATCTTGCTTTAAGTCTCTCCGTTCCTCAGTTGCTCATCAGTAGACAGGAGATAAGTGCACTCTCCTGCCTCATGGGATAAAAATCCATCAGGATTGTGATTTTTTTTTTCTATATCCAGATAAGAAATATAAGATTGGAAAGGTTTAATTCAGTGTTAGATGGACAGAGGTGCGCGTCATTCTTAGTATCGTCTGAAAAATCACAGATTATAGCAGTACTTATTTTATCATAGCAGGACAACTTTGAAATCTCCAAGCTGTGTATTTATCAAATAATATAATTATATAAGAAGAACACTCCTGCTACTCTAAAAACACTATTTATGGCAGAAGTTCTCAAAAGCAGATGTATTCATATAGGTAAACATATATACTAAAAGGCACACTATAAAATCAAGAATATATAACAGAAAATTACAGCTAAAATTACATCAGGAAGTAGTAGTGGCATGTAGTAGCACAGGTCTAAGAACAAAACAATCAAATACAGACACAGTATTCTGTTGCTACAAAAAGGTTATTTGCCTGATCAGATGTTTCTGTCTCTAGCTCTTTCCTTGGCTTGGAGCATGCTGAAGTGACAGATCAATATTTCCTTCTACCAAAGACTACAAATCCTTGTGACAGTGAAATCCTTATTCAAGAGACGATCACAAATATGTTTTTGCCTAATTGGTTCTTATGCTTCTTGTGCAACTTGCAGTGTGCCTTTGTGATCATTATCTTTTCATGAACATCACTGAGCAACACGTGGAAAGTTTAGTGAAAAAGGTGGTTTTGAAGGATAATAATGTATCAGAGCATCTGAACTTGAAAGTAATGCCCTTTGATGCAGAAAGAGGCATCTGTCTAAGTCTGTCATAATCATAACTATCTCCATCCTTTTCATTTGTGCTAAGGGCCCAGCAGAAAGCATCCATTCCACACTCTGCAGTTCTTTATGCAACCATTGTTTGCTCTGTTGTTTTGCTGCTTAAGTGGCAGCTTAATACATGTTTCTTGACTAGTCTTTGTGTATGTTTGTGCCTATGTGTTGCGGCATTTAGTGAAAGTAAAGCAAACCTCTCAAACGGACTAATGATTCCTCACCAAAACAAGACTTGATGTTGGTGATTGATGGAGAATACAAGAATAAGCAGGCAGGAAATTCAGGGGACAGTTCAATTATTAGCTTCTGCATGTCTCAGAATATCGAATGAATTGGACAAATTTGCTGATCTGACTGAAAGCTAACCCAGAAAAAGACACAACAAAAAAATCAGTTTTCTTTTGGATCAATTAGTCAGTTAGTGATCTCACAGGAGTATTATCACTGGAGCTACATAAAATACAGGGCTGTCACGCTTGTGTAAGGAAGAGAGAGAGAGCACAAATAGCCCTTTTGGAGTTAGTTCCTATTATAGATTGATTCAGCTGGCTGTAAAACCGCAGAATTAGAGCAGACTTCACTTAATAACATTTCTGTGCTCTCTTTATAGTAAGCAGCAAAAGGACTAGGATGTTTTTTATTAAAAAGTACTTAAACATACATTACTTACATACAAGCATTTTAATAAGACTTCTCTTTAGAACTTGTTGGTATTCTAGTTATTATCATAATGCGTCATAAGCTATTCCTCATGGTTGCATTCTTGAATGAGGACCACTGGAGATAAAAAGGAAAAGCTCCCAAAAGGGAAGACATCCTACATGATGGGTACACTGTTCTGATATTAGAAAGCATAGTTTGACCTGTGCAGACACTGCTGCACTGTGATTTTACAAATTGCTTTCCCTTTCATATATTTTAGCTTTGACAGCTGTAAAGCAGAAATAATTATATAACCCTCTTCTGAAAGAGTATTCAGATTCATGAAAAGAAAGTGTGCTCTTGGAGAAATGTTTATTACCAACAGTAATTAAGCCTTGCTGGGGGTTAATGGAAGCAAGAAGACCTAGGGATAAGCTGGAGCTGAATCTCTCTTCTGTACACCACTTCTTTGTGCTTATCATTGATCAAATCTGGAAGAAAAGCACCATTAAGCACTAACTAAAGTGTTTAATCCCATGTCCAACTGTAGAGATGTAAGAGGTTCTACTGCCATTTTTGATATTGCCTGCATGTTAAGGCTTGCCACGTGTGGCAGCAAGAAGTGATGATGAGTTGATAATAAAAAACTGTCTTTGAAATGGGTGGAAAAATTGTTTTGGATGATTAGAATGTTATCAACAACAGTCTGCCCTGTATCATGTTCCTTAAAAGAAATATCAGCCTTAAAATTCCTCCTTGTAACTTCCCAGCTCTTATCACTTTCCACCAGTGGACAAGTTGTAGATTCAACTGAACACACGGGAAAGTTGAATAACAAACAATAAAGCTAACAGTACGTAAAGCAATTTGAGGCAGTAATAAAGCTGCTGGGATTTGATGTAAATGGCACCAAGTTTGTAGCAGATGTTATGAAAGTCTGCTTACATCAGATGAGTTTGGTATCCATTAAATGCCCAAGACCCTTGTCAGACAGCTATGTCAATTCATGTCAGAACAAAAGAACAATAAAGCAGTGGATTCTGCAAAAGTTGAAGTTTATGAAATAAAATTCCAGTGGATTTGATCTGTTGACTGTTCTATTGTGTATTTTTTAAGGTTAAATGCAGACTTTCTGATGAATCCTGACATGTTTATTTCTTCCTTCCCCAGCACAACTAAAATAACCAATAAACACAAAAAACTCTCCTGCAAAGACTGTGTTATTTTTCTTCCAGGTTTTCAGCACCTGTCTTTTTGATGCACAATTCATTATTTATTTTATGGGTGGTAGTAAAAATAAGTAAGTAACTAACTAACTAGATATGTGTCCTCTCACCCCCAACATCAACAGAGCAGTAAGCACTGGTTTATTTGAAAAAATGTTTATGACTTTTATAGGACACTTTTGGATAAAATTTACAATGGTCATTGAAAGGATCCTGAAAAAAATGTTACATTGCTACAATATTTTCATGTTCCTACATTGCAATGATTGGAATTTCAGGTGAATACTTATTTGGCTTTGTCAGCAGAGCATTTTATCTAGAATACCATCATTCTGTGGAATTAAAAACATATGTATATAATGGCTAATTCACTTTGCCCATTACAATGACTGTATGTTTATAATGAGAAAATGTGCAAGCTCCAAGCAGAACAGCCCTATAAGAAAAAATCAAACATTCGCCTCCACTTTACACACATAACCCACATTTGCTGGAGTACTTCAAGAGCTCCTGTATTGCGTTTGTAATATGCTTCATAAACTGCACTAAGTAAAGCAGTAAAGAGTAATGGTAAGCAGACTGGATTGCTATGGAGAGTAGAATGAGTTGATCAAAAATTATTTTATACAATTGGATAAGGGAGATGATAACTCACAAAGAAGTGAGTTAGGGGTGGACTGGGTTGGCAAGCAAAGTGTGCAGTGTGGTGTGGAATAGAAAGACCTTGAAAACAATAACAGGGTTGAAGAGACCCCACCCCAAGAATATGCACACCAATAATGAAATGCCCACAGGACATCAATGTGGGAGAAGCTCTCATACCTTTTCAGGAAATCTCCATGACTGCAGACCCATTTGAAGTGCCTATACAATAATTCGCACAGCAAGGGAGATGGTCGATGTCATGGCATGGTGAATCTTGATTATCTTTACAGGTCATTATGATTAGGGAAGGTTTCTGAAGATTGGAAGAAAACAAATATCACTTCTGTCTTGAAGCAAGTGGGAGGATCTGGAGAAATATTGAGTGGTCAACCTTATCTCAATCTCTGTCACAGAAGTTTAAGACCAACAAAATATGTTCCAAAAATCAAGTTTAATGGTGTCATAAAAAGGTATAACGGTCAAATTGAACAGGGATCTTATACTACAAACATTTTAGCAGACGTAACTTTTTTACAGGTTTAGGATGTCATTTGGGAACTAATACTACATGGTGTGTACTAAATGTAAGCTTAGAATGATGGCTCCAAATGCGGAAACTACTCATCTATGAGATGAGGACACTCATTCACTGGGGAAGTTACTTTGGACGATGTCTCAATCCAAAGGGAGGGCTCCCGATCACAGATCTGCTGCTTCAAGGAGAACCACTCAAAGGAGGTCTCCAGAGGGGGCCCCATTTTATAGCCTGTGTCTTATCTGAACTGTGGTCAAGGGATATCCTAGATAGGCTCATTGGCTGAGGTGGTCTCTAGGGCTTGGGGATCTGGGGTACGTGACTGGCAGTTGTTTGTGTAGGTGACCAGCAGCTCACGTTTCCCACCATGCTAGCCACCATGCCCCTGTACCGCACCATTAGACCCACAGGGCTGAGGTGGGAGTGTGCTCCTGCTACAATGTTTGGCAACACAGTGGAGCAAATCCTTCTGGAAACTATTTCCAAGTATACGAAGTGGAAGAAGGTGATTGGGAGTAGTAAACACAGATTTATGAAGGTAAAATCATGATTGACCAACCTAATAGATTTCTACAAGATATCTGTCTCAGTAGGCAAAGGGAGAGCAGTAGATGTTGTTTACCTTGAATTCAGCAAGACTTTTGACACAGCCACTCATAGCATCTTTAGATAAACTATGAAATGAAACTATGAAGACAAGATAAATTGACATGCACAACTTCTCTGGGCAACCAGTTGCAGTGTCTCACCGCCCTCATCATAAAAAATTTCTTCCTTATATCTAATCTAAATTTACCCTCTTTCAGTTTACAACTGCACTTGATCCCACTGTCTATGTTGTGGATGAAGTTATTAAATAGTTTGGTCCCAATATAGACCCTTGAGGGATACAACTAGTTACTGGTTTCCACTTTGACATTGAGCCATTGACTTTAACTCTTTGGACACAGGCATCCAGCCATTTCATTATCCATCTAAGAGTCCATCCATCAAAGTCTTATCTTTCCAATTTAGTGGCAAGAATGTTGTGTAGAACTGTACCAAAGGCCTTACAGGGGTCCAGGTAGATGACATCAGTACCTCTTCCCTTGTCTGCTGATGCAGTCACTCCATTGTAGAAAGACACTAGATTAGTCAGGCACAGTTTGCTCTTGGTGAAGTTCAAGGGAGGTAATATTGTCCCCCTGCTTTAGTGAGACAGAGCTAGTGTGCTGTGTCCAGTGCTGGTGGAACAGAAAATCTCTAAAAGCCCCTTCCGACTTCAACTATTCTGTACATCCGTGATCCTTTAACAGGATCTTTTATTGAAAATCAGCTTATATAAACATAATTTTGTGTCGAAAACTATCCAAAGGAGCCATGAAAACTGCATAATGATCAATTTCAACATAACAAGAACATGATTAGAAGACTGCTGATATGATAGAGTTCTTTTCTAGAAACTCTAGTGATTATGCAAAGATGATGTTACAGGAACTTATGAAAAATGCAACACAAAGAGATCGTGGAAACATCAGTAAGGCAAAAAAATTATAAAAACTCACCAAGAAGAAGCAAGGAGGCAAAGGAAATAACATTTCTTTTACCTTGGGAAAATGCAAGTTAATAAACTTAAGGAAAATAGTAATTAAAAAAGGAGAGAGAACACAATCAAATAATAATGCTTAAAAATCTGGAGTTGATAACGGATAAAAAATTAAATCATTATCATTGGTGTGGGAAGTAATGTTGCAACTAAATAGCAGAGAATAATGTGATTTTCTGCTGCTTACTCTGAGACCTTGCATCACAAAAGACAGACACCTGGTGAGATAACATCTGGTATGCTCATAGATACATGGATTTTGAGGTAATTTTTATCATTTAGTCTGATCTTACTCAGCAAGAAACTTTTGAGTTCTGACATCCAATATCTTGTCATTCAGGTTTCCGCTTGAAAGCTTCTTGGAAGTTCAAGTTTCAATATTGTCCCAAACTACTTGGGACCTGAGAAAGAACCACCAGTTAGGAGGCTGTTCACATGTGCTTCTGCTCTTAGACTCTTTAGACTAAGAAAACAAAAGGATTAGCCTCTGGAAGGAAGAGGTGGTGCCAAAAAGGTGTGTTCCTGAAAATAAGGAGGGGAAGGGAGAGAAAGACAGTGCCAGAAAGAAGAAGGTGAAGGTCCTGGTTGGAGGAAACATCCTGGAAGTGGGAAGAGGTCTGGGAGATGGAAGAGCTGTGTGGAGGTAAGTCCCTGAGGGTGCCTAGGGACCTTGACCAGTAGCATCCATGACTGGTGACTGTTAGCAGAGGCGCAGCTTAGACCAACACGACTTTCTGCCTGAGCATCATGGACCAGCAGTGACCTCCTTGCAGGGGAGGGGAGTTAGGACCTGGTGAGCATAGTGCTGCAGGGGAGAGTAAGCGAGATAGATATTCAAGTAAGGAAAGACTCCTACATCCTTGCTTCTTAAATAAACCCCAGTATCCAGATATACTACAGATTGTCATTTACTCTTTCTTGTCCATGACATGATACAGACAGAGAAAAGGAGAAACTGGGCACTCATATGTGGTGAAGGGTTTGCAGGACAGATGTAAAAAAAACCTGTAGCTCTGTGCTTAAGGCAAGAAAGTCTCAGAGCCCCTGTCAGTTAGTTTAACACGCGGAAAATACCTCCCTACTTTCAAACCTTTATTATTATTATTAATATTACATCATCGTCATCATCTATAGGTAAATTAACATCCACTCTGACATTAGGGAAAAACAAAACCAACAAAATAACCCAAACAAAACCCACAAACTAATTTCATATAATTTATTTTGCATAAAAAGGATTTCTCCTTGACTTCCGTCAGTTACCAATGGAAACCCAAACATGCTAATGGTCATTGTTTTAAACCAAAATTGTAAGAGACATGAGCATGTTAATGAAATTTAAAACCTCTGTAAGGATCAATAAAGGAAGGAGAAGATGCAGAGACTATGAGTATCTGTCAGGGCCATTCACTTTTATTCCTGAGCACAAAAGTAACAGGTATTTTGTCTTTCAGAAGTGAGATTACATCATGAAATGTACAGAAAGTTATCTAACCTTCTTCAAAAGGCTATAAAGTTCAAATATTAAGAACAAGCCTAAGCTTTTACCCAGTGACAATATGTAATGCCTGCTTAGCTCCCAACAGCAATTCAGCATAACTTTGGAAGCTGCTTTTAACTGCCAGGTGTGAGTTTGACCTCATATATTCTAAATTCCTGGAATTCTTGGAATTTATTTTTGCATGCCTTAAATCCACAAAGTTCTCCAAGTGCAATCCCACAAAAGCTGCGCTTTTGTCCTCTGTGCATAGACATAGACCTAGAAAGAAAGATTAATTCCCTGGACTAGGATTCATCTTAATCACCTTTAGACATAGGCAGTGCAGATACCTACATTTGAGTTAATTGTTTGGGCTCCCAGAGAAGAAAACTAGAAACTGTAAACTTGCAGTTAATTTGATTTATGTTAGAAGTTTCCTTTAGTAATGAATCACAAACTATTTATTTATAGTCATTAAAATAAAGGGAACCTAGAAAAGGAGGTTTATATGAAATATTTCTCAGGAATATATCGATATGAGCTTTGTATTGTAGTGGGATAAGGTTCATAAGCAAATGATACAATATGGATTGGTTTAGTGCAGAGTACAAGGAGTGACTTCAGTGTGCATCAAGGGCTCACAGAGCTCCAGTTAACTGAGGACAACCTGGAGGTAAAACCTTGTATCAATGTACACAACTGTGCAGTATACATCACTGTACTCAAATCCCTCCTAGAACTAGTCCCTGTGACTTCACTGCCCTTCTTTGTAAACTATTACAGCACTTGATTACTCTATTGGCTTGGAAACTGTGCTTTGTAATTTCTGTTTTTTTCAGCTCAGGGATGTACAAACCTAAACTGGTCTCACTGTTCACTGAATCCTGTTATGAATTTTTCTCTCCACTCACCTCATTACCAGATGCAGTGCCAAACCCAACTTTTTTAATAAGCTGAAAAGACTGAGCTCCTAAAGCTTTTCAACATAAAAAGTGATCTATAGGGCATTTTTGCTGTCCTTCTGCCCTCTTCCTTCTTGCACAAGTATTTCTCTGTATCCTCTAAAAGTAAGAAGCACAGAACTGTTGGGGATCTTGGCAGCGCTGTGTACAGAGACAAGGCAATTTCTTTATTTTTGTTTGACAGTCCTGCTTTTTATAATTCTGAAGATTATTTTAGTCCTTTCTGTTACGGCACTTCACTGGTAGCATGTTGAGATGATATTCTATTGTTGCACGAAAGTCTTTTTTTTTTCTCCGAGTTACTACTTTCTTCCATAAGGTCCTTTATCAAGTAAGTTCAGCACGAATTTCCAGCTCTTGCACATGTTACTGAGCAGTTGATTATAGGGAAACAATTTTAAGATACTTTAGAATATCCTGTTGAAGAAGCGTGTCATCCTCATTATTTATCTCACATTTTTTTCTTATCTTGAAGATTTCTCTGTAAATATATTGATATAGTTATTGAGAACTTTGCTATAAGAATTGTCAGTTGATGAGTTCATGGATGACTCCCGTTTAACAGCTGCTACAAGTGACTTCAATCCATTTGATGTTTTGTTTGTTCCATAGAAAATAAAATATTGTGTAGCATTTTCTCAAATGCCCTGCAGAAATTCAAGTGTGCTACAACAATATGTTTATCTTGATGAGATGGATGAATAATAGCAGCATAGAATGGGAAGAGACATTCCATGTCATTGAATACAGTTTTATTTTATCACAAACGATGTTATGTAATATACTTTATAGACTGCTCTCTTGAAAAATATGTTTGCCTGACTACTACGATTAACCTGGTGTATCACAACTTAATTACTGTTATGATTAAAAGCCTTCTTCTAAATTCTAGGCTGAGTTTATTCATTATAATAATAGTTTCTTGTCCCACAACTGCCCTTTATCTTAGATAGTTCTTCTGTCATGTTGATATTCAGATCCAGATATACTGATATTCAGTTCCATACATAATTCTAAACAGAATACTCTTCCCCCCAGGTTAAACAAAGCCAATTCTCTTAGCAAGTAAAACAGTTTCATTGTTCTTGGATTTTCATAGAAATTATTTTCAGCAGCTATACTATCATCAGGAAAATGACAGGTTTATTTGACAAGCCACATAGAGGCCCATTAATCATGGGGTTTGCTCCTTTGATTATTGGATAACCATTTTATCATTACACTGTTTCCTCTGGGATTGAAGTCAGGCTAAGCAGTCTTTGGTTTTAGCAAGGTCTATCTGTCCCACTTAAAAATATAAACTAGACTGGTGGTCTTTTCAGTCAAGAAGTCTCACGACTCCAAGTTTGGGTTTTTTGTTTGTTTGTTGTGTTTTTTTAAGTATTGTTTATTGTTCAGGAAGCTCCTGAAAATAGATCTTATATGACAGATATATTCCTTGATTTGAAAATGTTGAATTTTAGCAAACCCCACTTATAAGCACCTTTATCAGAAATGCTATGGTTTCTGTTTTATTCACAGCATCATGCAAACCAAAAATATATACTGAACATTTTTCCATGTTCTGCACCCTTATCTCTTACATTTCCATTCAAATGTAACAGTGGATGCACGCATTACTTAGGAGCTCACCTTCATTGCAATATGCCTACTTACCGGGCCATGACCCATGATTTTTACTGGGCCATTTAAACTCTAGTGATTGTTTTGCTTTATCAGCTGCCTCTATTAAATTTTCTATTTAAATTCATTATGTTCAAGTGATCCTTTTTCCATGTCATATTGCACATTAAACTAGAATAGTCATTTTCACGTCTTCTTTTAATCAAGGCTTTTTTTTGTGTAATGAAAGATTTTCTGTGTTTATGAAATCATGGTTTCTTGTGAATCCAATAAAATGTCCTTGAAGAATTTACAATGTCCATTAACACTTTCTTCTTTAAATTTATCACTTCATATAAAACATCATTAAGTATTGGGATGAAATTTATCACTTAATATAAAACGTCATTAGTATTAGGATGCTAATATTAATACAATGTCTTGAATTCAGAGAAAGACTTGCCAGTGCCTGTTGTAAATGATTAAAATGGATGAGCAAATCCAAAGAGTTCTGTAAGCTTAGTGATGTCCAAAAACCCAGATTATTTTTGTAGATGCATAAACCTTTTCTTCTTGCCCAATGTAGCCATAGCTGATATAAGTGACTAATCTCACTAGTTTCCCTCAGCAACTGGACCCTGCCTGGTTTCTCTCATAATTTCAGAGTCAGCTCTCTAATTTGTCTGTGTTCCCAGTGGTTATCATTGCTTCTTAAAAATGGCTTCATGGATTTGCTGCTAAGACTTGTAACTATTTACTTTAAACTTGATGCTTTCTTGAATGTGTAATTTTATCTGTATTGCAAAACCCCTTGTGGCAAGATGCTCCCTTTTGAAAAGGGCTGTATCTCTGAAAGAGAAGAAGGCCTTTCTAACGGTAAGGCTGTGGAATGTAGCAAGTGAACAATCAGGGTCCAGTGAAGTCTGAGAGATCGTCAACACAGTGAGAGGGAACAGAAAGGAAACAGCCTTATCTGCAGGAACAGCTTTTTTTTTTTTTCCCCCCAGGAAAAAAAACAACATGGGGTGCTAAAACATTTCTATATGAATCAAAATATGAGCTGAATGTACATAACGATGCCCAGAAGGTATACTGTTTCCTTACCAACCTGCTACAAGAAAAAGACTTGTTATACAAAAAAGCTTAAGATAATGAATGGGCAAAAAAAAATCCCTGTTCTTTACAGTGATGAAATTGCATATTATCACTAGTGTTGGAAGGGATCTCTGAAGGTCAACTGGTCCCAACCCACTGCTCAAGCAGGGCCTACTACAGCCAGTTGCCCAGGACTGTGTCCAGTTTTTTTAGTATCTCCAAGGATCGAGATGCCACAACCTTCCTGGGCAACACGTGTCAGTGCTTGGTCACCCTCACAGTAAAAAAAGTGTTCCCTGATGTTCAGAGGGAACCTCCTGTGTTTCAGTTTGTGCCCATTCCCTCTGGTCCTGGCATGGGGCACCAGTGAAAAGAGCACGGCTCCATCTTCTTTGCACCCTTCAAATTATACACATAAATAAGATCCCTCCTCAGCCTTCTCTTCTTTAAGCTGAACAGTATCAGCTCTCCCAGCATTTCCTCACAGAAGAAATGCTCCCATCCCTTCATCACCTTCATGCTCTCACTGAATTCTCTCCAGTATGTCTGTGTCTGTCTTGTACCGTGGAGTCCTCAACTGGACTCAGTGCTCCTGATGGGTCTTAGCAGTTCCTTGACTTGCTGGCAACGCTCTTAATGCAGCTCAGGAGACTGTTGGGTGCCTTTATTGCAAGGGTACACTGCTGGATCATGTGAAACTTGCTGTCCAGCAGGACCTCCAGGACCTTTTCTGCAAAGCTGCTTTCCAGCTGGTCAGCCCTCAGCAGGTATTGCTGTATGGGGTTATTCCTCCCCAGGTGCAGGACTTGAGTTTTGCCGTTGTTGAACTTTGTGATGTTCCCACAGTTGAGGTACTGCCGAATGGCAGCACAGCACAACCATTGTGTATAAATTCATTGGTCTGAATCAGGAGGGGAGGGATTTCAGTCCATAGACAGTAAGACCATGTGACACGCATACATATTTCACCTCGGGCATTTTCCTTCATCCAGTAATTTCATATTCAGACACTGAAATTGAAATGTTCTCATGAAAGGCTTCCTTTTGACAAGCTGTGTTTTCTGATATTTAACAGCTCATTTTACGGCTTCCAGACATTCTGCATTCTTTTCTTTTCAGGTAATGGGTACATCCCTACTTACTGCCTAGGTGCAGAATGAAAGACATCTGTGCTGCTAGTTATAATAAGCCAACTAATGGAAAGGATATACATCACTGCTTCAGTCTCTAGAGAAATTTCTAGATTCAAGGTCATAAGTCAAGCAAAGCATTACCTCCTCAAAGGAGGCATTGAGGCAGTGTGGGGAGAACTTGAAGGAATATCATCGTAATTCCTCCATCTGGCGACAAACTGTCATTTGCTGTCCTAATAAGGAACATGGTGATTAAATATGGCTAAGCACTCAGGCTAGTTGTGATTTTTTAATTAAAAGAAAAGCAAACTGGTTTGATTTTTTATCACAGGAAAAAGATGTATTGTCAACCCTTGTGCACAGACGCAATTCAATTCAAATTCTGACTAAGCTTCTTAAGCAGAGAACAAAACGCAGCATGGCCTGGTTTAGGCTTTTCTTCAGAAATATAGAAACACCTGCAATCAACTGCATTTGCTACTGCATGGTATTTTATGCAGCGATACTTTGGGCTTATTTTGCTGGTTTTGAAAGTACCTATACACTGTCATACTGGTCCTTTAAATATAGTATAGTTTGTATAGTACAGACCTGACCGAGTCAGGTCTGAGAAGAAGGAAAAGTATCATCTGTTGATGAGTGTTTGAGCACTCTGTTAGTCTCCATATTTGCAAAATGTCTCTTTCACTGCAAGAACTAACTCCCTATTTTCTATTTTTCTTATTTTCTATCTGTCTTCCTTAAAAAACTGCTACAGGCTGTTTTCAGAGAGAAGGACACTATGCCAGAATGAACTTTTGGGGTGAACCCCACACTCCTCCTCACAGACATGTTTGAAGCAAAAGAAGTAACAGCAGTGCACAAAGTCAGACAATCAAGCAGATAACTCAATAGTAGTATTTGTTGACAACTATGCCAGACATCATGCCTCATAAGAATGGTCTGTTTTCATGCCAAATCCCATTGAAATCATAGAATTTCTCTGTTAATTTCAAGCAGATACTTCATTTGAAGTAAAAATGCATCCTCTGAAATGTAACATATATTTATTACCTTTCATAATACTTTGTTACTAATCAATAAGAGTACAAATAACTGATTTTAACTGCAGTAATTAATTTTTCCTCAGTGATTATATGCCAAACCTATCACAGGTGAGTGGTACTCAGAAGTTCTTATCTCAAGAGTGACTGATGGTCTACAGGAATAAGTTTGTGGATCAGCTCCGCTACCTATATTTTATTCACAGTCATGTTGTTTTTCCAAGCATAAAGTCTGAGCATTAGTGTAGTGAGGATTCAATCTTCCCTTATCTATACCAGAGCCTTTCACCATACTGTCATGGAAACATGCAAGTAACAACATACCCTGCCTAGCCTGAGATAGTTCTTAAGAAGCACTATACTAATTCATTAAACAGCAAAAATAATATAGATATTTAAAGAAAAAGAGTGAGGAGAGAGAAGGTTGTCAATACTTAAATATGTCCATTCATCCTGTGGCAGTACTCTGAGATGTTTTTCACGTTGGTTGCTGTACCCAGTTAATCCTGTTAACTGTAAATGATGAGTCAAGTTGACAGCTTGGCCCCTATTTATGCTCATATTTTCTTTATGCTCAAAGATTAAATAAATGTAATTTGATGGGGATGAATAAACCCCTCGGGGTTTCTACTGAAACAGCTCAGGAAGAGGCTATTTTGGATGGAAATAAAAAAATGCAAAACCAGAATTACCTGAAAGTAAAATAGCAGAGCAATTCTAAAACACTGCATAACCTACCTACCAAGTAAAGAGTCAAAATGGAAAATAACCTTTATAATTGATGAATGCACTGTTTAATAACTATGGCTTGGTCAGCATCACAAACTACATGGGCAGGAAAATATGAATATTTTTTTAACAGGGTATGATGTTTGTTAGATAAGATGAAGCAACATTGGAAAATACCCTTAAGAGACAGCCTGAACATGAGATACCAAAAAATTTGCCTTCCACTGCTGGATGATCCAAACAGTGTTCTCAAACCTCAAAGGACAACAACTACTTTGATCATTAGTGTAATATGTCTTAACTTGTCAGTTTATACTCAAGATATGATTAAAACATTGCTGAAAGCTTTCCTCCTCTCCTCAGGACAGGACAACAGGCAATAGGTACAAACTGAAACAAAAAAAAATCCAGTTAAACATAAAACCCCCCACTTTCCTTTTCCCCTGCCCCATCGCTGTGAGGTTGACTGAGCACCAGAGAGGTTCTTGAGTCTCCATCCTCGGAGGTATTAGAAACCCAAATGGATATGGCCCTGAACAATCTGCTCTAGCTGACAATGCTTTGAACAAGGTGTTGGACTAGGTGATCTCCAGAGGTGCCTTCCCACCTCAGATAGTCTGTGATTGTATGAAGAAGCTCCAGTAATTTCTTCTTTATAAGATGGAGTGGACGCACACACAGATATAAATGTGTCTCTATTGACAGTCCAGCTTTGTCAAATTCTTTGAATAATTACTCAAGAGACAGTACAGAAACCTAGCGAGTATTTAGAAAACTAATTTATGTAATTATTACTGAAGTAAATCTTAGGATTTAAAACTGGAATCAGGAAACGCACAGAAGAGGTGCTGTGCAAATCGTATTTTATTCAGAAAGGTGAGACAAGGCATATTGCCAGATGAAGTCTTATCAAGAAAGTATGAAATGATATGATAATCAGTGATCTCAGCACACCAGTGAGCCAGCTCTTCTTGTGCAGCTTGTAACTTTTAGAGAAAAAGGAAGAAAAAGATTGGCTTTGCACACAGCTCCTCGCAGCCATGAAAGGCCACTCAGATGAAAGCACAGACATCAGAGGTCATCTAGGAGTGAGCAGGAGGTTGGTATCACAGGGTGTGACAACCAGAATATGAACTGTGAATGTAGACCTAAGGATAGAGTTCAGCTCCTCTACGTCTTGTTTGCTACTTACAGTATTGGCTGAAGTCCCAACAGAGAGTTGCACGTCCTAAGTGACCTGTGTTTGGATGATTTCAAAAGTTGCATTTGGGAAAAGACTCAAGTTTCTGCCCTGCCTGTGCCTACAGCTCCCAGAAGTCAATAAGAGGAGTCTGGGCTTGCACTGAACCATGGGCTGGGCTTTGAGCTTCTTCCCCAGCACTGATCTGAAACAGGATCTGTGAGCATCTCTGTGTATGAGGAATGTGGCTGGAGGACAGTCAGAGTAGGCCTGACAACATAGACACAACTGCCTTGGGCCAGCTTCTTGAAAGTGAGATTTGGAATGCATCGGGGAGGAGAGAGAAGAGGGCTGAGGAGCACTGAAAACTGAGGAGATAATCTTTCATGCTGTCAGAAAGGTTACACAGGGCTTCATGACTCCAGGAGGATGCAGTTCTTTCCGGATGTATAGTATCTGATATATTGCTCAAGACTGTAGAGACAGCAGTACAGACCAGGGAGGTTTCTCCTAGCACAGAGTGATACAATTCTTGTCAGACTGACATTCATTCTCACTTGCTTCCCCCTTCTCTCAGCTGAGAACCAGATTTCAGCAGCAAGCAGAAAACTTAGAGGAAAAAGAAATAAGGAAAGAAATATAAAGCTTTTACAGAATCTTTCTGTGCAGACGTTAGCAACCTAGGGGTATTCATAGAGGTTGGACGACAAAGATGGACGACACCTACTCTAATAAGTACTGGACTTTAAACAGGAATTCGTTGATTTTAATCTTGTTAAATCATGTTCTCGTCACTCAAAGATAGAAGGAAGGAAAGAAAACCAAAACACAACTCAACAACAACCAAATTCCCCAGGAGATGAAATCAGCAATTCTACTGACTTCTCAGACTAGAGAACAGGAGTTTAAAAGAATTTAAAGGATAAGTAATGAAAGCTGTTGTGCTTTACAACATGGTAACATAACAGAAATAAGTAGCTGCAGAGAAAGTAGATTTTTAAAGACAAAATGTGGAGAAGACCTTGAAACAGGAGTAAGAACGATATTCCAGTGAGATCCAAGCTCTCATGAAATCAATTTTCTCATAAAAAAAATACGATGCTGTAGGTATTTTTTGAGCATTCTTATGAGTTGCTTTGTAAGGCTGAAATTGCCATCTGTGCTCCAACCACTAAGTCTCCAGTCAAATAGTGGTTTCAACTCTTTTCACACAGAACACTACGGACCAGGAAAACTGCGCAGTCCAAAAGCAGAAATCAGCCTTAGCTCTGAGTCCCAGCTCCTGAACTGTGCCAAACAGCAGATCTAAACCAGGTCCCCAAGTATTAATGAGTTGGGTTTTTGTTTTCTTTTTTTTTTTTTTTCCTTTCTTTTACTAAATGGTAAAAGTGTTCTCAGATTGCACAGAAAGCGTACTTGCTCTGTGGCAAAGGGTCACTTACAGAGAGAGGGAGGGTCTGGGCTGGACTTCAGAGCTTGGCAGAGCGTGTCAGGTTCCATCCTGCTCCCAGTCTTACCAGTGACTTAAGGAGTAGTTCAGGGCAAACATATATTTCTGTTTCCCCCATTTGTAGAATCATGGCATCATAAATGTGCTTAGAGCTTTAAGCCATCTAAAGTGACATCATTTCTATCATGAAGAGATAGCAACCAAATATCACTGCAATTAATACCACTTACTATCCTTGCTTCGGGTGGAGTGAAACTTGATCCACTAATGCTTGTAAAATGCTTCAAGATTCTCCGATGAAAGCCAGCATCAGAATGTGAAGCATTAGCCTTATAAGTGACAGCAGAGTGCACTCTGGAAGGAAGAATAACAGTAAGATCATTGGGTTAAACTCTCCAAACTCAGAAGAATTTTCACTTGTTCCTCACAGCATTTCTTTCCCAAGAGCATGTCTCGGTAGCAGCTCTAATCCTGACGATAAGCAGTACTGACTTCAGATGAACACCAGTGCATCATAAGGTCTCCTCCTTTTGATCCTGAGCTAGAGGGATGGTGTTGTACTGAACTTATTTGCTGAGAAATTACCCTGTTACTTATATGTCTCTCTGTTTCTGTGGCAGCGGGCACTGATGTTTCAGAACAGGCGGTGGTTAATGCTGCTCTCTTCTCCTGGAGCCAGTTAGTCAGCTCACGGGTATTACAAAGGGAACGTCTCCTGCTGCACATGGCTTTGGCCTTAAAAATACCAAGGATTTCACTGAAGATTCCTCACTGGCTCTTTGAATAGCTCGACTACCAATATTTTTAGGACAGGCCTGCTGACCTTTTACTGCTTTTAGGCATTTAACATATGCCATGTTGGAAATAATCTTCTGGAAAAATCCCCTCCAGACAACTGGCCAAAACTTTGCTCCAACTGATCTGTATGTCCCAGTCTTAGCAAGTTTGACTGTGCCAGGTGCATACACTATGACTACACCCTGGATTAAACACTGAGTAATTTAACCCTAGGGTCTGGCCCAAAGAACACACCTTCTAGCAGAAGCCTTGGAGCATTGATTCAGCCAGGGCAAAGATAAACAGAAAACCCTGTGCTGAGAGAAGTTATTCCTTGTGCTGATCGTACATTACTGTGGAATGCATATGTGCCTTTAAAAAGATGCTGCATACGGCCATGAGGTTATAGAATATAAAGTCATGGCATTTCTCTAGTCCAGTGACTCATGGTGAGCACAGAGAGTTTTCCTTCACAGCCCACCAAATAACCAGGTGTTTTATATGTTTATATAAGTTTACCTTGTGGAGTTTATAAAAGTCTTGCTTTGGTCATAGAGAAGTTCATCAACAGTGAAAAAAAACACCAAACAACCAGGAAACATTATCAGCACACAAGCATGGCTATTACATGGTGTTCTTTCGGAATACTTAACTTAGCAAGCCCAGCAAGCAAAAAGCTACAGTATATACCCATTCAAAAATTTGTCAAAATTCAAAAATTCAAAAATTAGTCAAAATTTGGCTGTTCTAGGTGACTGTCACTCCAGTGAGTCCTGTGTTTGAAATAAAAGACCTTATCTTGTTAGGGTGAGCAGAGAACTGTTTGGCGCTCTCACATGAGAGTCAGCTGCTTGTGTACCTTCAGAGATCTACTGTCTCATCTGAGAAGTGTAGTATGTTGTTTTGATAGTTTGCAGCTCCCGTATTATTCCCAGATCCTTGTTCCCTGCATTTCTTTTTGTTTGTGCTTGCTCAGAGAATAGGGATTATCTGAGAGTACACACCTCAGCGACCTAAGTAGAAATCATCTGTCAGTGAAGGGTGATAATCATCCACCAATAAAATAAACATCCAATCCTTTTCTTCGCCCTCTTTCCTTCCATTTTTCCTCTCAAATGAGCAGCTCAGTCACTCCCAGAGTACAGTAACAGAAGGAATGAAAAACACAGGAATTACATCTGCATTTACGTGTGGGCGGATTTTCACCTGGCTAAGACGTGGCATGAGCATTTGCAACTTGTGTAATGGTCATTCAATTTGATTTGCAAATGCACAAATAGCTGCTATTTTACTGCAGGATTGGCAGGGAAAAGACCTACCCCAAACCTGGCTCCTTCTCTTGTCATTGCTGAAAGTGAAATTACTGCTTTCCTTTGCCTCAAGAGTTCTCAGAAGGCAGGTAGAATTGTCTAACATCTTCAGACAGGGAAAGTAATGCTATCTGCTGCACACATCCAACTGACTTTATATATGTATTATATGTCAAAATTGTTCTGTCAAGCGTTGTCCTTTGGTCAAATGGTCATTTCAGTAATGTAGATTTTTATTAAACAAAGGTAATCAGAGTTCATTTCACAATAGGATACGATAGGATAGGATAGGATAGGATAGGATAGGATAGGATAGGATAGGATAGGATAGGATAGGATAGGATAGGATAGTTGAGTTGAGTTGAGTTGAGTTGAGTTGAGTTGAGTTGAGTTGAGTTGAGTTGAGTTGGAAGGGACCTACCTTTTTCGTGGCCAAGGTCTGCCATTCTCCTTTCTAAACTTCACCATGTCTCTTTTCATGACCACTGTCAGGCACTAGCAGTGGCCCACCTTTTTCTTCAGGATTAGGTTTTGACTTTGGGGTATTTCCTTCCCTCCTGTGAATACGTGCAGAGGAATGGCAAAGCACATGGCATCATGATAAATCACAAGTTCCGTTTCAGAAAAATCCTTTACGAGCTGACTGATTGATATTTTAACACCATTTAATCTGAATCCTAGTGGTGTGTTTACGCTTGCCACGTAGCAATAGAAAAATAAGGGAGAGTGCACAGACATGGAAGGATCCCCCCAAAATTGTGCTTTCTTTATATAAGCACTTTCATGAGTCTGTTCTGCAAATACATTGCTGAAATCTGCAGTAGGAGGTAGTGACACACATTAGATGGTTTCCAGAGCCTTTAATGGATAAGTCCTTTATCCTTAGTATCAGAGAGCAGTGCAAGTGGGCTGCTTTGCAGGGGAAGGGGAGCAGTGAGCCAGAGGTGAAAGCCAGGCAGGCAGGGCAGCGTCCTTGCAGGCAAGGGGTACAGTCCCACAGTACCCACACCAGAACAGCAGAACAGGTCTGGACAGCACAGAGCAATGGTCACCACATTAGTCGTACTGATGAGTCAGGTCTGAGTTCAACATAGTAAGTCAGGATCTGCAAAGCGCAAGGCCAGGCATGGACATACCTGAAATGTAGCTCAGCCAAAGACCAAGAGCGAGGGCTCAAATGCAGCTTCTGAGCATGGAAGAAGATGCAAGCATGGGTGAAGGCCTTGGATAAGGCTTCCCATAGGGCTTTCTCACAGATCAGCTGTTTTCACCAAAGTTTTCTCTAGGGTTACACAGCTGCATCACATGAAGAATGATCTTGAACGCACACAGCTAAATTCCTAGGCTGAAGGGAGGGGAAAGACTTTGCAGAGGAGGATTACAGAAGATGTTTTCAGGCTGGCCAGAGCAATCAGAGCCTGCTGGTTCACTCAGGGCCCTCATGCTCGGTGTTCCACCTTTGGCCTCTGAAAACCAAGGTTCATACTATCTTCAATTTATTAGACCACGAATCTTCCCTACAGCATTAAAAAATAGGCTGTAAAGCACGAAGCTATACCTTAACATAGCCATTAGAGGTTGAAACAACTGCTGCACTGAATATCTGAGGCACCTGCTGGAACTGGCAGATGTGACAGAGGGCTTGTAGAAACCTTGCAGCAGGAGGCCAAGCATGGTGCAACAAGACATTTAAAATGACACTAGAGACTTAAGTTTAGGCAGCTGAATCAAGCAGTTTATCAGGATCATCAGGACTATTTTACCTTTGCTTAATTAGATGATAAGTTTTGCTTGCGTGGGAAGCGTCTGCAGATTGGCATGCATAAGGTTTCCCGTGAAGTGGAAAGGTATGTCTTTTGAAAACGTGCTGTGTTAAGCAAGCTGTTAGGGATAATTTTAAATGGTAATGTCTCTGGCATTTATATGACCCATTAGCTTGTCTGGCAGAATAAAACCCTAATGTCAAACTGTGCATGTGCTATTAAGAAAGCATTTTTCCCATGGTCCCTGGACTCACTTTTATAGTGAAAAATAATAACAAATTGGTATGCTACAACTGGGCATGTGCATAGGGGTTGTGAGTTTTGAGATAAAGACCTATCTATGCATCAATGGTATTGCTCCCCTTAATTATTACTACAGCCATGCTGATTTTGATACCTAGAACCCCAGTGATAAAATCTATTACCTTATTTAATAACTGAGACTGACAGATGATCAGAAGAAAGAAATAGTAATGAAGAGCTCTAAAGGAAATTCATGTGGCTGAGCATGAAACTATTTTCCAATGAATGCTAGAATGATGAATGTAAAGTTGTTTTGTTTGAAGGAGAGTCTGAGATGCCAATTTGCAGCGGAAAAAACATGTCCTGTTCCTCAACACTGCAACAGATCTGGATCAAATAACTCTGTAAACATCCTCCTCCACATTTATACATGAGCAATGAGCAAGGAAGTCTCAATGTTTTCATGGAGAAAATTTAAACACAGTTCCCATTTCCTTTAACTTGTACATCAGTGTTTGGCAGGTGTATGTCATTAAGTCTCTCTGAAACCAGCATCAGTGCATCAGGGAACTACTCTTCGTGCTCATTATATACTTAGAGCAAGCTTGTAGTCCCTACCTCTACTGGTAGGGATTTGTGTGTTTGTCACGTCTTGTAAACAGTAATGTAAATAGATATAAAGTTTTTCCTTAGACTTTAACCACTCTACAGACAGAAATTAAGGTGATATTTGAATCAGGAAGGGACAACATGTTTTGTCTTAGAGGATCAGCTTCTGAAGCTGACTATAGGCATAAGAAAAAGAAACTGAAAAATGCTTAAAAGATTTGGTATAAATTTGTTGCGTCTTCCTCCCTTTCATGTCACTGTCCCTGCTTTCCCTCTCACACATACAATCATTACCACAGTCCATAAAACAAGATTTTTTTTTAGGGAAATGAGAGCATATAGAACAGACAAAGACTGAATTAATGCCTCAGAAATCTAAATGTTTTAAAATGGAAAAAATTTGGAATACTTAAATATGTTAAACAAATAATGCAGGCCAGGAAAAGGTCTACACAGCTATCAACTATATTGACATTTGCTAATGTTGAAGGTTGTCAAGCCCAATATTGTGGATAGAGTTATATATATATTTTATTTTTTTTAAATGGCATGTATTGTTATGAACCTAAAGACGTAGTTAGATGTTCATTTGCTTTAGCAGCTCAAATCACTGCTGTTTACCTCTCCCCTCTCCATTTGATCTACTTACTGGCATCTCATTCTCCCTTCACTATGTGCACGCAGATGCGTACATCCCAATGCAGGAAGTATGAACCTAATTAGAAGACTCATTCAAATTAAAAGTCAAGTTATTTGTCTGCAAAGAAGTTATTTGTCTAGGTGTATTTTAGATCCTGATCACAATGCAGATGAGTACAAAGACGGGGTTGACTAGAGAGAAGAATGAGTGTGAAAGAGTAGATCTAGTGATGTGGCATCATGATTGCCAAAAATAATGCTTCTTGAATGACTACTTAATAGAGAAGTAGTCAGAGACTTCACTCCAATTGCTTAAATTATTCTTCTTCATTTATTTAAGGACACTGGCTTTCACACAGACAACATTGGTTGTAAGTTCCGTGCATGTCTCACTTTCTTTTCTGGAGTTAATGAACACAGAAACAAATAAAACTTCTATTTCAATGTTTCTAAACTGCTACTCAAGAGGGCTGGTGGTTAAATACTATTAAATACTACAATCTCACATTCCTTGATCAGGCAGCGGAGGTGGCTTAAGAAGTTACTACCCCTTAGCTGCTTTTTATTGCTTCCCTGCTATGCGTTATTACAGGAATAGCAGAGCTGGTACATTTTGATATGGACTTACACATTAACTACTTCATTTAATGGAATAGTTTCTATATATTGAGTAAAAGTACCCTCAGCATCTCTGAAAACCTGGTTACTAAATTTCTTCCCTCCATTGCACCACCTAATTGCTACGTTCACAGCTGGAGAAAAAAGATCACTGTGTATCTATTGGACATCCAAAACTTTAAAATGATATCATGTTATTTAGTGTTCTTTCTGGCAAAGTTCAAAATAGCTGCCCTTGTTAAAAAAAAAAAAAAATCTCTGCTTCCCTCCTGCTTAAAGGAACGTTCCTGCAGTGTTATGTACTCCTTAAATACAAAAAGTGACACTTGTCTGGGAAAGAAGAACCAACCTGGTCCCTGCACTCTTGGTGATATATGTGCTGTTTATTAGACCTCCAGGGGAAGGCAGTACGCTGTCTCCCAAATTATCAGCTCAGGAAGGAGAAAGATGGAGAGGAGTAAATGAGGCAGGGAAGTGGCCCTTGCTCAAACTCTCACAGAAAGCTTGTGTTTCAGCCCAAACATCTTTAGCATCATCTCCACTGAAGACACCAGTCAACAGTGCTTTAAACTTCTTGAAGCCCATGAGTCTGTCACCTTTTTCATTAAGATGAGGACAATGATGGGATAATGCTGTTGCCAGTGCTCGAGCAGAAACTGCTGAGAAGGGATCTGGCTGCTGCTTTTTTAGCTCATCCAGATCTCTTAATCCTCCGTGGCATTCTCACTCACCAGAGGTGTGATGGTGGCCAGCAGGATATAATTCTTGATGATTTTCTCTGAATAACCTTTCCACGGGTCAGCCTTAGCAGAGATAAGACTGTCTCTCTAGAGAGACTCAACCACTGATATATTTGGATACTTAGCAAACGTGCTGTCTGAAACGCCTGTCACTGATCGCAGTGGAACAACGCTGGTGCAGAGCTGCTCAAATTATCTCAGGTTCAGAATGATTTTTCAGTGCTATCCACTTTGCTGTTTTTTTGTCTCTAGAGGCTTTTCAAATGTCATATCATCCCTACTCTTTAGCACAATAGTCTTTATGTTAAAACTAGCTATAAAAATCAGCAAGCTCTGCCAGGGAATGCAGGCTGCGCATATTTCACAGGGGGGCAATACAAAAGGAGAAGAGCAGCCAGTTACACCCTCATTGCGGTAGTGAGCGACTATTACTTACTTTTAAGAATGGAGGCACAGTAAATGACAAAAATGTCTTCAAGGGGGAAAAAAATAAGGTTTGCATCTCTGCTGGCCATTTAAATGAAGACAATCTGTGGCATGACATTCTACCTTTACTCTTTATCCGTACAGAGGTCTGTACTATGTCAGATGTCTCAGATTGACTAGATCAGCACAACCTAACAAACGAAATCTTAAGGCTAGATGTAATAAAGAAATAAAGATCACAGACGATAAGACCTGCATAGCTTAGGTGGCTCTTGGCCTCTGGATCTGCCTGGAGAGTATCGTGACCATCAACTTGGGTCTTTGTGCAGGAAGATCTTAGGGGTCTCAAAATGACAAACCAAACAGTCAAGCCTGACAAGAGAGCAGCTTGGAGCAAGACACTGGGAAACACTGATGCCACAGATTATTTTAAATGGATATTTTCCTCTCCCAAAGTCATATAACTCATTCAGTTGAAAACTGATATCTCAAACTGAAGCGAACCTAACACAGGATTGTTCTCCTGAGGGCCAATGTGTCCTGCTTTTCAGAATAAGAGAAGACTTTATCCTCCTGTAGAAGAGGGATTTGGGATGTGGGGGGGATGAAATTCAGTGCCATTTTTAGCCTGAAAAGCTCTCAAAACCTACACTCACTTATCCCCAGAGAATGCCTTAACAGCAATTTGTACCCCATTTCTGTCACTGATGCTGAACAGAGAGAACTTGGGAGTGCCACATTATTTAAACCAACAAGAAATAACATGGGGCATAACATGGTCAACCCTTGTATTAGGCCTCTCTGGGACTGAATTACTAATTAGAAAATAAAGTTTAAAGGAAAAATCATGTGCAAGTTCCAACCTGTTCACATTAGCCTCTACTGCCCTGTGAAGTTGCCCTGTAAGCCACATAGTTCCTGCCTTTTGATGATCATCCTGAGCTACCTCACTGCAACATCCCAATGAAAAGCCTCCTCAGGAAGACAGGACAAATCTTCACAGGCAGAATCAAAACAATTCAGTGACCCGATCTCTGTGCTATTGGGGATAAACAAGTCACCTTCTGTAAGATCACTGATCCTGTGGAAAGGTAGCACAGCCATTCCTGTAGTGTTCTCTGCTGAATATCTTTTAAAATCATAGGAGAATGAGATTTTTTTTTTTTTTTTTGCCTGTGGACTGTAGCATAGTTTTGTATCCCAGCAGTGGGTAGTTCGTAGTATGAGTGTTCTCTGGAAAAAGAAGAAAACAAAGAATTACGCTCTGAATCCTTGGTTTGCATCATTGATGTTCAAAAGTGAAACTGTGGCATTTTTTTTTCAATGCCCAAGTTCCAATCACTGTTAGTGAGGACAGTGCTTCACCCATGGGGAATTATGCCATTGATTTACATGAGAGTTTTCCTAAGCTTTATGCTGAGCTGTATATTTTTTACTCCATAAATACATTTATGTCTTTTTCTTCAAAGCTAGAATTTAATCTAAAGGGAAAAGAAAAACCTTTTACCATGATAATTTCTTTTAAGAAAAGTTGTCTTCCTGGGCCTATTCAAATGATCACAGAATAAGAAATTGTCTAGCAGAATATAAAATCACATAAATCGTTATGCCTGTGTAGGGACTCTTTTTATTTACTACAAGATGAAAAAGTAAGAACCAAGGCCTCAGCATGAACTGGGGAAAAGTAACTTCTCTTCCTTTCAATATACACATCCTCATTTGTTTTTTCTCTTTATTGATGATCATATGTCCCAAGAGTATCATGGGATGATTTGATAGCACATGCTTGGATACATCTGGGGTATAAAATATATCCATGAAAAGACAGGTCTGTCTGTATTAGTAAGCATGAGTCCACCTGGCTCAATTTTTCATATAATGTGTAAATTTATTGTAAATAGATACAACATTCACTTCCCTAGGTGGGTTCCAGTTCTTCCAAGTTAGGCAAATGCACTTTCTTTCCTGCATTTGTTTACATTCACAATGATACTTCAGTAAGATGTTTTAATACTGAATATTGAAATTCTGCAATTCCTCACAGCTAACAAGGCAGACTGCAAGGATATATGTGAATCAGCTGGTAGTAAAATAATCCCTCTCCTGTTCATTTAAAAAATATATTTTACCCTAATGTGGTTCCATCAGCTTCTACTATGAATAAATTATCATATGACAAAGTGAAATCTTCTTGTTCCTGTTCTTTTTATTCCTAATTGGTCATTAATACAGAAACAATTTCTGTATGGAACAGGTTTTGGCATTTTAATTGTAAGAGTGGAAGAACGTTAAAAATTATCAGATGTTGCTGATTTCCTAACAAGGGTTCTGAAAATCTCACAATGCTCTCCCCCAAATCCTTAGTTTTCAGAGGTGATAAAGTGACATCATCTTCTTTTGAGGCCAACAGAAGTTGAAGGCACTCAACATTTCGCATGGTCAGGGTCTTATGCTCCAAACAAATAAACAAAAAAAGTAAAAGAAAAGATTCCCCTATGTGTACCTAGTCTTCTGTTCATACCTAGGTCATGAGCAACTTAATATTCCTGGTCACTTTTCAGAAAGGGAAACGCATCATAGTTATCTTTCAGAGGAACATAAATGTGGTGGTTGAATAAAATAAAAAGGGGTGATACTAGCATTTTGTCTCAAAGACTATTAATATCAAACATGGTAATGAATGTTTCCATGTATTCCGTATACTCTCCGGCTCTGAAAAAATCATGTCTGTGGTGGTAGGAGTGCATTTCAGTTCTTTTTCCTGTAGAGAATCACCACAGTAGTATGGATTATGAAATTATTATGGGCAGCAGGGAAAACTGGGACCTAATTTTTCTTTGCTGATTGACCTCAACAGCACAAACGAAAGTTTAGTAACTAGGCTGATGTTGATCCACAAAGAGGGAGGTTGGAAAGAGAAGCAACCTGTTTCATTAAAACAGTGTGATACTGACCTACTCCCCAAATGAAACATGGCAAGAGAAGTCAGTATCACTTTACACTACTTTTTCCTTAAGAACTGATATTTCTAAATTCTAGTATGCAATCTCTTCAGAAAGACTTTTTCTTAACATTTTCTTCATACACAAATAAGAAAAAATCCCTTTAGAGAAGTGTGACTAAGTATTGGTGAGGCATTTTACCTCTTCTTTTTATCACAGGAGACATGATTCAGGTGTTCTGTGCCAGGAGATAAGTCCCCTGGGTTTTGTTTTGGCAGTTATTGTCAGAAACCTGTGATTTCTTTACACACATTTAGTAATTTTATCTGTGTTTTTTTCTGGTTTTGTTTTCTCTGCCTACTGAACAAAACTTCTTTGCTTCAGATATTAGAGAATTGCAGGGTGTATCTAAACAAGTTGACTTTCCATTTAAAAGAATCTCACAATAATGTAGGCTACAAGAGGTCAGATAGTCCAGACAGCCTCTTATCACCTTCTGTTCTATCACTGCACTTCTTAGAAGAGTCCCATTCTGTTTTCTTTACACCTTACCATAAGGTAGATGAAAACAAACCACAAGATCTTTGCTTAGCTTTCTCTTTCTGAAGAGAAAGCAACAATTCCCACTCTTTTCAGACTCCCCTCATGTCACTTATATTTCTTTTCTAGTCTGATGTTCATCCACGATGCACGTACGTAACTTTACATCCAAACTTTGATATGGATTAAAATAAGTTTTTATTTTTCATTATAGCTGCATGCATGAGGTATAGATTTAAATGGGCATTTTCTAACATAAGAATCAATTATTTTTTTTTCCATAGAACAGGGGGAGTTGACTATTTCAACAATTCTTAAAAAAAGTTGTTTTGACTTGACTAAATTAATTTTAAAAGCAAGATGCTTGCATAAACTATTACATGGCATTTTATTATAATTTAAAACTCTGTTAGTGAAAGACAAAGGGTTAACAGTTGAAACAATGTGATCATTTATTTTCAACATAAATATCAGCAACACTTTGGAAAACTCAGTTTCAAAATCTGTGGTACAAAAATATACAGTCATCTAATTAGGGATATAACAATTTGTTTCTTTGGACCATTCTCTGTTATATTTATTACCAGTCCAATTACAAGGAAGTATTATTTAAACAAAACTGTCAAAGAAAATATTCAGTAGTCCACTATGTGAGTGTATCTCTGAAAGAAAAGTTGGGGGGGGGGGACACAGAGGGGGGGAAAAATCTATGGTTTAGAGTTGGTTTCTAATGATTAAATCAACAAAACAGTTCCCAAAGTCTCATCATTTGAGGATGTGACTATGAATAGGCAGTTGAAAAACTACATCCATTCCTATTGTTTAAAATACATAGTTTCACCTAACATTTCCTGCATTGTGATGTCTGCAGACACTATTTAAACTGTGCTAAACTGGTATTTCTATATGTGAGTTTCAAGCAACCCCCTAGCCAATTTAACCTTCTTGGTATTAAAATGTACAGCTGCTACAAGCTGAGTCCTGCACCCCCTTTAATAGTCTCTGTTGCTGCCACTTTGCGTTGGGGGCTAGGAAAATTAAATAATTTCCTTATGACCTCAGTTCCTAGCATGTACATGAGACAAAAGCACCTTGTAACCCCTTTCTGCCCCACACCTGCTCTGTTTTCTTCACAGTTACAGGAAAAACTGAACTACAAATTGCTGGAAGCTGAGAAGTTCTCTCACGAACTGAGTCACTTTATTCTTTTCATGATATCACCTTTGTTCTCTAAGCTTTTGTTTTGGGCTATTGTCAGCAGTGGGATATAGTATTAAATGGTCTGACACAATACAGCTACTCTCAACTTCTTATAATCCCAAATCACTGCCAACAGCAATGCAGTTTGGATTAGACTCTGGGTTTAAAAGCTTTTGCGGAAAGAAATGTGAAGAAAATAATAGGAGTCTTCTATTTGTACTGCCAATGACAACCATTATATAACTACATAAAATTATCATTCATTATCAGTTTCTTGGCAGAAGTACACAAAGAACAGAATTACCCTAGACTTATTTTGGATTTTCTGAGAGCAAAATTATATCTTCATTTCACTAATTTGGTTTGTAGGCATCTTTAAGTTTTCATGCTGCTTAAACAGATAAAAGGCTAGCTGTGTATTTATTCATTCATTCATTTATTTATTTAAAATTGAGCCTGTTTTCATCTTTCAATTTCTTGTATGTGGAAAATACTGCTATATTAAAAAAACCCTTATATTATCTTGAGAGAGGCAGGTGACTGTTCAAAAGGTTTTTGCCATTCAGCCTGTATTAGAGAGAATGCACAGGGCATTAGTGATAATGACAGGTCTGCTGCAAAAGCCATAGATTATCAAGATGAGAGTGTCCCCCTAGACAAGTGGTGAGTGATTAGTATTTATTGGCCTTTTGTCAACTTCAATTATGTTTTTTGAAAATTCTGTTTAGAAAGCAACGTTCAAAATGCTGGATTTAGAGAGCTAAGTGTTAATCAGGTATTTAAGTCTAACATAAACCGATATCTGTACATCAAACAGCATTGGTGCTGGAATTACCAATTTCAGAAATATTCAGATATTGGTAATCTTGTACGACAGAAATTAATTCCTCTAATAAGTCCCCAGCAAAAGATGCTGTTATGAAGTATGTGCTGAGATTAGCTAGGAACTCCCTAGCAAAAAGGCACTATTATTTACCAGTATGGATTTTAAGGACAAGCTTTTCAAAGCCACTTAGGGGCTGAGTATGCCCAATTCTCATTAATTTTATAGGTGATTTGGTATCTAAATCCCTTTGGAAAGCTGAATAGCTCATTTTCTGAAAGTCCAACAGGCATCTATGTCTGGATATTTCCTCTTGGGACCATAATTTGTACGTGCCCTAGACACTTGAAGAACGATTTTTCCCATTAACTTTTGATGAAAAAAGTCAGGAGTTGACACTCATGCAATATGTATATGAAGCTAAAATGGAAACTTTGATCTAACAAGTCATGTGGTATGAACAAAGGCAGAAAGTGAGCAAGGAAAAGACAGGAAAGGATTTTCCTTTCTGGAATATATTTCACTTCACGGCAGAGAATCCTCTCTTACTAGGCAAAACACCATTAATACAAAAGCCATTAAATTACTAGTAAAGCTTAACTTTGTTCATTTTTCTGTTTTTTGGGTTTTTTTTTGTTTTTTTTTTTCTCAGAACTTCACACTAGATCCACAAATTCTTACAAATTTCTTACAAAGTTGTTCCTAAGACAAGTTTTTCTACCTCAGAAGGGGGAGTTTTCTCACTTTATCAAGATATTCTGGTATGAGTGAAAACTACGAGATCTAATTCTAAGAAAAATTTCTAAGCAGAACTGCTATATTTGGCTACTGTTAGTAGTGGTAGCAGAGTACTACATATAAAAAAAAATCATGATTTCTTTATAATTTTTTATGGAATTTCTGTGTTTGTCTTTTCTGTGGTTTTGGAGTAAAGCAATGTTCATTTCAGTGGAACAGGTGATTAATGAGTGAGTGAATAGTATATTACCAGAAGCAGAGGTTCAATAATGCATTGTTATATGCTTGAAAATAATAAGATTATTTTATAAAATCATAATATTAAAAATAATAAAGGGAGGGGGGGTTAATCATTTATGGGTATTCTGGGAAACCTGTAAGTTTGGGTTTTTTTTCTAAATCTCATACAGTTATTTGTTCATAGGAGTTAGTGATTCCTGAAAATCCTTGAGTGGTGACATGCTAGTAGCTCTCAGTGCCCTGTCTATAGCCTAAGTCCTACCCACAAACTGTCACTTGGCCAGCAAATTGGCCATAGTAGATGACTTAATGAAGGAACATTTGCCTTGATCAATTAAGTATCAACCAACTTGTCTTCCTCCCTGACCAATCTTGTTTCCCTGCAGGTATTTATTCTTTAAGACCACTCTCCAGTTTGACACCCTGCCTAACACTCCAGTGACATATCTGTGTTTTTCCCATCATGTTCCGCTCTGCATCCATCCCAGATACTACACAAGCTCGCAGAACAAAAAAACACATTAATTTCTGAATTAATTTAGGCTTTGACTCCAGTTTGTGCTGCCTGAAACAGGAAAAATGAGAAAGGCTTCTCTTTTTCTCTCTTCTTTTTTTTCCCTAATTTGACTGTAAGCCCTTTGGGGCAAAGACTGTTTCTTTGTTCTGTATTTACAGGGAGATCTACATCTCTACTGAGCATTTGGCTTCTGCACAATTCTTTGCTCAGGGCAAGGTATAAAGTGCTACTCTAACCCATGGCGTGCAGTGGCTTTGTATCTGCCACACAGCACATCAGTATGCACGCGTTTCTAATTAACATCTAATTTTGTATTAATTTCTGATTCCCTCCTCTGAGCTTTTGTAATGAGATCATGAGTTACATTGGCATAAGGTTTATACTTAAAATGTATCTATATGGTAGAACCTCCTAGGTAGTTAAATGACAATAGGATTAAAAAAAATATCCAAAACAAACGAGCAAAAAAACCCCAAACCTCCCTATTTGTTAGACATCTGAAGATTTATTTTTTAATTTCATCAGCTATAATCAAGGAAAGAATCTAAATACTTTCAACTCCTAGCAGTTTTTTCCTTGCCTCTCTTTCCATGCATTAAGAAGCTGAGTGTTATTATTAAGTTGTTCTTATTTTCCATCAGTATCATGAGCATTATGCTTATGTGGGAAAGTGGACAATTTTACTAAATAAAATGCCTGCAGTTGAAAATCTACCTTCTTAAGTAATTGCTTCTAAATTATTTGGTAAACCCCAGAGCTGTTGGGGAAAATCTTTACTTTAAATGTAGATTGAATGCAAAAGTTGAACATTAGATGAGCTGTTCTTATTTACCCACCTCTATGCAGGAATGCACCATTGGAAACATGGAAGTAAAAGTAGTATTCTTTACACAGCTTGGTATAGATTTCTTCAAAAGGGCCAAATCCTGAATCCCCAGTTACCTTTTCCACATGTACATAGTTTGTTTAAAAAGAGATATAGGGCTAAAGTATCCTGATGGGATCTTGACAAAATAAATGAATAAACACCTAAAGGCTTCATTAGTAGAGGGATTTTAAAGGATGGAGGAACCTAAACTTTCAGCTCAGGCACTCAAATTAAAACTGACTTCTTATCAGTCAAGGTTAGTATCAGTGGTTAAACCTCAACGTCCATCCTTAAGACCATACTTTCATCCCATTCACCTTGAACCTATACTTCCCAGAAATACATGAAAGTAGAAATCCTAAGCTTTTTCCTAGTTACTGGGGAGAGTTTCCTTCAGAAAGCATTGCAGACCTTTTGTTGACTGAATCACCCCAGAGAAACACTGATTGCAGTGTAAGCCTGAAATGTGAATAGATTCCAGTCTTATTGGCCAGAGGGACATGTTCAGTATTGCATAGGTGAAATCCACATTTAGAACGTCTGTTTTTCTACAGTAAAGCCCTACAACTGCTAGTTTCAGTCAAAAGCCCACAAAACCTTCCCACCACAGCTCTTGTCATGCCCACACAGTGGTGATCAGCACGTATGAATTTCGTTTGAAAGGTGAGGAAGTTGTGGCTCTCAGCCAATAAGATCTGGCATGACCACAGATCAGATTCAATTAGGGTATAAATGGATCCCACCTGAGGGCAAAATTTGAGCTGTCCTCCTCACAAGCAGCGGATCTGCATTCAGGGACTCTCCCTATGGTCTGGGAGGCCACCTAGAGTTCATCTCCTGTACAAATTGAGAGCCCTCAACTTACAGGTGAGTGACTGTGTATATTTTTGAATCATCATTTCTAAAGCTTAAGAATTCTTGAGTCGGTCATGCAGTATTAATTCCTCGTGCATTCTGAATGTGTGGTTTGCCAATGCTGTCAGTGTTAAATGATTTTGATATATCTCATTTCCAGTTGGTTCTCTGCTAAACAATTTTTGTTAGAATAAATTTTATTTTGAGTTTATCACCTGTCTAAATTTGATTTCCTGAGCCTCCTTGACATCCTTGCACTTTTCAGGCACCTGAACGTTGGCTAGATATTTTTTTTTGTGCTGGTACTGAATATGTATGGTATACTGATTCTTCAACACAGAAGAAAGAGCCATTTCAGACAAGGAAGGTTTCTAGGTATGGGAGACACAACACAAGATATGTGGGTGTATGTGAGATACATATCCTGCTGGAACAGCACCTGGAAAGCAGTCAAGATACCTCTCTGTTTCTGAAAAACACTGGGCAACAGAACCCTGTCCTCTGTCTCATTTGTCCTGATATGAGATCTTCAATATTCAGCTCACATGAAGACGTGCATGCTTTGACAGCTTATGATCAAGTTGAATACCACCCTGCACATTTAAATATCTGCTTTTTTCCTGGTTTGCTAGAAGTTGCTGAATCCAGTAGCCCAACAGAGGCAAGACTGCCACAACTCCATGCCCTGAGGTCCAAACAACAGCACGACAGAACATGTGTTCCCAGTGGACACACACACAGAGCACATATATGTAACATGTATGTACATATATACACAGGCAGCCAAAGAGATAATACAGACAGACACACTCAGCGCTCACACAAACGGTCTGCGTGGAGGGGTTGGGGCTGCCCCATGCCGATCCCAGCTGGCTCCAACAGCCCCACCTCAGGACACAGCTGAGCCCTTCAGCCATAAAACTATATATAAAACAATAAAACTACCAGGCATGGTCAGACAAATGTATGGAGAAGCAACTTGTTTTCATGTGACACCTTTACCGCCTTACCCCTCGGTTTTACCATGCTCGACAGATCACCTAGGCCTGTCCATTTCCATACCTTTTCTTCCTCCCCTAAATACACATGATAAGACATGCACAATCCCAGGATGCTCTTCCCCTGCATCCCATAATTCGTCCCATGACCCTGGGAAGTGAACCCACTTAGTCAGTGAGGTTACCCAAAGCGCTGCTCCTGTTGCCCCATCATGTGGGTGCCACCCCTGGCCCATGGGACTGGGGGTCCCCTGGGACAGCACTGGCAGGGGCCAGGGCAGGGACTTATGTCTCCGACTGGAGTAATGGGGCTTTCCTGCCTTCCTCGTGTTTCTGAGCGCCTCTGTGTGTATGGAGACAAGCTTTATATCACATAACCTGGCAGCGTTAAGCAGCTTGACTTCTTCTCACTCCAAACCTCTAAGGCATTTACAGCTCAGACATCTCTCTGTCTTGCTCATAGACCTCGATCTCATAGTAATTTTCAGAGAATTCCTAGGAGTTAAGGGTCTGTGAAAGGCACAGGGACAGTAAGCACCTTTACAAGTATCTCTGAGAGCACTGTGTCCATGTTGTGGAAGAGAGGAAAGGGACGGAAGAGAGGAAAGGGACAGAAGAGAGAACTTTGAAGCATGAAGAAATTGGCACCCAAACACCCCAGCAGAGTATTCAAACAGCCTGAGTATAGAAGAACATAAGACACTGGAAGTTGGGGAATCCTATTCCCTCCTCTTAGAGCTCTTGTATTTTAAATAAGTCTCTGAAGGAAAATAAAATAAATGCTTCTAGAAGCAGTCTATGGAACTGAACATACATGTCCCATGACAGAGTTAAAGGGCACTTGACTGCTGAAGTCACCGCCTTTTTCCATGTTCGAAAAAATGAATGGAATACTATGATTTTTGAAAAAGGTGTATCAGATACTTGACCCCAGTGCTTGGTTTAGGATAGAGGACCAAAAGCAGAAAGATTGCATCTGAAGTCCAGAGACAGAATAGATAAGAAAATGTATATTTGCTCTTTGCGATTCCTATAATGATAGCTGACTGGCTTAAATACATTTTTCTTTTTCCTTTAGGAAATAAAGACCATTCCCCAAAATAAAGGTTTTTGTCTTTATGTATTTTATGAAGGACTATGAAATTAACAGAGATACTTCTTCTAAGCTTTTAAGTATCTGCAGTCCTCTGTGTAGATCTTCTGTAGGTTCTAAACTACAGAACTATCACATTCCTCAGTGCAACTCCAGAATGTGGGTGTATTTCCATAGCTATTGTATATTCTTTGAATCTAAAAGCAACCTTATCTTCCTGGTAGATCCAGTGACATAGAGTCACAAAGGGCTGAAAGGAAATGCCACACAGCAGGCCATGGACCATAACTGAGACTAGAGCTGAGGTCTTTGATGTCATTGGTAAAGGTCTAGTTACAAGTTCATTATGCCCTCAAGATATGCTTTTAAACTGCACCTCTGATCCTGTTTCAACTACTGTCTGCCTTTATTTTTTGGTTGGCTTTTTTTCTCCTGAATGACTCAAATTCTTTGCTCTTTCTTTCCACTGACAAGCAATTAATTGTGAACTCCGAACAAATACATATTGTAGGGCTGGATTACAGTGGAGATAGAGGAACTGTCTGCCATAGCTTGCTGTTTGAAAAGGCAGATTTATTACAGATATAAAATTGCCTTGCAACTTTAACAGAAGGACATTTAGAAAGAAAGCTGAAGTGATTAATTATTACACAGTAGACAGTTAAATATTTATTAAATACAGGGGATGCATACTGTAGTGAACCAACTAATGTGCACATGAATTGAGTTTATTATCATTATGGCAATAACTGCATGCTTAAATTGAGCTAGGCAACTTGCAAGTATTTAAGATGCCTGTTCCCAAGAGAGTCTGAAGCTTTATATAAGATATTAAAGCACAGGTAAATCTATTTAAATAGTAGACTAAACAGTCTGCAGAAAGGACCACTTCTTCCTGCATCAAGCACATTTGAACTCCTCAACCTGCTATCAGAACATACAATCAGAGCATTTATTTGCATATATGAGTAAGATCAAACAACAAAATTCTATGGAATGACCTCAGGCATACAGCTAAGGAAAGGCATAAACATCTTTTTCTCAATGGCAGAAAAAATTTCACCAAAAATACATATTAGACATCTACCGCTGCATCCCAGAAACCTGTAAACACTTTTAAGGTCTTTAGAGTCCAAAGAAGCAAAACTCACAGATTACTGAATTCTAAAAGTCACTGGTGTGAAAGAAGGACTGTCTTAATAGCACTGCACAGTTTTCTCCCACTTTTTAACTTCTGTTAAGCCTTTCCCAGAGATACTAACTAGTCCCCCTTTCCAGAGGGACTATGGAATAGTCTAGCTACAGCTCCATATGTTGTACAAGTAATGGATATGCTCTTCCCTCAAGCTCTCTATCAGTTGACATAATCATCTCAGCCTTGAGTTTTTATCCTGAATTTATTTTTGGACTTGAGGATTGCTGTTCCTTCTTGTGATCTGAAGAAGATTCTGTGAAACCCCTGTGATCTTCAAAGTCTGCTAGCCCTTACCGTGTGGACTGATGCAATTAAAAATAGCACTTCTTCCTACAAACTTTGCCTCTTTTATATCTTGTGTACCACCAATACAACTACTGTAAATGATAAAACTAATGAATGAAAAACCTTGAAGGAATGATGCATCTCAGGCACACACAAATCTCAGCAAAAATATCTTTCCTAGCTTGAGTGTGAAGGAGTCATTTCACAATACAAGGGATATCAGAGAAAATGAGGGCTGGGAAGAAACATAGGCATCTTGTGCCACTGGGGTTGCCTGAAAGTATCTATGGTTTCCACACACAACCAGCAAAATGACACAGAGCTTATGGGAGGTTAATAACTATCTGAACAATCATCTGCAGGCTATGGTGAGATCTTAGACAGCCTTGGTTTTCTGTTTTTAGCTAACTGAAGTGTTGTCTCATGACTGAACAGTGTCGCACCATTCCATAGATGTTGCTTGCATACTCTTAAGGTTGCCTGTTTTGGAAGGATAATAGGTTTGCTGTGAGTCCTCCTCATTTTGGATTACAAAACTCCAGTGATAGATCATTTATGAGGCATAGAGAGGTGTACGAGACTGGGAAAGAGATGGAAATAACTTGGTAAAAGGAAGAAAGAGCAGTAGCAGTCCAGCACTAGGAAGAACAAAGATAGCAGGACATTACAATGCAAAAGGAAACCAGTGAGGAAGAGCTCAAATGGGGGAAGTAGACAATCAGTTGATGTTGTTGACAGCTGGAATTGCTTAGTAACTTTTTTTTTTCTTTCTTTTTTTGGAATCCCAAGCCCTTAACCTTTTCCAGCTACTGAAAACTAAGTGCTTTGGTAAGTAAGAATAAGTGCACAGTTACTGTTGGGAGGTAGTTTAAGTACTCTTGCCATTAAAAAAAAAGGGTGGGGAGGAAGAAAAAGTGTAGCTTTTAAAAAATAAAGTCATCTTCATTTTGATTCAGAGACTTTTTCAGAAAAAAAAAGGTTTAAAATGTATTCCATGTATTAAGAGTGTTTCTATGCTCCAAGAGGCTTTCCTTTGGGTACTGTAAGATGGTTTATTATCCATTATCTGTAACACAAAGATAATGAAAGTGGTTCTATTGTACTGTATGTGAAACCCACAGGAATACCAGGATTTGACAGTCATGATATATCTCAGTTAGTTTCTAATGTGTAAAGCCATCACAAATCATAGAGAAGACAGTCTGTTGGTTAAATAAGTCTACAAAGTAAGATGATAGAGTTCTTCATTTATCTTCATTGAAACAGCTTTGACTGCTGTGTAGTTGATAAAATAAATCTAGTCCTATTCAGAATCTCTCGTCTCTACCCATTGTAAGCAAGTAGTTTCTATTCTGCTGTATTAATTCTTATGCAGCCCTCATCACCCACAATATTGGAGTATCTTCCATTAGCACATTAAGTAAAGTGACTAACATGTCAACTGTAGCTCATTTTCTTGCTCAGCCTCTCCCAGGGGAGAGAATTGTGTATGCAGTGAAGTGTTTTGATTAGAAAGTTTTTTCTTTTTTATTTTTCTTTTCTATGTGTTCATAAAAGAGACAGTAGGTCAAAGAAATGCAATAGTTTCATTATGATTGTCTGCTTTTAAGGGAGCTCATTGTACTATTCAATAATAATCCCATGAAATTCCATGAACTTCCCAGTTATACAGAAAGTTCAGTGGTGCCAACAGACCAGACCTGTTGATCACAATCTCACAGCCTCTGTTTTCTAAAAATGCCTGTTCCTCTCCAATGGCTATAAAGACACTTGAAGCACATGCACACATATACAATGCAAATTTTAAGGTTAGACAAGATAAATGTATCCTCTCTCCCTTGGGGACCATAAATAAGGCTCTAGATTCTGAATTTGACTTGCTGTTTAATGATAAGCAGTGATAAAAACAGACAATTATGTTTGTTGTGTCTCCTGGACACACCAGATCCAATGCAGACAGTATCTGCAATTAATTATTTAATTCCAAGCTATATTTCATGGCCTTAATCCAGCCAAGAAGTAAGAAAATCATGAATATTACAGTCATTGCTAGAGTAGCATTAATTCTCTTTGGGGAACTGGTGACAAACAGAAGGCATCACTCAGAGGTGTGGGAGTGGGGTCTAAGATCAGCAAGGAATGCAGAAAGAGTAATAAACTATAGACTGCGTTGCCCAAAGATAGATATGTATTCTTCAGCCAACAGCTGCTTCTTAGTAGCAACCTTTTAAAGTGCTTTTGTTTGCTCATCCACATAATCACTGACCTTTTTGGCTTTAATTTCAACAAACTGGTTTTCATCTCAGACCTGGACTTGTCTTCCAAGCGTTGTGCAATGTGTACTGAAGTCCTGTAGACATATATGTGGAGAAAGGTTGTTGATGTGAGTTTATGTCATGGAATGACTGCACTTAACTGTCATACAGGACCAGAGAGATGGTTGATCTTTGGTACAATTTTCCATCACATTCTTTGGATGTACCTCAATATTGAAATACTCCCTTGGAAATATGACAGGTGTGCCAAATGACTCAGGGAGGTCTACGATAAGAACGTCTCTCTGTTAAACATCCCTGATGGTAGCAAACCATCTATCATGACACCAAGACTTTTCATTTGCTGGTCTGAAACTGGATTATATCAAGTCTAGGACATCAGATGAAATTTCGCAAGCTTGAGATTGACCTTGGACTTGCTTTTATGTGAAATTCCAGTGAAAAAAGAGATTCGATTTTGGTAGAGAAAATAAGTCTTTCCTGAATAGAGTTTTTCTTGAATATAATTATCTGTGTCCCAGTCACTCATTTTCAGGGAGACTTTGAATGGTATTTTGTAAAGAGGATATAGTATTTAACAAAACACACAAGAAAAAAAAAAAAACACAAAAAAACAACCAAACAAAAAAAACAGTGATAAATTCTTAGGGAAGAGAGAGGGGAAAGAAAAAAAGAGTGCTAACAGAGTGAGACTGTGAGTTGTAAGGAACCAGCTGCTTAACACCGAGTTACTCTATTGATCTCCTCTCCCACCTTTACTAGCATTGTGATTTCTTTAGCGTGCCAATGCAGAAGATACATCAACTATTCAGGTTTCAAGAATGAAAAATCCATTTATTCCTGAAATAGAAATTACAGATAACAGTAAATAGTCAGATTTTCATTTAGGTTGGTGTAGCAGCAGTGTATAAAACACTTTTTTTTTCTTTTTTCTCCTGGACAGTCTAGCGGAGTCCTGGTACAAAACAGCAATCCACTGGCTGTCTGGCAAGAAAATAGGAAGGAATTTAAAAGGTTTACTGAGATAACAGACATGACTAGTTGCTTAGTGGACAAAAAAGAAGTAACCAGGCTCTAAACTCCTTCAGAATTCTTCTCCAGGCTATTCTTTTTCCCCACGTAAGTTAGCATAACCCTCTTGCTGTTATTGTTTTGTATCAGAAATAATAGGTACGGTGATGAAAGGTGGCATATTCATTTAAAAACTAGGAAGGGAACACTCGTCAGCTCTGGGAGGTCCCAGCGGTTCCATTTTGCCGAGACTCACGTAATGATGCTGGGAATGGGACAATGACAAAATATATTAAATGCCTTAAATTTTCTTTGTCTTCCACAAATCTTCTCAGGAAAGAAAGTAATTGAAGTTCCTAAACCCTCCCAACAGGCTAGATTGGTTCAGGCCTTACCCTTAAGTTCTCCTCAAGCTACCAAAGGACAGAGACTTTGGTGTCCCCACTGTGGCCATGAGTAAGACCAATATGTGCAATACCAGTGCTACCATGAACAACAGCAAGAGGTCATGAAACTCTGAAGAGAAATGAATGTCTAGCTATTGCACAGCTACATCATATTTCAAAAAGAAATAAGATAAACAAGCATAGGTTGCGTTTTATAGCTGGGCAAAGGGCTAAAGACAATTAAATTTCCCTTCCTTTCTTTTTGCAAGTCTGATGCCTGTGGTGCAAGTCTTTCAGACTTCAATACCCAGCTAAAGCTGGACTGCATTCAGGAGTGTGTGATAGAACAGGAGGGAGGACCAGCACATGGCTGCTAACATCCCTGGTTAAACTGGTGTCACTTTCCCTCCTGAATGAACACAGAAGACAATGTCCCATAGCAGAGAATAAACATCACATGTAATTCTTAAAGTTCTTTTATCAAAATAAAATCCCAAGGACTGTGTTTTACCTAGTTGTATTGCCAGTGCTCCTTCTGCTGGAGACTGATTGCTTAGTCACAGAAATAACATTCTACTTCAAAATAGAGCTGAGAAATAATAAAAATACAATACAGCACAGCACTTTCATCAAGGCGCAATGAGTGCCACTTGCATACATCTGAGTCAAGGATACACTGTGACTTTATATTAATCTTTGGCAAAACCGTGAGGAAAGTAGGATCAATCTACTTTCCTCAATAAAATTGGACTGTGACCAATCCTTCATGGTGCTTTGTAGCACCTAGTCCTATAAGGCCTGGATCATCCAGGCCTGAGTTCTTCAATTTATATTTATACTTGTGAAATATATTACTACTAACAAACAAGAAGCACTCTTAAATTCTTAAATTAGCATTTTACACTGCACGTGAGCTGTAGTGGAATTTGCTACAGTAAATTATCAAAATGATATTTCTGCAAGTAAATGTAAAGTGTAAAATGTTTGCTCACAGCTCTTTACTGCACGTATTCATCAAATCATTGATTCTAAAACCAGAATGGACTATAAGGACAAAAGGGCTACCGATGTAATTTACACAGGGAAAAAGAAAAGCCTGAAACTTATTTGCCTGATCAGCTTCAGCTGGGATACTGAATACCACTGGATGAAGCAAGAATTTTACTGGAGTATTTTGCAGCTCTGCCTCTAGGGAGTTGGCTTCCATTTCTCCACCTTTAGTCTGTTAGAAAGAAGAAATAAAAAGGACCTCAGGTCTGAATTTTCATCCTTTGTGTTCACACAAAATAACTTTCCTTTGTAAGTCTCGGCAGTGGAAAGACCAATAGATTTAGTTTATATAATTTCTGGAGTGAGGCAGCCCCCAAAATAAACAAACAAAAGAACAAACAAAACCCCAACCCTCCTATGCTTTAATAATATGTTGGGGGAATAAGAGGTAAAATGCAAGAGTTGGAAAAGATTTTTTTTTCTCAGGGAATGTTTCTTGCATCTTCAGCTGACAATGGAGCATTTTGAAATTTCTTGAAAAAAATCTGGCAGCAAGTTTCATCTGATGAAATTCAGCATGTATGATATATAGTAGGCCACTCAGGACAACCTGACCTACCAGCTCTGATGCTTTTCTTCATGATTTCCATCAATGTAGATATTCAGGAGGCATCTGTAAGGACTAGTTTGGATGGGGCTGGCCCTGCCTGGGTGGTGATGTTTCGAGATCCAACCCAACATCTGGGAGTAGCGAGAGACGGCTGCTCCATGAAGTAGGATGGTCTCGAATATGGAGTGACCCCAGCAGAGGCAATGCCCTCACTGAGCAGGGCTGTGCTGAAGTAAACGTTAACATTTTTATAAGGCCTAATCCAGGGAAGAAGAACTAAAAAGTGATGTTCTGTCTAACATAACAGTGGGCCCCTTATAAATTACTCCCGTTGTGGATTTTGATAGGAAGGGATCTTTGTGATAAAATGTTAAATGTTAAAAGAAAAAAAAAATGGTTAAATTAGAAACCTGAAGAACAGGTATATCAGGCCCCGGCGCTGGCAGTGGGGCTGCGGGGCGGCCTCTGTGCGGAGGGCGCGGGGCTGCCCGGTGCCGGACACAGGCGGTGCCAGCCGGTGCCAGCCGGCTCCAACGGCCCCACCGCAGGACACAGCTGAGCCCCTCAGCCAAGCTGGGGGCGCCGGGGGGAAAAGAGGTTTGCGGCAGGGCCGAAGGCGGCCCAGGCAGAGGAGGAGGAAGCCCAGGAGGGAGCAGCAGCAGAGGGAGCCCGAGGGCGGAGGAGGAGGAGGGCAGGAGGTGCTGCAGGCCCGGAGCAGGGATCCCCTGCAGCCCTGCAGAGACCCCGCTGGAGCAGAGACCCAGCCTGCAGCCCGGGGAGGGCCCCAGGCCGCAGCGGGGGGAGATTTCCTGCAGGAGCTGCGGCCGTGGAGAGCCCCGGCGGGAGCAGGTTGTCCCTGAAGGACTGCAGCCCGGGGCAGGGCCCGCGCTGGAGCAGGGAGAGGGGTGANAGGGGGGAGGTGGGGAGGGATGGGAGAGCAGGTGTTTTTTTTTTTAATGGTTGTCTGATACTATTTAATTGGCAATAAATGAAAATAATTTCATTTCAACAGGTCAGAATTATTGCTTTTTGCCGAGGAGGACACAAGCAATGGAAACCTTTTTCCTGACATAGATACTTCCTCATATCTTTTTCCTATACTACTTAATACTTTATAATCTTTCTTTAAAAAGGAGACTGAGTAGCTATTGATCTGTTTAGAAGAGTTTATCACAAGATACTTTACTGGTAACATTTACATCTAAGCATGCTTTCATTTTTTTTTCATGGGATTTAACTTCAGAAGAAAATAGTTCTGGCTACTCCTTCCAGTCTCACTGTGTTTCACTATTGAGGGGATCGAGGATCTTTGGCTCTCCAGGTGTGCTGCAAACCAGGGTAAACTTCTGTAGCTCCAGAGAGCATCCGCTAACTCGCTAGCCATAGCGAGCTCCACCTGGGTCAGTTCCTCATCTCATCTGGTTCCAGACTCAGGCAGACTCATGAATGGACATATGGTTTCTTTATTCATTGTAATAGCAAAGCAAGTATGATGCCTTGAAAAGGAGGCCAGAAAATGTTTTCTAAGGTGCACCTGTCTTGTAGATTAAATTCAAAAGGTCTAGTTTATGATTCACCTCTACAAACATTTAATCCTTTTATTATACCTCATTACATATATCCTCCTATTGGTTATCATCTTCTGTCATGCATCAGTCATGTCCCTTTTAATTGTCAACTTTTACCTACAGAATGAGCTTGTACACAACTTTAAGTCATTTGCAGCACACTGTTCACGTCATATTGTGTATTTTGAAACGCTATATTTAGCTATTTCCTGGGTTTCATATTCTCCTCCAGAAAGTACCAGAGGTGTCTTATGTAGATCTTCATTAATCCTTTGATGAATTGCAATCATCCTGCTCATCAGTCTAGTACCAGCTGCTCATCAGTTAAACTACTGAATTTTGCTGATGTTGACATTAGCATCTGCAATTCTTTTAAAATCAACAGTGGCCCTGGAAGTCAGTCCAAAGAAATGTATTTTGAAGTTAGGCATACAGCGTAAGCTTGACTTGTTCTATAACTGATTGAAACGGGTACGCCAAGGGAGTCATGTAATGTAAGGTGAATGCTAATTTTAAAAGAGAACCACCATTTGGACTCTGTGGACTATAGAGTAAGCTTAGATGTTTATTTTAGATTTGACTTTTAGATGGCTTAAGTTAGGTAATATAAATTCCAACCTGCATGCCTGGAGTTTATTGATATTTAATCAACAGATCTTATTTGTATGCAGCTTTCTATTTTTAAACAAATGTAATCTAGTTAATGAAAATAACCTGAGACAACAAAAGGATATATTACAGTTTTAGTGTTAGCTCTACTGAAATCAATGGAAATTTGCGCTAACTTCTCTACCTACAACTAAGACTTTGCCTTTGGTTCCAACTCCTGAAACAGAGGTATTGATTGCACATATGAGGACTGGACCTTTCTTATAGGCATCTGTAAATAATGTAAAAAAATATATTTGAATACTTTTAAGGACTGGAAATTCACCTGTTATCCTAATTCAGCAGTTAAATAATGAGAAAAAAGAATTTTCTTAACTTGAGGTGTGGTAAGATACAACTGCTAGATACTATGATAAAATAAGGGGTTATGCGTACCTAAAAAAAACTAAACCAAACCACCCATAAAAAAAAAAAAAAGATATGCAACAAAAGCAATCTTTCACATATATTGATTTGAGCTGTAGACACCTCTTAGCAAATTGCTGTCTACCCTAACCTTTCATTTGGTCATTTTGTTCACCCCATTACATGACATTTACAGCCCATTAAGATAAGCCCTGTCCATTGACCACTTTCCTCTCTGTAAATAAGTCATCAAAAGTTATTTCAGTTGGAAAACTAAATTGTTAGAAGTTACGGTTATTGAACAATATGCAACAATAATTAAGCAGAATAATCTGTGCCATTGTGTCTACTTGGAATGTTAATCAACACATTTAAGCACAAAAATTAGTCTAGGGACAGCCTGAGCTCCCTGGGGGAGTCTGGGATTTTCTGAAATTCCCACCTTGAGAGCTCCTGAAACAAGTACTTCGCGTTGAAGAGGGTTAGGAGGTCAGTCAACCACCTTGTCTCGGGTCAGTTTATTGTCTTAAACCAGTCCATTGTTCATCCATGCTCAGAAGATGATAGGGAGCTGACAAGGAAGACAAGCTGAGGAGTTCCTGTGCCACCCTAGGGATTAATGTTGTAATTACACTGGGTGTGCACACAAGATACCCCATTATTATAACTATAGAGGTAACTTACTTATAATTAAAATTCTGTAGCTCTTTCCGCACTGGTATTTTTGTGGATTGTACTTGAAGGCCAGCAGAATGGGACTGCAAATGGCTTTTTGCTTTCCTGGTAGTTCATAGTCTCTACTCAGATATAATTTCTTCTTCAAAGTTGGAAGAAAGATTATTTTTCAGTTAAAATCTCTTCAAGCTTACATGAAACACGCTGAAGTGAGTTAAAAACTTTATTTGCAAACTGATTAGTTGGGAAGGTGACCCTCAGTTTTAATTAATTAATTAAAAAAAAAAAAAGTAAAATGTGGACTGTCATTTCTCTCATTTTAATTAAATTTCTGGAAACCTTTTAACAAATTATCTCTTTTTTTTTTTTTTCTGCCTTAGCCTCTTACCAGCAGTGCTGTGTTCTACACATTATGCTTTTAGTGCCCAATCGAATACTAATAGAGTTCATACTCATTGTCTTAAGCTGAAACTAGCTTATTGTATTATTAGCCGTTAAAAAATTCTGAGGTGCAGTATTAGCTTTCAAGAATATTGGACTCTGTTTAAGACCAGCCTAAACAGGCTGTTTTCATTAACTAAGCATAGAATGTATTAATGAGATATAATAATTAATAAACAGAATTTGGCAGTTTTAGGCAATGTAAACTAGGACTTGTTTTGTTGATGTCAGTAGAGCTAAACGATAGCAAATGAAAACTGTATCCAAAAGAAGGGAGAGTATCTTCCAAACAGTGAAAAAAATTCTGTATTTTTGACTGAAAATTAAGAATAAGAACAAGTGTTCAAACTTAATGAGAAATGTAGAAGTAACGAGACAAAGAGTTCTCTGTTTCCATTGCAACAGATGCTTGATTCAAACTTGCTCTTCTTGAAATCAGTGGAAGCACACTCAACACTTGCCACTTAGAAGATAGTTTGAGTTCTCAGTAATATATATAGACAAACTTTCTGACTGGAGCTCAAAAGAGCACTAAATAAAATGACTCAGTTGAGATCTACTCATAAAACATGTATATGCATGTGTGGTAGGTTGACCATGGCTGGATGCCAGGTGCCCACCCAGCTGCTCGACCATACCCCCTCCTCAACTGCTCAGGGGGAGAGAAAATATAATGAAAGGCTCGTGCGTTGAGACAAGGACAGGGAGAGATCACTCGCCAATTACTGTCACAGGCAAAACAGACTCCACTTGGGGAAATTAATTTTCTTTATTACCAACCAAACAGGAGTAGGATAATGAGAAATAAAACTAAATCTTAAAAACGCCGTCCCACCACCATTCCCTTCTTCCCGGGCTCAACTTCACTCAGTTCGTCACACATTCTCTCTGCTGCTCGTTCCTCCTCACTCTCTTCCCCTGCTCCAGCATGGAGTCCCTCCCATGGGAGACAGACCTTCAGGAACTGGGTGGGTCCTTCCCACGGGCTGCAGTCCTTCGGGAACAGACTGTTCCAGCGTGGGTGCCCCGCAGGGTCACAGGTCCTGCCAGCAAACCTGCTCTGGCATGGGGTCCTCTCTCCATGGGTTCACAGGTCCCACCAGGAGCCTGTTCCAGTATGAGCTTCCCATGGGGTCACAACCTCCTTTGGGTATATCCACCTGCTCTGGCATCAGGTCCTCCACAGTCTGCAGGTGGGTATCTGCTCCACTGTTAACCTCCATGACTTGCAGGGGGACACCCTGCCTTATCGTGGTCTTCACCATGGGCTGCAGAGGAATCTCTGCTCTGGCACCTGTAGCACTTCCTCCCCCTCCTTCTTCACTGACCTTGGTGTCTGCGTAGTTTCTTTCACATATTCTCACTCCTCTCTCCCAGCTGCTGTTGAACAGCAGGGTTTTTTTTCCCCTTCTCAAATATGTTATCACAGAGGCAACACCACCATTGCTGATGGGCTCAGCCTTGGCCAGCAGCGGGTCCGTCTTGGAGGTGGCTGGCATTGGTTCTATCGGACATGGGGGGAGCCTCTGACATCTTCTCAGAGAAGCCACCGCTGTAGCCCCCCAGCTATCAAAACCTTGCCATGCAAACCCCGCGCAGCATGTTTCATTTGAAATGCTTGTTTGGATGATTTGAATTATCTGCTTTAAATAAATATATTCTTAAACACATTGCTGAATAAGGGTGATCTGCTAACTTTTACTCTAAGACTATGCTAGATCATGCAAGCCATACCTGAATGAGTAAATAAATGTATGTTAATAATGTATACATATTACAGTATGTAATAATATAATAACAATGTTTGAATACTTGCAGGATATAGATACACTTACTTTAGCTTTTGCATTGGGAATGCTACAACCTCAGATTCAAGAAGAATGAAGAAACAATTTGCCCAGAATTAGAGGAGACTTTTAGAGCCGTGGTTATTTTTTTTATCCATCTGACATTCATAGATGAAAGAGTGAAAAAAGATTAATGCAGTTGGTGTTTTTTTCCAGGTGACAGGCCTTTTCCAAAAACAACTGACTGTTACGATCAACATGTTTTGCTCAAAATATCTCTGACTTATTTGGCGAAATGTCAGAACAATAAAGAATTTGTCCTCTGAAAGCTGGCATGAAATTTTTAAAAATTACTGAAAACTCCAGGCTCTTGAGCTGTAGCCAAACTAACCCACCTTAAAGATGTTGTTTCAAGAATTTAACACGTACTGGCTTTTGGTGGGAAACCTGATATTTTGTAGAATCACTAGGTTTAATTGATGCTGCCAAAGCTACAAGACTTCTTAACAGAAGGCAAGACTGTATTGCTGACAACACAAAACTGGGAGGAGTGGTTTGTTCACCAGATGGTTGTGCTGCCGTTCAGAAGGACCCTATCAGGCAGGAGAAATGGGCTGACAGAACCCTTGTAAATTCAAGAAAGGGAAAAGCGCAGTCCTGCACCAAAGGAGGAATAACCCCAGGTAGCAGTACAGGCTGGGGACCAGGCCTGCAGAGAAGGAGGTGGTGGTCTTAGTGGACACCAAGTTGGGCATAAGCCAGCAATGTGCCCTTGCAGCAAAGAAGAGGAACAACCTCGCGGTGTGTGTTAGGCAGAGCGTTGACAGGTCAAACCATCTAAGCAGGTTCTGTAGCACAATGAATGGGCTTCAATGCATGCTTTTAAATATATACCATGTAGATATTTTTCTCTGCACCCTACAGTCAATAAAAAGCATCTGTCAACAGAAAGAAATAAGTACTATTAGCAAACAGTTTATCTAAGCAGTTTTAGATGCACATCTTTGAATAATTTCACTGAGAAGTATCAATTTATCTCCATAGCTATATCAGGTGAAGACACACACGCTTGTTCAAATGCATCCTATCTCTAGAGAATTTATTCAACAAGAAAGTGGGTTAGCTTGGATACAGAACTGCGCAACTGCAATTAATATGCTGCCACAAGCTAATCTCCACACGTTGCTGCACTGAAATTTATAGGCAAATGAGTCTGAGCTGCCCTAAATCATGGTCTCTGAAATCTATGCATCACTACACAAATATTTATTTTCCCAGTGATAAGTCCGTAAATTAGTTGTAAATTGATATTTTGGGATTGCTTTATTTCCTGTGGATATTTCTGTTTTAAATAAACATGCCAGGATTCATTGAGAAGACATTTTGAAGGAAAAAAGACAGCAGTTTAAAGGCACAGTGTGTTCTGGTTCACCTTGTATTGTGGTGATACAGATCCAAGTTCCCAGGTCCTTGGCTTTCCCTTGTTGATGTTGGACATAAACTCAGCACAAGCCAGGAGAGGTCCATCGCCTTCTTTGGATAAGCAATCCACACATATATCAAAAAGGTGACAATAAATTTAGCACCTTGGAATGCCAGGTCACTTTGCCAACTGCCTACTGTGGATTTGGGGATTTCACTGATTTTTTAAAATATCAATATAAGTTTATCCAAGGTCACGTGGATCTCAAGGACTGTGACTTCCAGATTCTGACTACATGATCTTCACTTCAGTTACCCTAGTTTTTCCTTTAAAATGCCTGTCATTCTGCTTTTGCCATCTCTGTTCTCTCCTATTTGTATCTCCTGAACTCTGTAAGGAGAGGAAAGTGAGATGAGTCCAGAATATTTAAAAGGTTAAAGTCTCTGTTTGTGTCCATTAAGAGTTTATAGTTTTTAAACAGACTGTACTGGCCATTAAAATTCTGATGCCTTTGCCTGACAAAGATTGTAATGAGAATAGAAAATGGCATTAAATGGAATCCATTCTGAAGATGATTGCAAGCGATACAAGCCTAACTCATTCTCATTCTCATTATAGCTTTGTGTTGGTATAATTGTGAGTGTTACTCAGATACCTGAAATACTTGGAGAGAATTTTATTGTGATTGTAAAAGGGAGCCACTTAATTTGATTTAAAATTGGAGCTGTACTTGCCTACTTCTGCTGTACTGCAAATGGCACAGGAGCAGCTGACACTGATTTTATGTAGGCCTGCAGGAATATTTTTCTCTTGCTTAAGCCCAGCTACTGACATTCAAGACATCTATATATGGTTTTAAGACTCAGATTGCTGATCATCCACAAGGCTGACATGCAGCTGCTCCAGTCTTGTACTTCAGCGTGAAACCAGACTGGAGAAGATCCTACGATTTTAGATTGTATCGAAACATGTCCTTGTCTTTATGTGGATCATCTTGAGGGCACGGCCTTGGTGTTTTCTTCCAGGTAGGGTTATGGTTTTTTTTTTCTTTCTGGTGATGAGAAGTGAAAAATATCAGCTTTAGAGTCATCCTAGAAAGATATCCTGCCTAGGAATCTAGGAAGCCTCAATTCAAGCTAGTGGATCAGACTAATGTGAAAGCATGGAGTTGACTGTCAGGAGTGCTCAGGTAGCTCCTTGAGCCAATGAGTTTAAGCAAAAGAGTAGAGATGATCTGCAGCTGTATGGAAGAGACAAGTTCATTCATTCATGAGAACTTTAAAAACAAGGACACCATGCCATACAGGGTACCACTGGCTAAAACATCAGTGGAAATTCACGGAAATTTGGCCTGCAGCTACTGAAGCACTGTACATTTACGTCTTTATTTACTGACATTCATGGAGAAAAGTCCTCAGTTACTCTGACTACAAAATTAATGTGTATCTATCTTTTGCAGTGATCTTAGAGATTATCTGGTATCAAAAACCTGACAAATTATTGAAATGAACTGTTTAGACTCCAGACTTTTAGTTAAGGAATAATCATTTGCACTTTTGTCTGTTATTAGATAACACACAGGTAATATTTTCAAGGGTGCCAAAAGGTTTGAGGAGCCTGACTTCCAGATTTAAAAATCAAAGGCTTTGGTAAAGAAAGCTTATCTTTAATTATGTACCAGATCCAGATTTCATTACCTCTAAGAGAAGTATAATCAACAGCCAAAAATTTTGCAATACAAATTAACTCTTTTCATTTAATTACTATGAGCAGGAACAGTAGAGTAAGAAAACTGAAAGCAGAGGTCAGAGGACGGCATTATATTTTGGTGAAGAGGTTTGGAACTGCTCTCACCTCTTGCCCTTGTGTGGCATAACGAAAAGATTAGTCGAACCAGAAATTCAATGTGATAGCTGTATTATTCTGCTTCAAGTATCATTTACCCTTTAAGAAGTCAGATGCAAATCAGAGTACTAGGAAAGGAACTAGTGGGTTTCTTAGACACCTAGCAAAAACTCTGAGGAGTTTGGCAGGAAAGTACACTATTTTATAAAATCGGTAAGGATGAAGGAAAATACACTTCATGTTTAATAGCACTTAAAGAATTGTTTCTTTTTCAGTTTGTTTTTTTTTTTTTTTTTGGTTGGTTTCTTTTTTTTTTTTTTAAAGGAAATAATGTAATCCCTTCTAGATGAGGGCCTGTTTTTAGAGTACACTTGGGTAAGCAAAATGTTAGCAAGTCTCATCATCACTTTTTCCCAGGTTTTATGCACAGCTACTTACCTGAGGAATAGTGCACAAAGAAAGAAAATTTGAACATTTAAGTAACCTTAGACTTTTAATTTCATTTAAGACACCTCTCAGATCAACAGAGGTCATAATCAAGGAGAAATTTTAAGTGATCTGTCCTGCAGAGTGAATAATTTGCTAAAATCCTCCAGCGTCACCCATTCCAAATGCTTTGTTTTCCACATTTTTTTATCTCAAAGTAAGCGTTTGGCGTTTGGTTTTGTTTTTTTCTTTTTGCAGAAAGGCAGAGAAGAGGAGAGAGAGAAAATACATAAATTTGCTCAAATTCTCTAAAGCAAAACCTTGTGCACAGTGCACTCTAATATTGACCACAGTGGACAGTCTCTTCAAAATAATAAAGATTTTTTTCTATTTGCAAAAATAAAATATGAATTCTCCTCAAATCAGCTGTTTCCTGGGGCTGATCACACAGCTCAAGGCTTATGATGGACAGACACTAAAGGTGCTAAGAAGACCTGTCTTAGTACAGGTCCAAAATTCTGGTAATATTGCACAAGAAACAATCCTTTCAAATCATCTATCTTGAGTCCTTTCACCCCAGTGTATTATTGATGAGTGCCAGTATCAGCTTTTTCTGAGTGGCTATATACTAAACTTGCCACAAGAACAAATGGATCCCATGAAAATTCTTGTAAGACAGTTAGAGAGACCAGTTAGCAACTGGCAATGTAGCATCCTCTGAAGGAAAGAAAATGTCATAAAATCATTACAAGCAGCAGGAAAATGTGGAAGAATCAAAACTGGCAATCAACTGAGGAGAAAAAAAAAAAAATAGCTTACAGCATCACATTTGTCACATGTCCTCATGAAAATATAAAACTTAATCAACCAAAGTCATACAAGGTAGAATACCTACAGTTTTCAACAGCAGTGCTCCCTTGTTACAGTCTTGATAATTTCCATAATGCCGAACCAGATGGTTGGGGGAAAAAAGAAAAAAGAAAGAAAGCTTTCAAAGGCAGAATCTTTGCTTCTGTAACAAAGAAAACCACTTCTCATGGAGAACAGTTAGCATTAAGTCTAATAATAGACACAGAATCTTCCCACTGCGTCCCAGAAGCCAAAGGAGACATAGATGTTATTTATGTCACAGCACACATACGTCTTAGTGGATGCCACTGGCTAAAATTGATTAGGGAAACTTGCTTATCGCTTCTCAAGAAAATACTCTGCCACTGTATAATGATGTGTATGTTTGTATATATCATATATATACACTGGTGACTGTAGACAGAAAGCCTGCCTTATCATACAGTCTGAGGAGAAAAAAAAAAGATAGTTGTGAACTGTAACAGTAATCTGATGCCCATATTCTTTTTTAATTAAGAATCAATATTTCATACAAATAGAATGGGTACCAAATCTAAGAGAAAGATAGCTCAGCAAAGAAACCATTGATCTGTTTTGTGCAATACATGCTGTTTATGCAACTCTGTATGCGTTTGCATGTGCACATGTATCTTTGTGTGTGCACATGTATCTTTGTGTGTGCACATGTATCTTTGTGTGTAAACACACATTTGTGTATCTTACTTCCCAAGAAATCAATTTAATGCCATGTTTTTGCTTAAACTTCTGTTTTGTAATATGGATTCTTAGAAAGGGAGATTCATGGCCTGTTAATGTAGTGCAAATTGTCTTACAAGATTTTTAGCAGTGGTCAATATGTTTACTGTTTTAGAGAATAAAGCATTACCCTTGAGAGATATGGCTCATATCCTAAAGAACAAAGAAATGTTTAGTGAACAGAAAGCAGGGAATACAAATAGAGCATACACTGAACATATTAATTTTAAATGATGTGGCCACATTCTTCAGCACTTGCTCACAGCATTTTTTCCTTGACATAGTAGAACTGCTTCTGATTTATGTCATGTAAATAATAGGAGAATCTATGCTGCCATTTAAATATGCTTCATTGGAAAACAATGAAAACAATTCTAAAGGCATGCATTTTTGAACAGCATAAGCAGTTCAACTGCACAAGCAAGATATCTATATTGATCCAAACAAAGTCTCTTTAGACTTACTGGGGAGAAAATAGAAATAGAGAAAACCAACTTGTTCTCCTCTTGTCTAAGTTCACTGAATTTTTACTCCTTCTGTCACCTTTTAATTCTCTTTAACATCTGGGCAAAGTGAGTGCAATTAGGTGTAAGAAGCCTTTCTTTTTTTTTTTTTTTTTTTTTTTTTTTTTTTTTTGTAACAGAAACCGTACCTAATAGTGCTAAAGCTTAAAGCTATCAGGAAANAGGCTTTGTATTGACCCGATCTTGCACAATTTCATGGCATGTCTGGACTTATCTTAGCTTGTGCTGATTTTAGCTTCTTTTGATGTGATAAAAATCATAGAATCATAGAATGGTTTAGGTTGGAAGGGACCTTGAAGATCATCAAGTTCCAACCCCTTTGCCATGGGCAGGGACCCACCCCTCCCACTAGACCAGGTTGCTCAAAGCCCCATCCAGCCTGGCTTTGAACACCTCCAGGGATGAAGTTTCCACAGCTTCTCTGGGCAACCTGTTCCAGTCCCTTACCACCCTCAAAGTGAAAAAATTCTTCCTAAAAAAGATGGCTCACCTAGCCATCAAGTTAAGTGTCATCTAAATTTGTTTAAGCTTTAGCTTAGCTTTGTGGAATTTATGGTGTACATGTACTGCCTATTGTTCGTGGATACGTAGTAAAGCAAGTACTCCAAGCAGGGTGAACTATCTTATGACCCTAGAAAAAAAAAGTAGGGTTTAGGTGAGAGCAGGTACAAGATGACACAAGAAGTACTAGGACTCTACACAGAAATCACGGTGGCCAGATACTGGTGACTAAAGGTATAAACAAACAAATAAATAAACAAATGTGAATGAAGTGAAAGACATTTCAAATATATAGTAACAGAAAAACAAGAATACTGTGGCAGTGAAAACCAATGAAGTACTGGGTGAGCCAGTGCAAGAATGAAACAATATCCTTCTAGAGGAGGACTGAAGCTGATGACCTTCAGAGACAAGTGAACATTGGACAGGTGAGCATAACACCACAGATCAATGTATAGATCCTAGAAAGTTTTTGTTTATCAATCTTAACTGTGTTGTTAACTAAAAGTGTTAGTATCAACATAACTGGACTGTAATAACTATTGTGCTTTGATTATATTGCCTCAATTTTAATTGCAGTATCTATAAATTCTTGGATCTATGTAAAAAGTGTGAAAAGTGTGTTTCATTTGATCCAGAAGAAGAATTTAAATGTAATACCTTATACATGTAAATGACTCAGATACTTGCGACTGAAGCCTAATTATTCCAAGCATAAGATTTCTTATGTTTGGCCATGCCAGAAATGTGACCAACATCCTCCCTCTCTAGAATGGCTGATAGTGGCTGGTTAAGGAATGAGTAGAGGACATGGGGAAACACAGAACAACTCCCACCCCTGGCTGCCATCCCACTCATTATCAGCCTGAAATTTAGGAAATTCCTGCACCAGACAGGTTGAACAGCTTCTAATGAACTAAGCCTTTTCTTAAGTAATATAGCGTCTTTGCGACATAGCTACCACAATTCAATTATGCGTTTGGTTAACAAGATAAACAAAAAACCAACCGACTACTTCCTTCTTTTGAATGCACAGACTTCTTCCTTCTTTATGTCAATGTAACTGACAGTGTATCTTACGGTGTATATTTTTTAAATAGTCATCTTCTGAGCTATGCTTTATGGTCAGTTATTATTTTGCACTTCAATAAGAGTTAATGAATAATACGGGAGTGATACTAATTCAGACTGCTTAAGAATAAATTAAAAAAAAAAACGCCATAGAAATACTTATGTTGGAAAGCCATTGTTCTGTTTTGTTACTGCCAACTGAACCCATCTGCTTCTTTCTTGGGACTTCAGGGCGTGCAGGCTGTACTCCAACTTAAACACAAGAACAGGATAACATGGCTTACACATAACATGCTACTACTTCATCACCTGTTAAACCTAATTAAATATGAGATGGTTTATAGATTGCAACTTAATCTCCTTATGCAGTTTACACTCAAAATTCTATGGAAATTAATCTCTTTTCATTATTAATACATAAAATGGAAACTACAAATTCATTCCTTAAATTCACAGTTAGAACAGCTTTCTGAAAACATCCCTCTATCAAAGCACTGAATATTAACAAAGAAATGATTTCTGACTATGAGCGTGTTTTTGAGGCTTAAAAACCTTACTTTGGCAGTATGACAAAGACATCCCTAATAGCTTTGTTTTTATGACTGACATTCATCCCAGGTGAACTCAATTGATACCAAGGGGTTTATAACAGGCATAATAAACAGGTCTTGGCATTTCCAAATTCATTTCCTTGACCTAATATAGAGACATAATCATAATCTTAGGTCTTCTTGCAAGAAAGTTTCCTATTCCCATTAGTGCTGAAGGAAATATTAGCAAAGTTTAGGCTGTCATTCACACTGGAGAAAATTTTGCATTAATTTTTTTGGCAGCCCTTCTCCTTGTTCTCAATGAGTGCATACTTCATCCCTGAGTACTTGCTTATGTGTATGACAAAGTGGTGTAACAAGTACAGCAGTGTCAGTACTTTTAGAATAGTTTAGGTTTCTTCCTTTTGGGGATTTCTTACTTTTCGAATCAGCATGTGAAAGACTGCCTTCTACTGCAGTGGACCTGAGTATATATAAAGGATTTTCCTGCTCGCAGGGATTTGCTAGCTAGTTTGGCTCTGGCAAACAGAAGCTTGTTGTTAAAGAGCATCAGATCCCTCATTCAGAATTGCTTTCTGCAGCTGTGTGCAGCTGACTGGCATCCCCAGTACCTGTGTATACATGGCCACAGATCATCATAATTGACTCTCTCTGCTCTATTGGTTTAATTACCAGGAAGAGTTTGCTTATAAAACGAGTAGTCAGGTTTTATACCTTATTAACTTTGTTACATTACAGTGTCAGTGTTGCGCAACTCCAGTTAATAGGTTGTCTGTCTTTTGTGACCTCTCTGATTTTTTTCCACTCCTGCTTCCATAATTTATTAATGTTATCAACAATGTGGACAGAAGATTGTATGGGATGTACCATGGCTGGCCGAAGGTGACAACAAAGAGCTCTGGACAGTCTAGAAATGCAACGTGAGAACTGGAAGATCAGCTGAGGCAGCAGATGTTGCAAATTTGGAGCATCTCCTGAGGAATGGAGATGCTCAGAGAGGACCCGAATAATCTTAGTCACTGAACCACAGGATGATACTATTAAAAATAATTTATTTCTGCATGTGAACACATTCATGTGTAGAAACCTGGTAAAGTCCATATGACTCTGCACAGTGTTTATGATTTTACCTGCCTGGACTGAGAAGCAGCCTAGCTGTGTTTGCTGTGAATGGTGTCCTAGCTTATAAATCCTCTCTGTTGGCAGAGATGCAATACCACACAAATACAGCAAAGAATATCTTTGTGCTGCTTTTCATTTCTGCACCTTTCTGGTTCAGATAAGTATGCAGAATTAACTGCTCCTTGCACAAACCCAACAATCCTTTTACAAGGCAGAGCATCAGAAGGCTACAAAGCTAAGCATAGCCCTTCTTCAAGAACATAGTTCCCCTTTTCTTCCTGTCCCAATCTGTGGCCAAAGGTTAATGATTTAAAATTATTCCTGTTTCATTTGGCCTTACTCTTACTAAGAGCTTATGAAAACAGCATTCTTGATGTGAAAATGAGCTGCACATGTCCTATTCAGAGCCTTGCAAACCTTCATGCCTCCTCAGGGCCTCATGCTGCTCTCCTCTATTAGTGGCCATGCCCTGCCCTGTTATGAACTGAAACCAGAATTTAATCAACATGGATTTTAAGAAGAATTGTGTAACAGATCTTACGTCATGAATCATCATAGTTCGCCTGTGAAGCACTGTGATATCTATTATAGGTCTTTACTGGTCAGTAGCAATGTCTGAAATTCCTGAGACAGTCCATGCCAGGAATGTACTACCACGTGTAGTGTCCAACACTTCTAGTACATATTAGCATTATCTCTTGAGGCTGGCTGAGCTGTTCCCTGAAAACAAAGAAAAAAGACCTGAATATTACATAATCAGAGTGAATTGTTTGAATCATCCTACGCAACTGAGTTCAGTTACATAGAAAAACAAAACTTCTCTGAGACTACAAATACAAGCAGTATCAATATGATTTTATTCAGATAATATCCAAGATTTGGTGAAAGTCTCCTCTGTTGGCTCCAGTGCTCCCTGTGTACAGATGTGCAGCAACAACGTAACTGAATGTCTTGGACTTTCTTGCAAGATCTACTGACCTGAATCAATCAAAATAAAACTAAAATTCATCTTTACTGAGGATGTGTTCCTGGCTCTGGTAACCAGTCTTCTTGCATTCTTGCCACTGTTTAGCTATAGATAGCCACTTCTTTAGGTTTCAAAAAGGAAATAATTGCTCCAAGATAAAGTGAGGCTGAATTCATGAAAACTTCCACAAAAGATATTTTGCAATGCTTAGATAACAACTACCATATAATGGGAAAGTGTATACCTGCATGTCTTATGATATATCGAGAAACAAATGCTTGAGTAAACTTATAGAATCATAGAATTTTCTAGGTTGCAAGGGACCTTTAAGATTATCAAGTCCAACCATCAACCTAGCACTGCCAAGTCCACCACTAAATCATGTCCCTAAGTACCATATCTACATGTCTTTTAAATACCTCCAGAGATGGTGAATCAACCACTTCCCTGGGCAGCCTGTTCTAATGCTTGATAACCCTTTCTGTGAAGAAATTTTTCCTAATATCCGTCCTAAACCTCCCCTGGTGCAACTTGAGGCCACTTCCTCTTGTCCTATCACTTGTTACTTGGGAGAAGAGAGCTACCCCCACCTGGCTACAACCTCCTTTCAGGTAGCTGTAGAGAGCGATGAGGTCCCCCCTCAGCCCCCTTTTCTCCAGGCTAAACAACACCAGTTCCTGAAGCTGCTCATAAGGCCTCTTCTCCAGACCCCTCACCAGCTTCGTTGCCCTTCTTTGGACACCCTCCAGCACCTCAAGGTCTTTCAAGCCTGTAGCGCTGCATGGGGTTGTTGTGACCCAAGTGCATGACCCGGCATTTGGCCTTGTTGAATCTTATACCACTGGCCTCGACCCACCCATCCAGTCTGTCCAGATCCCTCTGGAGAGCCATCCCACCCTCAAGCAGATCAACACACCTACGCAACTTGGTGTTGTCTGCAAACTTGACGACTTGGAAATATTCTAGTCAGATTAAAAAAGTGACATTAAAAAAAAAATAAAATCGTTGTCTGTCTCTAATTATTACACAAGAATGTAGGATAGGGATTTCACCTATTGGTTACCCTGATAATAAGATAGAAAGTAGACTGATATACTTTAAGGAACATCCTACTCATTAGCCACAACTCTGTATTCAGTGAGCAGAAGTATTGCACATGCTGGTAACATGGGATTAGATCGTAAATCTGTCAGTCTAGTGTCTTACCTGAAGCACTGGACAATACGAGCTAACTGATGACAGTTACAGCAACTCAGTCTCACAGTTAAGTAGGTTTGTTACATCACAGGTCACTTGCATTAAATCAAACAGAAAGGAAAAAGCTCCTGCCAACACAGAAATAATAGACTGACCACTGCATGACATAGACACACTCCTGTCAGCCCAAGCTGCTCACTGCAAGAGCCAACATCTTCCCCCAGATATTACCTGATAACTAATGCAACAATTAAGGATCTGTCACACCACATGCACTTGGCAGCAATTTCTCCTAGTGCTGCATTGCCAGAATTTCAGGCAATTTTTCAATGGGGCTAATAATAGTTCAAAATATGTGCTACCCCTGACACACACCCCCGCCCAGCAGTAGGGGTGGTGATGGCTGCATCTGGACTTTGGAGGACAGATGGCAACGTGGTAGCCAAACACTGTCTGGAACAGGGACATAGATGTCTTGCTGGTATGCAAATATGACTATAGCTCAATCATCTTACTCTATAAATAGTGGACAGCCCAGGGCCTGTTGAGCTCTCCTGAACGACAGCGGGTTGTGTGCCAGTGAGCTGCACACCAGGACCTCCCCCCTTGAGCAGGGACATCTCTAACGGTTAGTCTTTGAGAGTGAGAGATTCCTTGCCACAACAGATCCTTGGTAAGTGGGTTATAGCACGCTAAACTTTGGAATCTTAACTAAGTAATACACAGGCTTGATTTTGCATATATAATCCTTTAGAGATAAACCACTGTCCAAGTCTGGGACTAGGACTGGATCCAGCCACACCTAGAGTCCTCTCTGAGAAGGAGTTTAGAAAACAAGGGGTCCTTTCTGAACCTTGTGACTCAACGGAAGGGTCTCCCTGACAGTTCTGTCTGATCCTCTCCTCTGTCTAGTAAATAACCAAGTGTGCTTTGCCATCAAATCTTGTTAAACTGTCAGATTTATATCAAACCATGTTAAATTGTTTTGTATCAATACATATATTGCTGCTTCTCTCTTACGGGTAAAGTCCATCACTCCATCCGTGACCTATAACTAACATTTAGCAATGAGATACCATTTAAAACTGGTATGTAAAAATGAGAATGATGTATAGAAGACACGGAAGACAGTCATTCAACTGTATTTTATTATTGGGGATTTACTCTGAGAAAAACAGAAATAACCTAAGGTCGTAATTTTTATTTTTTTTAGCTTTGAAAAGAGAAAATGGATAGGGAGATGATCCTCCAATATGAAAAAGAAGAGTAAAATAGAAATGTTGATCAATTGTCTCTATTGCAAAAAAAAACCCAAATCAACCCCAAAACACGAATTTGAAGAGACAGACTTTTGGGACTGCAGTGTATGAATGTGCAAAAGCGTTTGACACTGTCCCGCATGATATCCTGGTCTCTATATTGGAAAGACATGGGTTCGACAGATGGACCACTCAGTGGATAAGGAACTGGCTGGATGGTCGCACTCAAAGAGTTGCAGTCAACGGCTCGATGTCCAAGTGGAGACCAGTTACTAGTGGTGTTCCTCAGGGACTGGTAATGGGGCCAGTGCTGTTCAGTATCTATACTGGGGACATGGACAGTGGGATCGAGTGCACCCTCAGCAAGTTTGCCAATGATACCAAGCTATTTGGTGAGGTAGACACACTGGAGGGTAGGGATGACATCCAGAGGGACCTGGACAGGCTAGAGAGGTGGGCCCATGCCAACCTCATGAAGTTCAACAAGGCCAAGGGCAAGGTCCTGCACATGGGAAGGGGCAATCGCAAGCCCACATACAGGGTCACTGGGGAACGGATGGAGAGCAGTCCTGAGGAGAAGGACCTGGGTGTGCTGCTTGACAAGAAGCTCAACGTGAGCCAGCAATGTGCGAACACTGCCCAGAAAGCCAGCCGTATCCTGGGCTGCATCAGAAGAAGTGTGCCCAGCATGTCAAGGGAGGTGATTCTGCCACTCTACTCCACTCTTGTGAGACCCCACCTGGAGTACTGCGTCCAGCTCTGGAGCCCCCAATATAAGAAGGACATGGGCCTGTTGGAGACGGTCCAGAGGAGGGCCACGAAGATGATCCGAGGGCTGGAGCACCTCTTCTATGAGGACAGTCTGAGACAGTTGGTGTTGTTCAGCCTGGAGAAGAAAAGGCTCTGGGGAGACCTTATAGCAGCCTTCCACTAACTAAAGGGGGCATACATGAGAGCTGGGGAGGGACGTTTTACAAGGGCATGAAGTGACAGGATGAGGGGGAATGTTTTTAAACTGGAAGAGGGTAGGTTTAGATTAAATATTAGGAAGAAATTTTTCACTCTGAGGGTGGTGAGGCACTGGAACAGGTTGCCCAGGGAAGTTGTGGAAGCTCATCCCTGGAGGTGTTTAAGACCAGGCTGGATGGGGCTTTGAGCAACCTGGTCTAGTGGGAGGTGTCACTGCCTATGGCAGGGGGGTTGGAACTCAATGATCGTTAAGGTCCCTTCCAACCTAAACCATTCTATGATTCTACGATTCTATATTCAATGATTCTAAGAATATTTCTTTCATAGAGAAAGCTTTGCTGAAAGCAGTCTTTGATATCAGTTTAGATTAGCAAGTCAGAGATGTTGTAAGTGTGATTGGCCCAGGTGAGAGGAAGGGACTGTATTAAACAAGTTCTTGAAGTGACTTCCATCTCTTCTTTTCAGTGATTCAGGCCTTTTTGTAACTCCTACTTTAATTTCCCAGGTTGTTCCAGTCGGTTTGCACAATTCAAAATAGAATAAAATGCAGATTTGCAAAGTTTGAGTTTCCTTCATTTTGACTCCAGGTAGATTTTTTTTTTTTAGTTTCCACGAGCAGCTCAGGTACCTACCTTCAAACCTACCTGTCACATTCTGATTGAGTGTCGTTGTCACCCGTGCTATGCTTCCCACAACATAATAATGGTAAATTAAATGGCCTGCGGAACCACAGATACTTCAATAATGAAAGCCTGAAGACAGTTTGCTATCCTGAGCTTCAGAATCCTTTAAGATGTTCTTCATCACAAAGCTGTTTGTAAGAAAAACTTACCTGAACAATGCGGATTGAAAAAAAAAACAAACCACTATCTATACCATTTGTGAGCACTTTATCTATTAATTGTCCACACCAATATATGCAAAACATTCCATATAGTACATGTTACAAAGCGCAAGACAGACAAAGATTTAAAGTTTTTGTCCTCTTGTGTCATCTATGCTGTTAATGAAAAAAAGGTTTCTTAAAACAAAGTGGATTCTATGGCCTCCCCAGCAAAATACTTCTAAATTGTGTTATGTGCTGTCTCTTGTTATCAACACCCGTAAGTAAAAACTTATTAATTCTTTGTCCTTCTTCCTTGACTGACTGCAGGAGTGCTCAGTGTTCTGGATTTTGTGGTACGGAAACTTCATATTTTGAATCAGGACTGTCACGTGATTTCACAGTGAAATTTCACAGTGTGAATGAAAAAGGCACCACATAACAGTGGTTTTTTGCTTCCAAACCACACAAGGCTTAACACAGAATTTCAAGGTAACTTTGTCTAAAGCCCTCCAGAATCAGACTTGGACCTCCTGAAGATCCGCTTCCATTCCTTTTGGCAGTCAGAGTTTCAATTCTCATGCAAGATCTGCCCTGTGCTAAAGAGAGAATGAGCACTGAATTTCTTGGTATGTCCATTTGGCATTTCCATGTTCCCTTCCTCCCACTGCAAGAAAAGTCAATAGATTTTTAGACTGCTAGAGCCCTGTTCATAAATGTTTCCTAAGNCCCAAGGAAAACTTTACTGAGAATGTATTGTCTTGGTTTCATTTGGGAATTTCCTGATGCTAAAGATGGAAATCTGGGTCAGAGGAATTCCCCTCTATTGATGAACAGCCCAGATCACTATGGAATATACACAGCCCAAGTCCTTTGTTCCTCTTTTACCTCATTCAAGACCTGTTAAATTAAGGTGGAACTTAAATTTCTCCACCAGAAGTTTTCATATGAATAAGTGGAAAATTATTCTGTTTTTTCTTAACATTTTTCCTCCTTTATAATGAATCTCACTGGCAGGTTTGATTTTTTTGTTTTATGTTTACAGTAAGGGACTAGGCTGTATTCTGAATCACATGAAAACAAGCGCTTAAACTTAAGTCAATAAATATACTGGGTAAGAAAAGGGATATGTTGTTACTTGTTCATACTAATTTGCAAGTTCATAAATCTTAGTTTTTTGTGTTGAATTGCTAACAGTTGGGTGGGTGGGCTGGACGATATGCTAAGGAAGAGAGTAAGTACAAATATTTAAATAAACGGTGAGGATAGAAACATCCAGTGTTCTTTTAGTGAGAAGCATCTTAAAGAAATTCATCTGATGCTGAGAAAATTAAGGAAACACCTGCATCTCTTCATGGTGCGGCTGGCAAGAATGAGTAGCAAACCTCAAAAGGCTCAGTTGTTAAGCTGAGACAAATCTCCTAAGGGCTATGGAAAATTCTGACTTGAGTCACACTCGTGCAGTCTGACTGACTTCACTGAGTTTGAATGAAGGTACTCTTAGACCTTTCAGAGTTACAGGATGCTCACAGGGACTTTATTTCCCACAGATTGCACTCTATTCTTTTAGTCTTTCTGGGAACACTAAGACCATAACATAGAAGACTGAAATAGTAATACTTCCAATGTTCTGTTATTTTTTTTTTTTTCCATCAATGAGCAGAAACAGGATTCTGGGCTAGTGTGAAAGAAATACCAGATCTATATACCTCATCTTTCAGATAGCTCAAATCTCCTGCCTCTCCCACTTGTATGTGTTAGTAATTCAGGAGAAAGAGAAGAGCAGAGTGGGCCTAACAGTCTATGGCAGTCTGAAAACAAAGCATATTAAAAAGAGAATACTGAGCCTTTAGAATTTTAAAGTATTTCTAGTTCAAATCTGGTACCGAAATTATACCAAAGCCAACTGTATGAGGTTCAACAAGCCTAAATGCTGGGTCCTGTACTTGGGTCTCAACAACCCCGTGCAGCGCTACAGGCTTGGAGAAGAGTGGCTGGAAAGCTGCCCAGCAGAAAAGGACCTGGGGGTGTTGGTCAACAGCCAGCTGAATATGAGCCAGCAGTGTGCCCAGGTGGCCAAGAAGGCCAACAGCATCCTGGCCTGTATCAGGAATAGTGTGGCCAGCAGGACTCGGGAAGTGATCATCCCCCTGTACTCAGCACTAGTAAGGCCTCACCTGGAATACTATGTTCAGTTTGGGGTGCCTCACTACAGGAAAGACATTGAGGTGCTGGAGGGTGTCCAAAGAAGAGCAACAAAGCTGGTGAGGGGTCTGGAGGTCTTATGAGGAGCAGGTGCAGGAACTGGGGCTGTTTAGCCTGGAGAAAAGGGGGCTGAGGGGGCACCTTATCACTGTCTACAGCTATCTGAAAGGGGGTTGTAGAGAGGTGGGGGTTGGTCTCTTCTCCTAAGTAACAAGAGATAGGACAAGAGGAAGTGGCCTCAAGTTGCACCAGGGGAGGTTTAGGACGGATATTAGGAAAAATGTCATCATGGAAAGGGTTACCAAGTGTTGGGACAGGTTGCCCAGGGAAGTGGTTGATTCACCATCTCTGGAGGTATTTAAAAGACATGTAGATATGGTTCTTAGGGACATGATTTAGTGGTGGACTTGGCAGTGCTAGGTTGGACTTGATGATCTTAAAGGTCTTTTCCAACCTAGAAAATTCTATGATTCTATACATTTGTGTAAGAATGGAGGAAATGCTATTTTGGTTTTATCCACTTCACTCGTACTATTCAAAACTCATAATTTCTCATCTTCAAATATATTGCCATCCAAACTGCCAGCTATTTGGAAAACTTTGGAATGTATTAGTAGCTGCTACAGTATATTTACAAATTAAACTAATCTTTAGTGATAATAGCGCTTATCAAGAACAATCTGATGGATTTGAAATATTTATCTCCTCTTCACCCCTCTCTTCTTGTATTAGCATAGTAATCTGCCTTTCCAGTTCAAATGCAGCCTTTTTAGTACTACTTTGTGGTATGTTTCTGATGTCTCCTGCCCTTGTCTGTGTAATTCATGTTTGAAATGCAACAAAAGATTCTGGAGAACAAGAGAACTACATAAATCCTTCCTTAAATCCTTCAGCGTTTAGATTAAAAAAAAATCCCCGCATTAATGTTTGTAAACCCAATAATGGGACCAGGTCCAATCATTTATGGATACATTTGCGATTCACTTCTCTGCTAACATGAAGATTAAAGAAAGGATTAATTTCCAGCCCAAAGAGCCACTGTTTAGCTATATGAGCTGTCAGTAGTCAAAGCATGCTTTGATCACCGGATATTCCAAAACATAAAAATACAGGAAAAAAGGAAAGATCAATATGGTCATTTCTGATATCTCTTCTTTGAAACAAAGATTTACACCATTTTAAAAGCACCCATATGTTTATTCCATGGATTTTTAACAGGTGAGCTGCCTTGGCATTCTGTATGGCCCCACAGGACTTGCCAAACTACTCTTACTGACCCTGTCTCGTTGAAGTTAAAAAATATGAAGGCACCAGCTTTGGCGTCTTTATGCTGAGGGTAATTTGACAGTGTTACTGGAGGTGAGCCGCTTCTCCTATGTGCTGACCCAGGGTAGCAAAATGGCAGTCTGATCTGGCAGATAAACAAGTCTGTGACAAATAGCACTGACATCCTTGTCAAAAGAAAAGACATGACTCAGACCCTGTATCTGTACGCAGACCAGTGCTAGCTTTCAGTGACAAATGGCTTTAGTCTGACAGCGTGTTTCACTGCTTGAACTTTCATCTATCAAAACAAGACAGAGAAGCATGGGGACACAGACGAGAAGAAGAGAGCATGAGAGAAAGCCGCAGACACAGACAGGCAGCCCGGCCTGCCCTCTTGTAACAGTGCTTACATATTTTTCCAGTCTTTTAGTACTGTTATCATTCCCTGGTGAATAGTTTACTTCCCCTTACTTTTATAAAGTTAAAGCATTACACCAATACAGGTTTAATTTCATTATTTGCATATCCAGGCATTAGAAAACATGAAAAAAAGCATGATTTTTTTAATTTCATCTCTCTCCACATGGGACATTTAAGTTTCACTCACCCATGGACAGAGTCTAAAAGTATTAGACCAATGGAAAATTTATGTGTGGCTAAAGAGTAACTTCTAGCCAGTTATCTACACTGGCTTTGAAGACATCAGCAGGTAGAGAACCAAAACCAGGCAGTTCACTCTGGCAGTTAATCACTCTTTTGCATTAACAGTTTACATCTCGATTTCTATTTTTGATTTCTGTGCCTCCAACATTCAGCCATGAATTCATTCCAAGTTTTTGTATGATACATGATAAAAAAGTACAAATCAGTGGACTGTTGTACTGCTTGTCCACGTGAAAGTGTTGGCACAGAGGTCCGCCGGGCGGCCTCCGTGCAGAGGGCGCGGGGCTGCCCGGTGCCGGACACAGGCGGTGCCAGCCGGTGCCAGCCGGCTCCAACGGCCCCACCGCAGGACACAGCTGAGCCCCTCAGCCAAGCTGGGGGCGCCGGGGGGAAAAGAGGTTTGCGGCAGGGCCGAAGGCGGCCCAGGCAGAGGAGGAGGAAGCCCAGGAGGGAGCAGCAGCAGAGGGAGCCCGAGGGCGGAGGAGGAGGAGGGCAGGAGGTGCTGCAGGCCCGGAGCAGGGATCCCCTGCAGCCCTGCAGAGACCCCGCTGGAGCAGAGACCCAGCCTGCAGCCCGGGGAGGGCCCCAGGCCGCAGCGGGGGGAGATTTCCTGCAGGAGCTGCGGCCGTGGAGAGCCCCGGCGGGAGCAGGTTGTCCCTGAAGGACTGCAGCCCGGGGCAGGGCCCGCGCTGGAGCAGGGAGAGGGGTGAGGAGGGAGGAGCGGCCCAGAGGGGCTGCCATGGACTGACCGCCACCCCCATCCCGCCCCTGCGCCCCCCGCCGTGGGGGGAGGGAAGGAGGGAATCTGGGAATGGGAAGAAGGGGTGGGGGCAGATGGATTTTTTACACTTTTCATATGTCACCTAACAGTATTATGACAACAGCTGTTACCATCTTCTTCTACGTTATTAACTGCTGTGGGAAGACAGACTCATAAGTCCAGTGACAGAAGAGTCTATTTATGTTAAAACCTGGGAGCAGTGTTGTACGCATACACAGACTGGGACCGTATGGCAGACTGATGTCACAGGCCAGCCTCAGAACAGCCACTTTCTTACAGCTGTTGGTGATACATTTATTTCTGAAGGTGCTGTTCAAAAGCATCAATAATTCCCTTGACTGGCATAATAGTAGCACAGCTACAGCATATAAGGTGGTCTGACAAGGTTTGTGGGTCTCAGACGCAATCAAAAGTGGAGGAGCTCAAGAAGAGCAGAAAAGAAACCGAGTGTCAACTAAAAACCTCTTGAAACTTTTGAAACTAAGGGCAAATCAGATTAACTGAGTATTTATCGTGAAGTACAAAGATACTGACTTCCTTAGAGAGCTGATTCAAATACCAGTTGCACCTCCTTTTTTCAGTTTTGATTGTTTGCGTGTGAATAAATCACTAATTTTTTAGGGAAGTAGAAGTTTTTTGTGAAAAACATCATTTAGTGAAATAGTTCTTCTCACTGAAAGACGATTCAGAGTCTTCAAAGAGAAAAAGGTACTCTTGGATTGCATATGTTTCACCCCATGGCCCAATAACTTGAGTTTGGTTAAAGGAAATATTTCAGAAGGTCATCCTGTTTTTCATGTGAACATAGAAAGCCATGGAAATTACCTCATTTGCTTTACTAGCCTGGCCCAATGGTTAACCTCCTTTACTGTTAACGTATTAACTCACTTCTTGCTCACTTGTTTTCTGGCTTCAGCTTCTAGTTTTTGGTTCTTGTTATGACTTTATCCACTACCGTGAGGTGGTTTTTACTACTTGTGATTTTCCAGCCATGAAGATACCTCCACTCTAGTAGCAAGTTAACTTTCAGTCACCTTCTGTTTTTCCAGCTTAAAGTGAGGCATTTTGTAATTTTTCACACTTCTGTATTTTTTTGAAGCCCTGACCTCCAGACTTACACATGCTGTTCTAAGCCTAAGCAGTCCCCTAGTCTTTTACAGAATGAAAAATAAACCAACCAAAAACATCCAAACCTAAACCCTTTCAGAGGTGAATATATATAGTTTTCTTATTCCTGTGTCCAATACCATAACTAAGCCCTTTACTTCAACATCACTGCAACCTCTGTCACCAGCTTATACTGGAGAATCTTCCTCTGCAACCCCTAGGTGCATTTTTCAGATACACTCGCCTTACAAGTAAAAGACAGATTTTTTTTCTCTTCCAAGTCTGGTGGAGCATCTCTGAAAACACACTTGAGGAAGAGTAAAACACCATACGGGCACAGTGAAGAGTAAGGAGAAAATGTGTGAAAAACAATCTTTCAAACACAAAGATGAGGGGAGCAGAAGGGCAGGAGGTGCTGAAGGTCGAGAGCAGTGTTCGCCTGAAGCCCTGTAGAGACCCTGCGGGAGCAGAGCACCCATTACCTTATGTTGTTCTTCTCACTGACTGATAGGGATGAAATGTATGTACATTAGTGAGAATGTATATATACACACATGCAATATGAGTCCTTACAACAGCTGGTCTGGGAAACTCAGTCTGCCCAGTAGCTGCCCCTGTGTTCCAGTATTCAACTAGGTCAGGGTGCTCAGAGCCCTGTCCAACATGACCTTGAATGTTTCCAGGGATGGGGCATCTACCACCTCTCTGGGCAACCTGTGCTAGTGTCTCACCACCCTGACAGTAAAAAATTTCTTCCTTATAACTAGTCTGAATCTTCCCTCTTGTAGTTTAAAACCATTAACCCTTGTCTTATCACAACAGGCCCTGCTAAAATGTTTGTCCCCATCTTTCCTAGAGGCCTCCTTTAAGTACTGAAAGGCCACAGGATCTCCCTGGAGCTTTTTCCCAAATATAGAAGAAAATTTCTTGGGTTTCTTAACAATTATTTAAAAATCACCTGTAACTACTAGACTTATCCTCAGAAGTAGTTTCTCATATGCACAGTCGCCTTCATTGTTTATTTGAGCCATTAATTTTCTTTCATGTGTTTGGCTTTTCTTATCATATTTTACTCTTAATAACTTCTAATTTGTATTGATTATCATCTCTGTCCCTTTTCTTCCTTTTGATATATACTGATTTTTATTTTCCAATTATTGCATTCATTTTTCCACTAGGACTGGTTAAGTGCTAGACAAAAACTGTCTTCTTTACAAATATGGAATCATTACTTCTACAGTAAATAGTAAAATAATTTCAGAAATTCTTTTCCTAAAGCTCCATTTTTCAAAGATACTGTTGCTTCCGGTTTTATTTTTTGTCTTCCATTTTCCCATTTAATTCCCCTTATCTTGGAAACTGAGCTTGTCTAAAACTGCATATATAATTCATACAGACAAGCTAATCACCAGCTGGTGGTTTCCTAGGAAGTGGTGGTCAGGACCATCTTACAATCAATGAAATGAAATAAAAGTGGTTGGGACTATCTTTTATCTGTTTATATTAAATATAAGCAGGTTATAATCACCAGTCTCTAAGCAACAGCCACATACTAATCCAGCAATTAATTCATCTTTATCCATATAATGAGGTCCAAAATAGCACTAGCTTGTGTTAAGCATGATGCCTCTAATGTAAGGGAAAAAAAGAAAAAAGAACCCACCCATATATGCATGTATTCAAGTACTCTAATGACCAACTACTGCCTGTGTGAGACCTTTAATATGTTTCCAAAATCAAAATCTTCCTTAGTAACTCAGTTTTTCTTTCTCTTACATACAGATCTTCAAAAGTAAATCCTCTGTTCTCTGCTTTAATTTTGGAATCTTGAATAGACTCCATTTTCATTCTTCGTTATTTAGACCTTTGGTCCCTTAACATTGAGGTCCCTGGACCTATCAACCCTAAAACTGGTACGGTACTGACATTGCTACTACTGAGCGCCACTGTTTCTTCTCCTCTTCACTCTTACTTTTCACTTGTTCAACCCTCTCTGTCCTTGCTAAGTACATTATAAGCAGAGCTGACAATTCCAGTCATGTAAATTAGCCCAACATCAATGTTACAGCAACTGCAATTATACCTGTCTTTTCTTGGTAGTGGGATAGTCAAGTCTGGTCCCCAGTTTTGTACCACAGATATATAAGCAATTAGGGGAAAGTGGGAAACTTTGTTCCACCGTGTTTGTTACAGCTGTTTAGTTTGCATCATACAGATTTTAATTTTTGTGCAATTTTAATCTAAATTCAATCTGATCACTCCTGACTATTGTAGCTACGCTCCAAGTGAGAGGTCTCCATATGTGCCTCACTGCAACATCTAGGCTATCCCATACACATAATGCATTAGCTGTGGTGCCAAAAGGCTCTTGCCATTGCTTGTTCATTGGTCCTGTTGAACCACTAGCATAAACTGGCAACCAACAGCTCTTAAGGGACCCACCTTCAATGAAACTAGACGTCCACAATAATATAAAAAAGGAATTTTTAGTCTTAAGCACATGTGGCTAACTATCAGTTGGCTCCATGAGAACATTGTAAATGCCCTATGGCATCTTAAATGGCAGTAGACACCTATAGTGAGTCAAATATGTTGCACCCCAAGGAAAGACTCAGTATAAGACTGTTACATTTAGGTCACTGCTTACACATTACTTTCTGATTACCAGTGGCTGTTTTTTTTTTACTTTTTTTTTCCCCATCCTTGTCTCTGTCCCCCAGTGATTATAAATTTTCTTAATAGTTATAGCGTAGTATATAGTATGTATATGCTTTTTATTAGTAGTATGTTGTTTCTTAATAGTACAACTGAAACTAATGTGAGAATATACTGAGATGTTCATATTGCCTGCAACTTTTACTTACTCTCACAAGATGCTGAGAGTATTCAGACAGAAGACAGCTGCCCTTTTCTGGATATAGCTGCGACATAAGAAAAGGCTGTAATTGTTGACTGCTCATTGCTACTAAGAGGGTCAAGACTACATCACTCCAAAATCTACAGACTAGCTTATGTAAGTGCTCTCTAATTCATTGGTAAAATTACCAGTTCTGTTGAGACTAACAAACAATTGCAGTTAATGTAGGTCATTTTGCCTCAATTTAAGCAGGTACTGCTCATGAAAGTTTTTGAATGCTAAGTGAAGGGGTTGGTAATATGCAGGGGAAAGGCAGTGAAGAGGATGCAAAGACAATAATCTCTTTTAGCCTAACAGGTCCTGAAGTGAATGTCTGTCAAGGGCTTCAGTTACTAGGAAACAAGCTGCAAAATTTACCTGTAATCCCCACGCAGACTACACTGGAAGTGACAAACCACCACCTAACAAAAAAAAAAAAACAGAAATGTGCCAAATTAGCACAGCTGCAAGCTCCTTTGCTCCTATTCAAGGTAGCAGACCTCTTTCAACACTCCCATTTCTTCTTCCTGTTTCTTAGATCCCTTCAGTGAGACTTTAAACTTACCTTGCAAACTCATTATGATAAAGCAATGATAAAAGGTCAAAAACAATCAGGGGAGTCTCAGAAGTGTTCTGTTTTTCATCTGGTTCCATATGGTGTTGAACCACTGCCTTCAACGTGTGCTGCCACCATTCGAGATTCTATATTTTTGCTTTAGAGACACATTGACAGTTCCCTCTGTTCTCTTCTGGATGTTCTGGACACTTTAATGCTTTTTACTGATAATTTTCAGATCTGTGTGAAATCAGACAGAGGTGAGAAGACACATGATCTACTGCTTCAGAGTATAAAAAATTTCTTTTTGGCCTGTCATTACAAATCCAAAGCAATTTGGGCAGTTAACTTTCATTGTCAAAAGTGGAAATAACTGGTTCTGAAATCCCCAAAGAAAGAATTATTTAAAGCAGTCTTAGGCAAATGAAAAATAGGTGTCTAACTGAATCAACTATATTGGCTCCCTCTGCAGTTAATCAAGATATACCTCTAGAGGGCAAGTAATTAAATTTATCTTATACGTTTATTTGTAATGGAAAGAGTCATCCTATGGAGGTATCAACCTCCCGTCACTATAGAGGAATCCTAGCTATCCATGTTAGATACATCACCTTTAGATAGATACAACGAACCCAACCGTGAGTTGCCTTGCAGATCATCTGACATAGTCCTAGTGGACAAACCTAATGGCACGATAACTGCTTAGGAGAGAATTTACTCTGGAAGGTAAAGCCACATATGGGGTGAGTTTGACATTGACAAGACACCTCTGGCCTGTCATCAGCATTCACAATAGATATCTCAAAGAAAGATTAAAAAGAAATAAATAAAATTTAGTGCACTATCTCACTCTTCGTTAGGGTGAATGCAGCTTTATTTAAACATTGTTAGAAATGCACCTCAATGTCAGCCACACTAAAGGGATTTTTCTTTAATGATTTTCTTTAAATTTTATTTTTCAGAGAAAGTAGCTAACTGAAATGCAGGCTTGGGGAGGTGTGGCTGGAAAGCTGCCTGGCAGAAAGAGACCTGGGGGTTCTAATTGACAAGCGGCTGAATATGAGCCGGCAGTGTGCCCAGGTGGCCAAGAAAGCCAACGGCATCCTGGCTTGTATTAGAAATAGCGTGGCCAGCAGAAGTAGGGAGGTGATTGTGCCCCTGTACTCAGCACTGGTGAGGCCACACCTCGAGTATTGTGTCCAGTTTTGGGCACCTCAATACAAGAGAGATATCGAGGTGCTGGAGCGAGTGCAGAGGAGGGCAACGAAACTGGTGAAGGGCCTAGCAGACAAATCCTATGAAGAGCGGTTGAAGGAGCTGGGACTGTTTAGTTTGAGGAAGAGGAGGCTGAGGGGAGACCTCATCACACTCTACAACTATTTGAAAGGACACTGTAGAGAGGTTGGTGCCGGTCTCTTCTCACAGGTAATTAATGACAGAACAAGAGGGAATGGCTTCAAGCTCCAACAGGGTAGGTTTTGACTGAACCTTAGGAAAGAATTTTTCACAGAAAGGGTGGTTGGGCATTGGAATAGACTGCCCAGGGAGGTGGTTGAGTCACCATCCCTGGATGTGTTTAAGAGACGTTTAGATGTGGTGTTGGGGGATATGGTGTAGGGGAGAACTTTGTAGAGTAGGGTAGATGGTTGGACTCGATGATCCCAAGGGTCTCTTCCAACCTAGACAATTCTATGATTCTATGATTCTATGAAATACGCACAAAGTTGTGGTGTGCAGTTCTAATAAAATATATCCCCATACAGAACCGCTCTACACCCATTTTTAGAATATTAAACTACTTCTATTTTTTATTTACTATTTAAACTGACATGCAGATTTGTGGATATTCAAAGCCCAGAGACTATAAAAGGACATTCATAGAAATGTAGGATAAGAGGGATTGGTTTGTTTGTTGTTGGTTTACTTTTTCAATTTAAAATATATTTTTGAGCTAACTTGACCTTCATCACTTACTAGGTGCATGAATTGCTTACCTATGTTTGAAAATACTTCAGTTCCATCTTAGCCACTTCATTTATGTGCAGAGATTTAGCACTGCTCTCAGTAGTTCTTTCTTTTGTCAGGTTCTGATTTACAACATACAAAGGTCTCTGAAAATACCAGTTCTTCATGGGTAATTGAATGAACTCTTAAGGTTTTTTAGATGTGGGTCCTAAATTAATAGATTCTAAACAATTTGGAAAATGAAAGCTTAATGTAAATTTCATAAATTATACTTTTGTTTAAATGTAAGTAAATTTTATAGTTTCATGTGTTAGATCAAAATTCCACACTCTTTGTAAACACTAAAAATTACTGAGTAGTTATTCAATATTAAGGACTAATCACTTTAACTTATTGTGAAATTAAGTTGGGTACCTTTTTCTGAAATAAAATACATGAAACCTCTTTTCCTCCCTGTAAATTCCAGTTCCCAAAATGTCACTTATTAACTAATGTTGGTTTTGTTCATTGAATACAAGCTGTTCAAACTGTTCCTGTACTTACAAGAGTGTCTAAACATACTGTGGTTCAGTTAGAGGGCAGGTGTGTCATGGTTAAAATGTTCTAAAGTGTTTTTACAAAAGTCTTCACTTTCTCTCTCGTTTGAAAAAGGTAGCAACATAACTGCCTATCAGTTCACATTCTTCTGAAAGTCAGGGAAACTTGTTTTCAATCTTCCATGTGAATCCACAATTTCACCAGTAGGTGCTTCTACACATGTGGCTATTTGGGAACTGTGAAATGGTGCTACAACAAAGAAATGACTGGACTTCAGTGACACTTCTGCAATGTAGCTGGAAAACAGAAAATTTTCTGATTTAGTGTTTGAATCAGATCTGAAAATCACAATTAGTTGATTACCATTTAGTAGTTCCAGAACTACAAAGAATTAAGGATAGGACTCATCTGACCAATACAGATAACTGTAATGTGGATATCTAACTAGCTACCTGGCTACCACATCTGAATCTAGTTCCACTAGACGATGGAGGAAAATAGGCATTTTTAGGGAGCAAACCAACTACCCTGTGCTCTAGTCATTCATTATATGATGAAATAGAGCAAACATTTGAAGTGCTAATTTTCTTGCACGACTATATTATGAATTTAGATAATAAGCTCAGATACACATCTCTACACTGTCAGTTCTTGCAGCTCACTCAGTGGATAGGATTTATCCCATCAGTTTCAAGATCTTATTTTTAGGTAGATTTTGTCACAGTTTGGCAGAACTGTGCTTTCCATTCTCAGCAGAGAAGGACAAATGTTTGGCGTTTTCCTGGGATCTTAACATTTGCCTATTTAAATCTGCATAGAATGAATCCCACTCCTGGTGTCATTTTGAAAACTATTCAGGTTCAACCAACATTTGTATCCAAACTCTGAGTTTGAACCTGAAATGCAAAGAAAAGTTTAAAGAGGTGGACCTAAGAAAAGAAAACATCATACTGAATTATATTGACCAAAATTATTTGAATATAGGCATTTACTTTGGGCTTTATTAAAACAGTTACTCTATCATTTGGCTGATGTAAATTAGGATTAACAACACTACAGAAACTGGCAAAGTTACATTGTTTTACACTGTGTTATATTGCAGAAAATATCTAAAATAGACAAATAAATGATTGGGGATTTAAAAAGGATTGTAGGGCTGAATTTTTCCTTCTGTCACAAAGCCTGTGAACATTTTTATAATGCTGATCAGTATCTCACAATTATCTCCTGTTTATTGTATTTAACTGTCCCTTGAGTTATACCTTTTGTGTCTTTCCCTGGATAGATCCTGTTTAATTCATGACATGTAAATGAGGTTTATAGGTTTGGCGTTTCATTGCTCTTCTTTGCTAGTCAATAGAGATACACCTCGAGAAGCGAATAAAATATAAAGTTAATTTGATTTTTGGAGGCTTCTTTCTTTAGGATGACAGGAAAACAATGACACCCACTAAGATTCTACCTTTTGTTTTTCAGTCAACTGCCTCCAGTTCAGAGGGACTAAATTCAGCTTTTGTGTCTGCCATAACAGTTGTTCCAGTTTGGAGGCTCAATATGCCTCTGTACTGATATAACCATCTTAATGGCACAGAACAGAATTAATCTGTTCTGTTCACAGGCAGTTCACGTGAACTGTCACCTTTGAAAGGTATTCTTTCATCTGACGCTGCTCCACTTTAAGACTGAGATTGGTAGGCTTGTTTTTCAGTCGTGCACAACTCCATTTCCTGCTGACTTCTTTTGGAGTGGAACGTGCTCTGGTCATACTATTAGGGACTGTTATATGGTATCACTCAAGCCAAAATGGAATAGCTGGGCTCAAAAATATGGAAGTTTATTTTCCAGTGACTGAGTTTACCCTTATTACTAAAATAACTGAGAAGTAACATATTTCTTTTTTCACATAAATGATAAATGCTTGAATTCACTAATCCTTGCAGTTGTGCTTAGAGGCCATCTGGTGGAAGATGTTTCCTACAGAAGAACAAAATATTTCATAGTTTATAAGTTTTTTCTTCTATGGTGTGAATAATATATATATATATATCTATATCTAATGCAGACGTTAAAATGCCGGCCACTGAAATTCAAAGTATTCTTTCATCTGATTTCCTTGGAAGTGAGATGAAGTCCCTTTAAGGGGGGAAAAGGGAGAAAAACACTCCAAAGTAGTCACCCATTATAATTTTTATTTTGTAAATAAATGATGATAATAAATGTAAATGTAAATAAATGATAATAAAATTATGCACTGTTCCAGTTTAACTCCTTAACCATATTTATTCAACAAAAATGCTAAGATTTGACAGAGCAATGAAGAACGGAGCATTACAATTAGCGAAATGGTATTCAAGCATCAGAGCAGTGTGAGAAACAATAGCACCAGTGGTCACTGTATCCCAGAAACACAGAAACAAAGGCTGTTGAATCTGAAGAGGTTGTGTTACCACTCTGGTGTGCTGAAGGAAGAGCCACACATCTTTTGTAAACATCTTTGTCTAATTTATTCACAGTAACTCTTGTTATGGAAATTTTGTACCAGGGACTTTGCCTGTACCTGATATTAGAAAATTTTGTTTTCTTGTTTGAAAGAAAGTAAGTATCCCTCATCTTAAAATACACAACTTTTTTAACCTGGGTGGGTGTTTCTTTTTCTATTCCCACATGATAAAGACAAAAATTAATTATCATCTTGCCAATATAAAAACTCTTTTCATATTGGAGAATGTTCCACTTCTCTCTTATTTAGCCATTTCTTTTGTAGATTTGGTAAACTCAGTCTTTTCAGTCTCTTTTTAATCGAGTGAATGGCTACACTGAAGGGAGAATTTAAGAAGCTATTGCCATATAATTATTTATTCCTCTAAGGTTGTTGTCATGTGGACATGTGGAAAGATGAGTTATTTTCAGCCTAATCCAGTTTCTTCTTAGCAAAGGAAGAGAAACAGAAGTAGAAAAACTATGTTGGAGTATAAAATGGAGCAATCACCATAAGAAAGTAACATCTTTTAGGAATATAAAGGTTTTTACCTGCTCTATAGGGAAATAAGCCTACAGGACTTCAGTTAGTGAAAATAAGCTATACACGAAACCAGGCTTTTCAGGAAAGAAATTATTCATTCTGTTTCACTTTTTAATCCCCAGAATCCCCGTGGGATTCAGTGTAGCAACCTAACGTCCTTCTAAATGTAACTGTCAGCAGAATTAGACATTGCTAGATCCCCTTGGTCATCTATATCCAGGTACACTGACCTCACCATGGACAACAGCAATCTGAGGGGTTTGGACCTACCTCTGTGAGTGACTTTGTCTGCCATAGAGCCTCTACCTGGTTCCCTTCAATGATACCACGATCACCCTGGGTCTCCATCAGTCTGAGCTGTCTGGAGGAGACATTTGGCTTCTTGATCAGAGTTTGTGCCTTGAGCAGGCAGCCCTTTTTCATCTGGGGAAACGATGCTGAGCCACAACTGGAACCTTGCGGAACAGTATTTCTTCTCACAGCACAATTATGCTATCAGTGCACATTTCTCTTTTCTTTCTTTTTTCTCTCTTTTTTTTTTTTTTATGAACAAACAAATAAAGTACAGCTTTAGATGATAGTGATGCTCCTCTTATTTATTCACTTGCTTGTCTTTTGTTTTTTGGTTTTTTTTTTTTTTGATGTAGACTCATGCAGGGAGAAGGAGATCCGGGTTGGAATTCAGAGTAAGCAAATTACCCTCAAGATCATACCATAGCCACCAGACTTTAGGATGACTTGAGGGTGAGAGAAGGGTCCTGACAAAGTTGGTCACTGTGCAAAAAGGAGGTGCAGATTCTTTGAGAATGAAGGACTACATCACTGGGAACATCGCTCCTCCACCTTCCAGCTGGACACTTTTATTTCCCTGAGCTTTTTATACATTTTGCCCAGTTACAGTTTAATAGAAATCTTGGTTCTCTGACTTGGGTGAGTACTCTAACCTTTGTGGGGTTTGGGTTTTTTTTTTTTTTGTTTTTTTTTGAGGGGTTGGGGTGGTTTGTTTTTTTTTTCACAGAAAGGAAGAGAGTTTGTGTTACCATTAGCTCCTGCTCTATGTATGCATAAAAAGAGAAACCCTGGCTGGAAAACTCCTGATATAAAGTGCATATGTACATACCTTTCAGATGCTGTATGTTGCAAATGGAGTAACATTTTAAATCTCTTAATGACGTGCCCAATATAGCATTGCAGAGTTTTAGACACTGTCGGGTAACATATCCTGCCATTAACCTGTGGGCATGTTGTGAGTTTTCGCACTGCACATACTAGATTGTTTTCAACCTTGTTTGCCAAGACCTAATATTCCTATACACTGTTAAAGAGACGAGGTTTTGAGCCCTTCTGTAAGGAAGTTTTTCACTCTGAGGGTGGTGAGGCTGGAACAGACTGCCCAGAGATGTTGTGGATGCCCCATTCCTGGAAGCATTCAAGGCCAGGTTGGATGGAGTTTCAAGCAATCTGGTATAGTGGGAGGTGTCCCTGCCCATGGCAGGGGGGTTGGAACTCGATGATCTTTAAGGTCTCTTCCAACCTAAACCATTCCATGATTCTATGAAAAAGGGTTCTGCAGTTTATGAATGTAAACTCTAAATTCTTGATTCTTTACTTATGCTAATAACAAACGTTTCACTAACTTTACTGGTTATTAAGCCTTCCCTGCCCTACAGTAATGAAATCAATGTTTCCTTCGTCATGAACATGTCTGATTGAATTAATTAGAAATAGCTTGCTTTGGGATTTGATCTGGGTTCTCTTTCATGTTTTTAATTAATTACTTGCAATCTGATCCTCTTTTTCTAGTTTTGGGGTTTTTTTTTAATTGATTTGTGTTCAACTAATGTCCATCAAAGTGTAAACTTCAGTTTGCTCGTATTACATGTGTCTTTTCTACATGCTGTTTTAAATATTCTGTCTTGTTTGAGAATTTAGGTTTTTTTAACTTGCATAGTTTTGTTTATACTGTTTATATTCTTTAAACTCCAGATTATTTTCACAATTTTTGCTGTATCTGGTCATTTTACCAATTCAAGATGCACTTTTTAAGACTGATTAAGGAAATAGCTTTGTTTGATTTGTTTTGTTTAGTTTTTTTCTGTTTCCTGATGGGATGAATAAGAGAGTGTTATAAGTACCACATGATGAACTACTCACTTTCTGTTATGATATTTTAGATGAATAATCACTTGTTCTAAAACTCTGCAATATTTCTGAGCTTTCTGAAACTTATTATGAGTACTCAGCAGGTGCTTGGGAAACAAGCTTTGTGTGTTGGTTTGGGATCTTTTGAAGCCAGTTCTATCATAAAGCAGTTATTCCATTTTTGTGCAAATCAGCTCATAAAACTCTTAATTGCATTAGTGAAGTTAACAGAAAAAGTTATTTGTTTTCCATAACATGCTAGTAATTACATTACATCACCTGAAGTGAACAAGGAGGTTTTAATTTTGTTGTATTACAGCACAAAGATTTTACCTTTGCGGTCATGAAGCTGTGAGGTACCATGGTGGGGGACACTACAGAAAATGCAACATCAAGCAGATTATGACAGATGCCATCATAATGAATGGGGAAAAGGACAGGGCTGAAATAGAAATAGTATCCATTACCCTAGTAATATGTTCTAAAATTACTAAGTGCCAGACTGAGCCTAATACGCTGTGAAACATTCTAATGACCAATGAGTACATAAGTCTAAGTGAATTAGGAAGTCCACCTAAATCAAATAAATCTCATAACTTAGTATTCACAGATTATTTTTAAATCTTTATTTGAAGGATAATAAGGGCTGCTCGGGGAAGATTTTATCACTGTGAATCCATGGCCATAGGTGACTTACAATTCCCTGTAATAATCAAAGACAAATTTCCTTTGGATTTCTAATAACTGCTTGAAGTACTTTGTAGTTTGCCTTCACTTATAATTTCCATCATATGGAATGAGAATACAGTTACAGTGGTAGGACAATTACAGCACACTGATGAACACAAGTTATGGATTTCACTATTTAGTTAGAAATTACTTTCAGTTAGTAGAATACTTTGAAAACATGCTTCAAAGAATAAAGAATTATTAAGGAAAAAAAAACAATAAAGACAAAAATAACAGATTTTGATGTGTTTTTATATTTCAGTGGCCTTTGATTCCAACCAGTATATCAAAAGGAAGTGCTGAAGATTCAAATTAACCTTAGAGATTTGTGGTACATCCCTTTCATGCAAATACTTTAAAATGTTGCCAGTCTGGAAAGAAACTGAAAGTTCTAGAGATAGCATGTCATATCCTCAAGTGGTTTAAGTTAGACTATTTACATTAACCTGAAAACCTATGCCATTTAAATACCAGTTGAGAGTTTTGTGGAAAGTGTCCATTCAAGGGCAACAAAGCTGGTGAGGAGTCTGGAGAACAAGTCTTATGAGGAGCAGCTGAGGGAATTGGGGTTGTTTAGCCTGGAGAAAAGGAGGCTCAGGGAGGACCTTATCGCTCTCTACAGCTACCTGGAAGGAGGTTGTAGTGAGGTGGGAATCGATCTCTTCTCGCTAGTAACAAGCGATAGGAAAAGAAGAAATTATCTCAAGTTACGCCAGGGGAGGTTCAGGTTGGATATTAGGAAAAATGTCTTCACAGAAAGGGTTACCAAGCATTGGAACAGACTGTCCAGGGTAGTGGTGGAGTCGTCATCCCTGGAGGTATTTAAAAGACGTGTAAACGTGGTGCTTAGGGACATGGTTTAGTAGCGGTTTTGGCAGTGATGGTTGATTGATGATGATGAGTGATGATGATCTTAAAGGTCCTTGTAGTCCTTTGCAAGTCCAAAGACTTGATGATCTTAAAGGTCCCTTCCAACCTAGAGAATTCTGTGATTCTAAGTTGAGTTCTCAGTTTGGCAAAGGTTATTCAGTTCTTTGATGACGATCTCTGGTGAAGACTAGCTACCAAATTCTGCTCTCTCTGACAGTGGTTAACAAAATCTCTGCTATTAAACAGGAATAACACAAACATAAATATACACACATCTGCACACACAGAGAAGTCCTTCATTGATACAATAACATATGGTCTTTGTTTCTTATTTGGGGTAGGGGAGGTTTGCCATGAAAGGTAGCTAACATTGGGTGTTCTCTTGTTGCTGCTCACCACAGCACCTTAGTTGGACAATGGGCACCTTGAAACAGTATAAGAACTTATCACTGACAGATGCCACTGTCATCTGAATCAAGTTCCTGGAGTCTGCCTTTCTTTTCTCTGATATATTACAGTCTGAAAGTCATCTTTCCTTCATTTTCCTCATCGTGTTTCTCTTTCTTCTTTGCTTGAAAGACTGAAATTGCTCATTATCTGCTATAAATTGGCTTCAAATGAGTTATCTGAATTTATACCAGCTGGACCAAAGCAGTGAATGGCTATAAAATGCTGTTCTATTTTATGATAGAGTTGGCTTGGATTTAACCTATTATTTTTATTTCACTGGCAGTTTTTTTTTTCTCTCATCATCTTGCAATAAAAGTATTTAGTAAATAAACATATTAAGCTGTAATAGTTCTTCTTAACTTAAAACCTCATATATTTATTGTGTCAAGTTCGTATCAACCAGACTGCGTAAAGTATGTTTGAAAAGCTATCGAAGCAAAGAATGTGCAGCGTTAAGTTATGTGATAAAAACTCATATGCAAACCCACAAAGGAGCTCAGAGAGAGCAGTGGGGGTTGGCCCAGGAGCCATCAGCCCATTAAAGGCCCATCTGCAGAACCCCAGAGGAGCACTGGAGCACAATGGCAGGGGGAAGCCCAAATTAAGAACTTGGAAGAAGGGACACCCTGTCAGGGCCCCTCCCAGGGCTGTCCCAGGAGACCCTCAGACACTCTGTCCAGGTGCAAAAACCATCACAATGAGTCCACAACAGAGCACCCTTTGGACTGATGGGGTTTGCTGCCTGAGGGCATGGGGCGTTATCAGTTGCAGAGAAAGAGCATTTTGGGATTGTAGAGGACTTACGGGATATTTAGGGATCAAGGGCGGGGAAAGAGTTAGGCAACTGCAAGCTATGGTGTGATGTTACAGCCTGGCTCAGCTATGCACACATTGCACAGTTAAATAATATGCATGTTATTTCTAAAGCTCATTTACTGTTGATGTAACTCTGTAATTGAGGTGTTTGGGCTATTAACTTGGTCATAATCCTAAAAAGAGCATACACTTTCTCAAAACTGTTTTGCTGCATTCAAACCCAAAATCCTCTTGGGTCACTTCAAGTTTTCTGGCAGGTTTGACTCAGATTGGTTTCTATTTCGTCTAGATATGTTCACCTATTTCTACCTGTTTTCTTTTGTTTTAAAATCTCCAAACCTCCTTTGATGAAGGAAATGCCAGTCAGTTCGAATGAGGATCAGAATGGATCTCCTTAAAAAAGAACAAACCTGTCAGTGAAGAATAAGTGGGAACAGAGTTTTCTAGCGTTTCAGTTTAGGTTTTCCCCACAGCACTAAGCAATGTCTCTCAATAATTTAGCTGGCATTTAACTATAATATTGTTAACTGATAGAAGTAATTATAGTGCTTTCTTAATACCACAAATCTCTAGTGTGCAATTTAGAGAGTCACTGAATTGTATAAAATACGCAAAGGATTTTAACTAAAAGTTCCGAGTTCATTTAAATGCTGAGTTGAAATAAGAATATATTAAAAAAAAAATCATAATAGGATCTACTTTCTAAATTCAATCAAGAAATGGGACTACAGGTTGTCCAGATACGTACAAGTACAGCAGGAGAGTACATACAACAAATCAGAACTTGAGGATATACACCACACAACAGCATCAGTGCATCATGCTGATTTATACCCTCCAGAAATATATATATAAAAGACCAGTGCAATAGATATAGCAGAAGAACCTATGCATTTATTCCAGAAGTATTGTCTATAACCATACCTAGAAAGTTTGATGAACTGTAGCAGTGCACTAATTAAAATGTCTGCAGTGACATCTAACTAAAGCTGGTCTTACAGGGAAACAGATTCCCTCCTTCAATGTTATGGGGTTCAATGGCATCAGAAAAACCTAGGCTGAGCAGTTAGAGGTTCTGTTGAAAAATATTTTGGATATTGATATCCTATTTTGGATACTGGATAGTCTGTTTATCAAGTGTTCTCTTGCAATTTTCTTTTTTTACTCATGAGATTCCAAAAATAGTATTTTCCTAACTAGTCCTAACACTAAAATTGAAAGAAGATCTGATTTTTAATTCTTAGATTATTGTATGGGTTACTGTGCAAGCAGTGACGAAGTTTCACTGTTCTGATCACTTTTTTACTAACAAATGTCTCGAAGCTGTCAGATTATAGAAAAGACATAAACTGACTTCCTATCCGTTGTTAGCTAATTTGAAGAGCTTGCTTGTGTTAAACTTTTGTGTCATGTTCAGTTTAGCTTTAAAAGTATGGTGCACATAATAATACTAAAGAAAAAAATCTTTTTTCTGTCAGCATATTTCTCTAAATGAACTTGAGCGAACTGCTTGGTTTATAAAATGTTGCATTTCCAGCTATGCTCACCAGAAAGATGTATAAATATAAATGTATAATGTGTACCTATATACAGAGAGAGAGGCATGCACATATGTTTAAAATTAACATGGAATCATGAAAAAAAAATATGTGTATTTGATTAATATTTTATTCTGGTGTGTTATTTACTGAGAAATAACTGTAGAAGGTTAAATCAATAGGGTTACTGGTAAAGGGAAAGAACTGGAGCAATATCTGTAGATGAGCAATCCTGCTTCCAGCACTTCAAAGTGAAGAGGGCAATAATAAAGCTATTATTTGAAGACTTGAACTCTAGGCTGCCATTAAGTTGTTCAACACTTCAGCCACACAAACAAAACTTGAGTATATTCATACATAGATATGTGTGTGTGAACTCCTTCTTCATTCTTGTGGAAAAGGAGCCTATGATTTCCTAATAAATAATTTTATCCATCCCAATTAGTATTTCACATTAGCATCCAGAATAGCTGGATATATTTTTCCCATCAAAAATTATCCTGATGCTAAATATGGATTTTAAGAAAAGAGCTGGAAGTCGGAAGGTTCCACACAAGTCCATTGTGCATTAGTCCCAAATAATTTCTTTCAGTTTATAAACCCAAAACACAGTGTGTACATGTCAGCTATTACAGCACATCATCTTTTTTACCATTTTTCATCTGTGCATTTATTTATACTTTGAGAAGAAAAGGCAAAGATGATGGATGAAACTAGTAACAATTACAGTAATTATTTCTTTCTCTCTCTTTTCTGTCTTCTTCTTTCTCGTTCTCATTCTAATTCTTGTTCCTATTCTCTAATCTTTCCCTTCTTCCCTCCTTTCTCCTTCCCTTACTCCATTCTTTCCTTTCCTTCTTTCTGAAATGCAAAAAAANAAAGAAAATCATTGTTAGATAAATTTTATTTCCATAAGAAACTCAAAATTTTCACTTCTTGCCTTGGTTTAGGATGAAAAATAAATCCCTAAAACACTAAAATATCAAAATTCCACATGATACTAAAATCCTATTTTCAGTCATCTTAATTTATTGAGAAAACTAGTGTCATGATTGTAGCTATGCAATATTTGAGTTAGTGGTTTACTACATTTTAATTCTACTCTTGAAGCTTCAGCCATTCGATTTTTTTTTAACCACAAAGGATCTGAATATTGAGATCTCATAAACCAGATTGTTCTAATAATTTATCTGGGTGGGAAGTTGTTTGGATAGATCCTATTGTGATTGTAATGTTGAATTTGGGTTTAGGACATTGATTAGATGTTCAAAGACTGCAGTTTTGCTCTCTTGTCCCATATTGTGTGGGTATAACTGAGAAATTAAAAAAAATAAATGTTAAGACCAGCAGCTAGCAGAAAGATTAACTTTTCCTGTGTCTTCACACGGAGTTCAATTTATTGATCCAACTTACCCAGGCAAACATAAAATCCAAATTATGGTTGTAGTTTTCATGTGAATCAGCTAACCATAAATTGTATTTTTCCCTCCTGAGAAGCAGAACACTTAATGGAATGCAACAATGATGTCAATTTTGACCATATTTCAGAGTATGTTGTAGTTTTTTTTCATGATAGCGTTTTGTTTGTCCATCTTTTGTATTTGCATAACAGAGTTACCTCTCTTAAGGTAGAAACAGCTCAGATTACCTTTGATGACTAATTTTTCCTCTGATTTGCTTTTCTCTCCATGTTTCTTTCTTCATGATCTCAGAGGAAGCATCTGCTCAAACTTGAATTCAGTCCCTTAATTTCCCTCTGCTCAGCAGTGGTGAGGCCATACCTGGAGTTCTGTATCTGTTTCTGGGCTCTCCAGAACAAGAGAGACATGGACATAGCAGAGAGAGTCCAGTGAAGGGCCACAAAGATGATGAAGGGACTGGAGCATTCCTCCTATGAAGAAATGCTGAGAGAGCTGAGAGAGCTGATGGCACTGCTCAGCCTAGAGAAGAGAAGGCTCAGGGGGATCTTATTAATGCATATAAATACCTGAAGGGAGGGTGCAAAGAAGACGGAGCCAGGCTCTTTTCAGTGGTGCCCAGTGACAGGACCAGAGGCAATGGGGCACAAACTGAAACACAGGAGCTTCCCTCTGAACATCAAGAAACACTTATTTACTGTGAGGGTTACCGAGCACTGACACAGGTTTTCCAGAGAGGCTGTAGCGTCTCCATCCTTGGACATATTGAAAAATTGTCCGGACATGGTCCTAGGCAACCACATTTGGGTGGCCCTGCTTGAGCAGGGGGTTTGGACCAGATGAACTCCAGAGGTCCCCTCAAACCTTAACCATTCTATGCTTCTGTCATTCTGTATGAACAAACATTCTTTTTTTTTTTTTTTTTCAAAAACTGGATAGTCTTATTTCTATGTCTTCATTTACCATCTTATTAAGGGAAAAGCGATAAATTTGCTAGAATTACAATTCTTAAGGTAGAGTAGTTTCACATGGAATAATTTAAAAAATAAAAAATAAAAAATGGGGGACAATGAAAGGAAAAGTAAAATATATCAACAAAACTAGGTTTTAAGATTAGCAAAATTCAGCTTTTAAAAAAATATTATAGAGGATGATTAAATAATCTGAAATAAACATTAACATTTGGGTGGATCCTAAAAAACTCCATCTGCAATGTGATTTAGTTATGTTTCCTCCTGCTCACAAACATGTCTTTTGAGGCCTTTGCCAAATTTATTTTCTTCCCCTTCATTTCCACACTTACTCTGAGTTACTTGCACAACATTCCTTTGCTCTTAAAGATTAGACCAGGCTGCTTAAAAATATACAACAACCAACCAAACTTTTATTTGCTCCTAGGGTTTTTTTGTTTTTTTCTTTTTTTTGGTTAATTTTTCTTGTTTGTTTTAATGATCTTGCATAGTTGAAGATGATCTCTGTAGAATCTAGGGATTTTTTTAATTAAATATTCTTTTTGTTTAAAAAATGAAGCTCTGAGTCCACTGTCTCTCTCAGTGACTTTCTATTTAATAAGGATAACTCCTTCCTTTTCAAAAAATGTAATATTTAGTGGGAATCCACGAAGACATTGCAGTCAGTAGAAACTGTGACTGATAAAATTTACTGTTACTTTTATATGATCAAGGAAGTTTTGTTAAAAGATCAGTTTTAAAGTGGGTTTTCAAAAAAAATATCCACCCATAATATGACAACACACTAATTTCAAAATGTTAGAATGGTGGCAAATGTCACTAGATTTATATACTGCTGCCAGCAAGACTAAGAGCTAGATTAATATTGATGTCTGAACTATGCATGCACACTTGTCGCGTTAAAACGAATGTAGTTTCGATATGTCTGTCAGAGTCCCAGGGCTTTCAGTGATTTATCTATCGGAGTCCCCACAAAGGACTTTCACTGAGTCAGATTCACAAAAATCAAGATTAGTTACTTTATTGAGAGCGACAGAACACATTCGAGATTACTGTTGATAAATTCACTGACTACAATAGGGCTACTAATTAATGTTAATATTGCTAGCAAAAATAATAATAATACAACAGCCCAGGGGTAACATTCACCAGAGGGTGAAAGGTGCAGCGCTTACCTAGAAGGGTGTCCCTACCTGGAGTGAAGGAAGAGAATGCAGCCCGTCAACTGGTCTGTCAGGTATTGAGGTTCTCTCCCAAGTTAACAGTCATTTTCTCCATCTTTTTATCCCCAAAATTATGAGGTTCCCCCCTAGGTGACATGTAGTATGATTTGGGTGGAGAGACGGTGCTGTAGTCATATATGTTTAGCATGATCTCTATAATTTTCATTAGCGTATGCAGGGGTGTCAACTTTAATATGCATTTTACATATAGTGAGGCAGAGGTCAGTCATCGGGCAGGATAACCTTTCGAGGAAACAAAGAACTACACAGGTTCTTGTTATCTTGTTTGAGGAAAAGCAGGGCTGTCCTACCTACACAGGGCTCCCTCCTTCTCTGCACCCCATTACAGCCAGGCGAGTCTCCACTCCCCCAGGTTGCACAAGAGACAGCGAGGCCAGTCTTAACCGTTCTTTGAGCACAGAGACTTCACCTCATTATCCAAATTCCACAACACTTAATGCTGGTCCATGAAGAAAAGGATTCAGACCATTCACAGAAGGGGTTAAACTGTCTGGAAGCAGGAATGCCAAAGACAGAAGGACTCCCTGTAAGGGAGTGAAGTTTCCCATGGTGAGGAGAATAACAGCTGAAGCATTGCCTTGTAGCCATCCTGGAGGTCAAGCACTCAGGGCCCACCACTGGGGAGAAGAGCTGGGCTGAGGGATGGTCATAAGGCTGAGCAAGAGGCACCCCATGCAATTGCTGGGTGCTGGTGCAAGGGCATATAAGGAATCAGCTCATGACATATCTTTGCAGAATCCTTATAGAACAGCTTATGGTGGTAAGACTATGCCCAATGTTCATTAATTATAATTATTTTTTATTTTTTAAGGACAACTTGTGTTTAATTCACCTCAAGGGGTAACATAAAAATTCCCCAGCAACCCACAGATAAATGTTTTAATATTCCAACTCATCCTTCTTGCCCGTGGTCACTTTTCTTTGAAGACAAAAGGAAAAGTAGCAAAACTACAAGTTCTGCTGTTTTCCTGTTTTACATATGCTACAAAATAGAAATACAGAGCAGAATGAAATACAGTACTCCTGCGGATCTTCTCAAATGTTGCCCTGAAGTCAACACTGCAGGGACATGATGTGTGCCACCTCTGCTTGACACTTCCTGAGTTAATTGGACACATAGAGCATGAGTTTGCATTTACCTTTTGGTATTTGCTCCTCATGAAAGGAACCGGGCAACAATTTGAGGTGGAGAAACCTTATGCTCATATACAGCAATAGCTACCCCATGCATGGTGCTCTGTGTAAAAACAGTCTTGGAAGCAAATGCATGAGTGGTTTTGCTCAAATTATATCTGAAGAGTTGGATTTGACCCTGCTTCTGTGACATAAAAGCAGGGCTGGCCGGTACACAACGGTATGTTATTGCATCTCCTACACTTCCGATTATACAAGTATTTGTGACATCAGTTACTGTCAAGTGCAACTAATATGAATATTTTGCTTAATATTCGATTCACCAGAAAGTTAATGTGCCATTCTACTGAGTCGGTTGATCTACACAATGATATTATGATGCTGTGGTGAGATTCGATTGGTGCAAGAAAGTGCATGGATAAGGGGATGGATACCAGAGGGGATTCGATTTCTTATAGAGTTTAAGGTGTGCGAGTGGCATATATGGGATGACTTAAACAAATAACTATTTGTACTGACACAGTAGAGACAAAGTAGTGTAAACCAACAGCCAGCTAGGAGTTCAAATTGCTGTTAAACACAGCCAGGTACCACAGTTTGAACTCATTTTACAAAGTTTTCTACAGCATTTCAATGTGCGCTCTGTTACTGTCACACACCCCGGTTAGCTAGGTGCAGCGGTACAGTCTCACCTTCAAAATGGTGTACAAACTTAGCAGGTTTGCTTCACCTGATTTAAGCATCCAGAAATTGGCAGCTAGTCCTAAACTTGCTGCCTAAGCTTTCTTCTACAGTCAGTAGGGAACAAGAAGTATTTCCTGAAAAGGAAATTTCAGATATATGTCACGAATCACTTTCTGAAGGAAGCTCTCACACTTTACTGATTATGTATAGAAACTAGAGTAATAGCTTTGCCAACTAATTTGGAGATGGCTAAAAAGAGATGAGACGAATTCCATGCGTTTGAACTGTATCAGTCCTGGATAATTAACATGAATTTGAAGAGGGCTGTCAGCTCACAGCGTATCTTTGAATATCCTCTATGCCACCATGTCTGGGGTCAGAAGACTCCACAGGAGAGGTAGCTTGTTTCGGAGCTGGTTACACATGCATCCCATGGCAGACACATGCATCAGCTGACTGCTTTTTTGGCATTGTATAATGATCTTTATTTGGAGGTCCAAAACATCAGAAAGGTTGGTCTTGACTATCTTGGCATTTTAAATTTTCTCCTTAGAATATGATATATGAACATGTTGGGTATTTTATTCTCTTTTCATTTCCGTAAATAGTTAAAAAGAGATAAATACAGAGACAGCTGCTTCACTGGGACTGAAGACAAGTTTGTATTACATCTTGTGCTCTGTGCTGGGTGCCAAACATCTTTCCACGTGCTGGCTCATTGTTTAAGAATCTGAATATCTGGCCCAAAATCCAGCCAGACCTTTCTCTGGGGACTGCAATGAAAAAGAGTGATAACCTTCCAGTCTTCCACCTCTTTTTTCCATACCTCCTAGTTTCTTTCTGTTAAGAAATCATCTCAATCATTTTTTCCTTCTTTGGCCTCTTAGTTTGAACTATGTAAACACTAAATGCAAAACAATAGCTTATAAACAGTTCATCTCTTTATCATACCTTGATCCTTGTCTGTTTGTCCCCTGCCTTTGATGGGACATTTATTTTGAGAAAATATGTCATCTGTGGATTACACATCTGTCCATGTTGCATAGACTCGTAGCAGAATCCTCCAAAGCATCATCTGCTTTTAACATTTCCATTCCTGTGCCATGTAGGCACTGGATAATTTGATGCATGGCAAGTCTGAGACCAGATTCTCTTCAAAAATGTGTCCAAAGTTAAAGCAAAATATGAAGACTGCGATGTATCTCCTGAGTTGATAAAAAATATCAGAGTCCCTGACCCTGATGGCTTTCAATACCAAAATATCTAGTCCAACCTTTTCTACTTGTATTGAGATTTTCACAGCTAAATAGATCCATACTGCAGAAAATGACCATTATCAGATGGGAGGGGAGAAAGCAGAGGTGTGTAATCAGACTTTCTATTGCGACTCCTTCAGATTTTCCTTTCTGTCTTATGTAGTTTCCATTTGCTATCCACCTAACTTTCTGCAAACCCTACACCTTTTTACAGATCGCAATTACTGTTCATCTTTCTAAGGTAACATTGACTTAATTTATTAACACTTCAGTGTTCTAGTTCAACAACTGCAGTGTCTATCTTGTCTGTTTTTAAACCCTGAACAGGTTGAACCTGTATCATAAACCAGGCAAAAAATACAATTCAAAAACTGACTTATCATAAAAAAAATCTGTCAGCTCAAACAAGCTTTGACATGTTGCTTTTATCTTTCTTCTGCCACGTGAATCCCTGTCTTGCCCAAAACCTGGAGTGTAGAATAACATAGCACAGATACACCAGCTAAGGACAGTAGGCAGTAGTGAGTACTCAGAAAAAGATGTGAGAACAGGGTAAGATACTTTCTCACAGTTATATTTTCAAGTTACAGCACCCTTTGGCTTAGTTGCTTTCTCAGCCAAAGAATTTATGTAAATCTTTCTGGTTTATATCCGTTGGTGGGCTTTATTTCCAAGGAACCATATCACTGAGGTTCAGAAAGAAGAAGTGGTGCTAGTAGATGAATAGACAGGAAGGAGAAAGGTGGCAAAGAAGTAAAGAAAAAAACCGAACACAGGCAGATGAACTGGATAAAGATGAAAATTACAAACTCTGAGTATATTGGGTTTATGTGGCAGGGTTTTGGTAGGGGGGGCTGGAGAGGGGGACTGCAGAGGTGGCCTCTGTGAGAAGACACCAGAAGCTGCCCCCGTGTTTGACAGAGCCAGTTTTAGCTAGCTTCAAAGCTGAGCCCATCAGCAGTATTGGTAATGCCTCTATAATAACACATTTAAGAAAGGGTAAAAAAAGCTGCACAGCAGCTGTGAGAAAGGAGTGAGAAAATGTGAGGGAAACAGCTCTGCAGACACCAAGGTCAGTGAAGAAGGAGGGGGAGAAGGTGCTCCAGGTGCCAGAGCAGAGATTCCCCTACAGCCTTCGGTGAAGATCAAGGAAGCTGTGGCCTGTGGAGATCCCATGCTGGAGCAGGCTCCTGGAAGGAGCTGTGGCCCATGGAGAGGACCCTGCTCAGGAGCAGGTGTTCTGGAAGGATCTGAGGCACCACTGGAGGGCCCACACTGGAGCAGTCTGTTCCTGAAAGACTGCACCCCATTCAAAGGACACACGTCGAACAGCTCTTGAAGAACTGCAGTCCGTGGGAAGTATCCACACTGGAGCAGTTTGTGAAGGACAGTATCCTGTGGGAGGAACACCACACTGGCAGTCAGGTGAAGTCCCTAGTGACTGGAAAAAGGCAAACTTGCACCCATTTTTAAAAAGGGTAGAAAGGAAGACCCTGGGAACTACTGACCTGTCAGCCTCATCTCTCTGCCTGGCAAGATCATGGGCAGGGAGGTGATTCGAGACACCAGCATGGCTTCACCAAGGGCAAGTCCTGCCTGACCAACCTAGTGGCCTTTTATAATGGAGTGACTACATAAGTGGACAAGGGAACAGCTACAGATGTCATCTCTCTGGACTACTGCAAAGCGTTTGACACGATCTCCAACAATATCCTTCTCTCTAAATTAGAGAGAGAGGGATTTAAGGCTGGACTGTTCAGTGGATGAGGAATTGGTTGGATGGTTGCACCCAGAGGGTAGTGGTCAACAGCTCAATTTCCAGATGGAGGTCACAGACAGGTGGTGTCCCTCAGAGGTCCGTTTTGGGACTAGCACTGTTTAATATCTTCATCAATGACCTAGACAGTCAGATCGAGTGCGTCCTCAGCAAGTTTGGAGACACCAAGCTGAGTGGTGCAGTTGTCATGCCTGAGGGACATGTCATGCCATCCAGAGGGACCTGGACAGGCTCAAGAAGTGGGCCCGTGTGAACTTCATGAGGTTCAATAAGGAGCAGTGCCAGGTCCTGCACATGGGTTGGGGCAACCTGTGGTATCAATACAGGCTGGGGGATGAAAGGATTGAGAGCAGCCCTGCAGAGAAGGACTTGGGGATGTTGGTGGATGAAAAGCTTAACACGAGCCTTCAATGTGTGCTCACAGACCAGAAAGCCAACCATATCCCAGGCTCCATCAAACGCAGCATGGCTAGTAGATTGAGGTAGGTGATTCTGCCCCTCTACTGTGCTCTTACGAGACCCCACCTGGAATACTGTGTCCAGCTCTGGAGCCCCCAACATAAGAAGGACATGAACCTGTTGGAGTGGGTTCAAAGTAAGGCCACAAAAATGATCAGGGGCATGTAACACCTCTCCTATGGGGAGAGGCTGAGAGCGTTGGTGTTGTTCAGCTTGGAGAAGAAAAGGCTCCAGGAAGGCCTTATTGTGGTCTTTCAGTACTTAAAGAGGGCTTATAAGAAAGATGGGGACAAACTTTTAGCAGGATCTGTAATGGTTTTAAACTAAAAGAGGGTACATTTAGACTAGCTAGTCTAAAGGAAGAAATATAGTCTATAGGGAAGAAAGTCTATAAGGAAGAAATCTTTTACAATGAGGGTGGTGAAACACTGGCACAGGTTGCCCAGAGAGGTGGTAGATGCCCCATCCATGGAAACGTTCAAGGTCAGGTTGGACGGGGCTCTGAGATACCTGATCTAGTTGAAGATGTCCCAGCTCATTGCACAGCGTTCGGACTAGATGACCTTCCAACCCAAACTATTCTATGAATCTATGATTCTAAGAGGGAAGTAAAACCTTAATTAGAAAATCTAACAGAGTTACTTATTTCAGACTGGAAAATTCAAGATTTTTGGCTCCCAGTCCTGTTCTCTGCTTCCTAGAAGACAATTCTCTTTTCTTTATGAGCTTAAGAAGAAATTTCATATCTTACAAAGCCATAATCATCCACTTAAAAAAATTAAAACAGAAAGAAAGAAAACCTGCCTAATGAATATAAATGCAAAAGACACTGGATTGCCAGATTAGTGAATTTGCTATTTCAGTATGTACATCTCTCCAGGCACTCCGTCTTACAGAGAAATTAATTCACTCCATGTTCACTCTTTGGATAATCTATACAGTTGACTGCAATGCAAGGTAAAGACAGCTGATAACATCCTGCAAACACTGGTCTTGCTTTCCTCTTCTGCATGCAGGATCAAGTCTTAAACACTTGACTTCTTTCAAGAACCTCCTCCTCATAAAGCAATAATACTTCTTCTAAAGCAGAAGTATGGCTTTTCAAAGTATATGGTCACTGTACCTTGACATGTATAATCTCTTAGGCATCAGAATAAACTTAGTCACAGCAACACTGAGTTTCTTGGCATCTGCAGGAGCAAAGATAGGTCAAGCCTCTGTATTTTTTAACAACAAAACCCCTTCAACATTTTTTAGGGGCCACCTTCAATATTTATAATATATGCAGATTCCCAGCTCTGGCATACTTTTCTCTCTTAGACAGGTTTTCTGTAATACATTCATATCTGAGTTCAAACCAATAACAATAAAAGATTCAAGAAAAATATTACTCACATGGGGATATCAAAGCTAACTTCCGTTGTTCCCTCTTTCCTTACAAAATGTCTGTTTGTTCATTCTCTGCCAAGTTGTCCTATACACTTGAATGGAAATGATTAAATGATTGTTAGTGTTTTCCAAGTCATTTCCTTTTTTTTTTTTTTTTTGTAACTGACATGCTGTCACAGGCAGTCTTCATCTGGTATATCAGTCAGCTCCTGAGGCAATGAACATCCTCCAGGTTCTATTTGGCAAGTGGAAGTTGTGAGCTCACACAACAGTGTGGATCCCAAGCAGAAACTTCCTTTTGCTGAACTGCATCAAAAAGGGGCAGATTTCCAAATGAGTCACAATACACTTGAGCCTCTAGATCAGATCTTTACCTGAAGGATCCAAGTAATTAAGATGTCTAAATCGCTATCACAGAGGTTAGTCCATGACACAGACAGGATAACATAGTTTCAGTGGACTCACTGGGATGGATCATCAAGTTTGTCCTCCTGATTTAGCTGTATTGACATAAATAAATTATAACCAGACTCCCTTGGACAAATCCATTTGTTGACAAGCACTTTCAAGAGTAAAATATTCAAGGTGCTATTGATGTGACTAAAACTGCAAATAGTATATCTTTAATTTATCTAATCCTGATTACTGTGGGTTTTGAGACAAAAGACAAAGACAAAATGTCCAAATCAACAAAAATGCAACCAAAAGAAAAGGAAATAAAGTTGCATTTAGAATCAACATTCTAGCTCCAAATTACAATTCTGCTATGACAGAACTTTTAATTCACCTCCCCAAATTGAAAGTTTCCCAGATGTTGAGTTACATCCACACAGGTGGCAAGGATCACTTCAGTTTTGTCAGAGCTGTACGCCACTAAACTGACAGGGATCCAGAAACTGGGTATTCCCTTTTAAAATTTTTGAGGGATTAAGTAATTTAGAAATACTTTGATAATGTCTGAAACTGACTCTGAAAGGACAGATTGCATAAAAAGAGTGTCATCTGCTCTCTTTTTCAATTTTTGGGCTCTATGAAGACAGCAAAATCACCCACGTATTTTTCTAACACCTGAGCAGTTATGGCACTCTGATTTATTTCCTGCCTCATCTGAAAGGGTTTCAGATTTAAAATTCTCCATTGCCAGGAATATATCCTAAGCACTGGCTTACAAGTTTTCCAAAGACAGAACATACTTCAGCCCTTCAGTTTCCGCTATGTTATTCTGCAGAAAATATTTCTGCAGAAAATATCCAAAATATTTGGATATGGTGGAGAGAAGACAGAAATAAAGCAAAATTCTCTGTCTTGAAGTGATTAAAGTAGTAACTTGAATATGGAAAGTCTGGGGGTTTAATCCATACACCCAGAACTCATTTTAGCTTGTTCTTCTTTTTTTTTTTAATTTAAAGTCTTCACTCATTTCTAAAGTAACAAAGATTTGAACTATCTGACAGTTTGTTAAATTTTAAGCTCTGTTGCTAACATCAGCCAAATCATACTTTTAATGAAAAATAGCATCTGAGTGAAGGGAAGAAACAAAAATTCATGTGCACATAAAAAAAAAAAAAAAGACAATTATCTTGGCTTCTTTGTTTTGGCCTCTTTGTTACACAGCAAGCACATAGTGGCTAAAGAACTGAGCAACATACATACAGCTTTGAAAGAGCTCTGCAGTGAGTGCTGATTCTTGCCTTATGGGAGAAAGAAGGATGTGGGAGGGAAGCAAGAGTACTATTTCATTTAGAGAACATCCTGGGAAATGGTGGTGTTAAAATGGTAATCTAAAAATAGAGGGCAGAAGCTCTTAGAAAAACAGACCTGGTGTGTTTAGGTGATATACCAAATAATTATTTGTATTCTATCAAGTGAATGAGAAATATAATTTAGAGAAGCTATTTGCAGGAGAGAAGTCAGAGCGTTTTTGCCTCTGCTTGGAAACTAAGCCACCTGGATACAAAGTTGAGGCATATTTCTTTACTTAATGTCTCATTCATTTTTTTTCTTTACAACATAAATTAAACAGGAGGGTTATAAAACCCTGTTCTTCCTTAGATCTCACAGCAGACTACTTTAGAGACTGCTAGCAAAAAATATGCTTCGGGAAGGAAATGATACCATTTTGAATCTCTGAAGTGAAGTGAATAAAATGTTGGTCTGCTTCATCTGAAGATAGTGTTCTAAGTACCTGTCTATTGAATGAAAAGAAAATTGCTTTTTTTCTTTTTTTTTAATGTGGTCTTTGCTAAACTTTGAATGGATTACATTACAGTAGTTTTGATGTGAAGGCACTTGGATGAGACACAAATGGAGTGACTCAGACTGAGTCTCTAAATTTGGGTATCTGTAAAGGCACTGGGTAAACTCTATTTCAGTCAGTGAATATTGTGCCAGGACAGTGGAAGCTGAAAATCCATTCAGATATTGAGTTAGCATGGGCTTGATTGTGTTATCTGAAGATAGGCATCTGGTGGCATTTAACATGCCCTTGGAAATCTGCAACATCTGCACAAGACTCACAAATCCGACACAGGAAGTTCAAGAGAGCCGCATCCTGCCAAATCAGACTTTGGAGAAAAGATAAGATGCACACGGCATCTCAAAAGGCATTAGACATGTTTAGTATATGAATCACATCCTGTACATCTACCTTTGGGTGATCTGAATAGCTCACTAAGCTCTATTGATGGCAGTCAGTAGTACAGTCGTAGCCTACGCAGGCAGAGGTAGGTCAGCCATTCAGCTGCCTGAAGATCTGCATCTAGTACCCTAAAAGATACTACATATATCCTGGCTGGCCTCCAGCTGCTGTTGCAGAAAGACATAATTCTTCTGTAAGTATGGAACTTTATTTTCCAGCTCAATGTAAATGCCTTAAATACCCAAAGGTACCTTTAGCAACATGTGAATCCTACATTTAGGCAACTGAACTGGGAATTCACACTGAAACTGAGTCACCTCTTGTTACAGGAGCTTGAGTGGGCTAAGAACAGAAAATCCTAAATTTCTCTTAGAAACAGAATGTTCTGCAAGAACCATGAAATGAAAGTACAAAGGAAGAAACAAACAAATTATAAAATAACTCTAGTATTAGGTGAGGATTAGAACAATTTTAGGACTTGTACAATTTTAAGAAAAGTACAGTTTTAAGGATCATAATTTTGTATTTGGCTATCTAATTCTTTAATTGCAAATTCTCTGAAGTGGACTGTTATTATGCCTGAATATTACCTAGCATGGTGCTGCTCTCAGATGCAGTTTCCATGTTTTGTCATAATAGGAACAATGAATAATAGTAACAAATATATAAGCTGCTAGAGAACAAAGCCCACTGCCTAGTAATTAACTTGTATATATAAATTATCCATGTGGTTTCAATGCCAAAAGCTCATATATTACAGTTTAAAAAAATATTGTTCCAGTTGTGCCAACAAATTCCCAAACCTGAGGCTATTTTCTTTGAAAAGATATCTTTCTGTGTCAGAATTCAAGATACATATCTGCACACATTTTAGTGTCCAGGTTTAGGTATAGTTTGTGTTGGGAAGAGAGCCCCATCTCTTCAAAGTACGTAGCTCTGTTGTTTTGGAGACATACCTTGTCGCAGTGCTAGCCATAGACTGATCATAAATATTTATGCTTTCAGCAAATAGAACAGATGTGCCAATAAACACTGGTGTTCTGTCTTATTTTTCAATATTTCATGAGTGGTATGCAAAAGCTGGACTCAGCGGTGACAGGTAACACAATCCTCTTCAGCAGCACCGTCTTGGAATTCAGGACCATGGAAAGCGCAAAAACAAACAAAAAAAGACATCACAGTCATATTGGTTTAATGTTTCCATTTCATAATCATCCACAAGTATCATCAGGCCTCCAAGAGGAGATGCTGTAACTGGTTAGACAAAATGGAAGCTACAGAACATGCATCTCAAATATATTCCTTTACAGTTACACCTAACAGAGTTTATGCTGCTTTTATTGTTCTGCACTTTAGGAGTATAGTTTTCAGGAAAATATAATGATCACACAGCTAAAGGTAAACCTCTGTGTTTATATATATAGGCATCCATGCCTAAAAACCTTCCCAGACTCTTTTATGTCTTCAAAGGCACAGTGCCATAATACAACACTTTCATAATATTATAAAGGATTCAGTAGCCTTCCTCTCCTAAGCTTACCTTGATGTAGCAAGGAGATTTTCAGCCTAATGGAGATATACCAGGATAGCACAGTAAGGCTTGGACAGCAAAACTCTGAGGTTTATTTTTTTGTAAAGTGATCCTCATATATTTGCCATAGGGTTCATTTTAAATGCTGCAGGGGTCAAAGTTGTGCTTCTACCACCTTCTGTCAATCAAGGTTGAGAGGAAAGTTTGGTTACTACTAAAATTGCAATAGGAAGAGTACAAGACTTTAAAATTAATTGTTTTCACAGTTCTGTTGTTGGTGGGCCAGAAATCATGGACAGCACATGAAAGAGTTCGTTAATGAAGGGTGAGAATTACCTTTTGGAGTAAGGGGTGAAAGCCAGCTGGAACACAGATCTCATGATACAACTGAAAATACTTCCAGTTTCACATTTCTTAGCATGCTGGAATTTTGGTTTTTTTCTACAGTGAAGAAAAGCAGGAATGCATTATTCCAAGACTAAACGGAGATCAGAAATGATCTGATCTCTACTTCCTTTTCAATGTGTTAAAAGAAAAATTAATGTCTGCAATGATATTTAGAATTAATCTGGAAGCTTGTCTCAACTACACCAAGATACCTGAGTTGCCTGTCATCTGTATATTACCTCTAAGCTGCAAATGGTTCTTTATGTTGCTAATTTCTTTATGTACAGAACACAGAAGATTAGTTCAAAGTTCTTGTGCAGTAAGGAAGTGGAGCCACCTTAAAAATGGGTTTCTGGAATATTTCTGTCTGCATGTAATCCTCTATATGAAAGCAAATATAGGGCTGCAGAAAAGATTCTGGTATTACTAGACATGTTGTACTGTAGCTGGCAGAATTTCCAGTCTCATGACAGGGAACGTGACAGTGATTTCCAAATACATTGCAGAAAGACTTGTTGGTGGCAGTCAGAAGGGAATGTAATCCTATATCAATTCTCAGCAGAACTTCTCGGCTCTGAGCAGCTGCTGCAGGTTGAGCCTGATGCCTTGCAACATAGCTGGTCAATGGGTATGACCTGAAATGTGATGTAAAACCCAAGCTTTGCAGTAGTATATATACAATTACATCTATTTTTGCACAAAAACTGAGAGAAAAGAACTTTAAATTTCACTGTGCTTTTCTATGAATAATGCCGTTACATGCTTAATGAAAAGTGGTGTTTATATATTTTATGTAGTAACAAAGAAGAAATGGTTACAATATGAATAGAGATCAGGGAGAGAATATTATTTGTGTATATATTTACATACATACACACATATATGCATATACAAAGAACTTAGTTTCATCCTGTCATGATGTGTCCATAATTGTTGTGGTGTCCTGTCAAACCAGGACAATAATTCAGTTGCGTATGTTGAAACAAAGCCTTTCAGTTGATGATTTATCACCTCTATTTTATACACTTACCTGGGATGAATTGCTCTGTGGTTCCTTTATTACTCTGTTGCCTACAGAGCAAAGATGCAACTAGCTCAGCTTAGATGGTTAACTTTAATTTGGTTCATTGCTCAAAATTAATTAACCTCATTGGACTTGCATATTGAAGACAATAAGAACATTGTGAAGGCATGAACAGTTGCAATGGGCTCTGAAATGCTGCAGCTCTTCAGTGAGCTTCACGAGCACAGTGATACTATTATGCTTGATCTGCCTCACCAGCTTTTGATGCATGTGGTATGGCTTCAAAAAAAAAAAAAAGCTTTTGGCTTGACATTTCATATTAAAATGAGGAGGATGGAGCCAGACTCTTTTCAGTGGTTCCCAGTGACAGGACAATGGGCAACGGGCACAAGCTGGAACATAGGAAGTTCCATTCAAACACTAGGAAAAACTTTGTTACGGTTAGGGTGACAGAGCACTGGCACAGGCTGCCTGGGGAGGTCATGGAGTCCCCTCGTTTGGAGATTTTCAAGACCCACCTGGATGCAGTCCTGAGTATCGTGCTCTAGGCAATCCTGCTTTAGCAGGGCAGTTGGACCAGATGATCTCTAGAGGTCACTTCCAACTCTCAAAATTCCATGATTCCATGAAAATATCTGTTAACCACCTGTGAAATTCATGGCATTGTGTGTATCTTTTGTCAGCTTCTCGCACTGTTGTTTGTCACATTCTGCAATTTTTTATGTCGCATCCAGCACTTTCCCACGTCCTGTTTGGTTAGTTTAACCTCAGGTCAGGACCTAGTCAGCAGCCTAATCATTTGCCTGCAGCCTGAACACAGAAGTCACATCTGAGGCTGCAGGCACTGACCATCTTCAGAATGGATATCCTTTATTGCCTTCAAATTCTGGGTTGATGCATATGAGACATAAATGAGGTAAAAGTGTTTAGCTTTTCCTGAAGACGTAGATGAATGGAGCTCAGTAACTCTCATATCCGTACTATGGTGTGTGTGAACATAAAACCCGCTACAGAGCTTTAATGCATTTTGCCAACAGCAGCAGTTACTACAGGTGCCTTATAACTTGTAGATGAGTCATATTCTTGCAAATTGCTAGGACTGTAGGAATGTACTTAATTCAACGCTTATCTCATACTTTTTATATATTTGCTTGTGTTAGAACATTCTGTCTTCAGCTATTATAGCATGGATTTTGCTTGCAGAATCTTAGGAAGCAATGTACAATTTGTGCAGATACTAGGAAAAAAAAAAGAAAAAAAAATCCTTTAAAACATAGGATTATTTTACTGAAATTTCTGTCTTTGGATCATATAGTTTCCAAAACACTGGACTTTGGAAATTAAAGTATATTGTTTGTTCCTAAGAAATTCTGAAGTTATTAGTCATGTCCAGAGAATCTAAGGCTTGGAAAGACAATTTACAGTTCATCTTTTCTATTACAAAGAATACAAATAGACTGTCTTGATTAAACTTAAGATCTCAAAGCATAATAAGTCCTTAATTTAGAAATAAGAAGCATTTACAAGATAGTTCTGGACAGCCAAATTTATCTTTTCTTTTTTCTTTTTTTTCTTTTTTCTTTTTTTTTCTGCCTCAACTTTCTTGAAGGTCATATTTGCATAACAGTTCAGATTGCCCATTCATCCAATAAAGATAGATTTCCGTCAGGTTGGAGATATACATACTGACACCAGAAATCTCTACACATCTTAGAGAAATATTAGTCAGATTTATTTCTTCCCTTTAAAAATTTCATTGATATTTATTACAGTGTGTAATGACTGAATTATATGGTTGATTGTTTCCAGGTATTAGTGCAATATGAATATATTAGTAGTCACTTTCTTACTGCAATAAAGTACAAAAGCAGATGATATAAACCAGATTGAAATGGTGCAGTATGTATTTGCAACGTCCTATAAATTAACACCTAGCAAGTATGGAAAATATAGACTAGTATGTAATGCTGCTTAACCTTGTTTTAACAATTTTGAAGGGCAGTTCTGCCTTAGCTTTTCAGTGACAGAGAAAATATGCAAGGATACCTAATAGGCAGTTTTGTTTCTGTGCTCATAAAAACCTTTGTATTGATAGATTAGGAATTTTATATTGTATCCTTGCTCTGGTTGATAACACTCATTTGGTCAATTTATCATTGAAATTAAATGGTCCAGACAGAAGAGAAAAAGGAAATGCAAAAGAAACGTATGTAACAGCGGAAAGAAGATGCCTTACCAAGTCTTTGAAAGTGTGAAATATACTGACTTCTTTTAGGAAGTTCATCATCACTTTTTATGCTTTAAAACAAGAAAGTTCAAATAATTATTTTTGTGACAGCACAAAAGGAATTTGAGCTGTTAAATTATGAATAGAGATGTAAAAACGAATAGCATTAATTGACCTCTAATTTGATGTCTCTATCCACCAACAGGAGCACAGCTATAACGAATCAGTCACAAGAACCATCATGTTTCTATGATCTTGTCTTTAGGTATGATGATTCGGTATTTTTTAAGAGGAAATATGTGACATTTTTTCACAAGAGGAATATGGATTAATCTGTCCCTGTAAAACTCATGTCAAAGTATTCTGCACTCTTACTTCCTGTGAAAAGTTTGGTTGTTTTTTTTTTTAAAAACAGTTTTGAAATTGCTATTTTGTAACACTATCAAATATGCTCCTTATGCATAGGAAGACATGTGGAACAGATGTCTATCTGCCTTTTCTGGATCATTCCTTGTTTTACTACATTATTATTATTACTATTGTTGTTGTTGCTGCCGTTGTTATTATTGTCTGCCTCATGGGCCCTTTGCTTCATTTCGTAAGCAATTACAGACTTTTCAGTACCTTCTTTCTGAGAAACTTCTAGGTCAATTTTAGCTACTGTTCTCTTCTGAAGTCCCTCTAATTCTGGAATACAGCTTAAAAATTTGCTTCCTTCAGTTACCTGTATCAGAACACTGTGAAAACGGGGTCTCTTGAGCATCTGAACTATTCCTATAGCATCGTGTCTGCTGGTGACATGAAATTCACATAAGTGAAAAGTAAATAAATCCCGAATCTGCAAATTCAGTTGGGTGGAGTAAACTGGATTGTCTAGCAAACGAGTCACATTCAAAAAAATGTTAATTTATTATATGTACTGTAAGACAACTACTTTACTAAAAGACAACTTATCCATCTAGTAGAAAGCAATACAAGCTTATTTACATGTGAGGGAGAGTTCAACACTAAAAGAAGTTGCTTGAAAAGGATTTAGAGATTATAGCCAAGAAAAATGAGGCATAATTTTTTTGGATGCTGAGTATTCAAATGTATACAGATTTCTGTGTTATTACTTATTTATAATATTAGATCTGAAAAGGATTGTGTGGTGGATTAGCCTTGGCTATGGGCCAAACTCCCACCCAGCCACTCTCTCACTCCCCCTCCTCAACAGGGCAGGGGGAGAAAATAGGATGAAACAGCTCATGGCTCAAAATAAAGATAAGGACATCACTTACCAGTTATCATCACAGGCAAAAAAGACTTGACTTGGGGAAAATTATTTCATTTTATGGAGAATTAAAATAGATTCAGGTAGCGACAAAGAAATATTAAAACTAACTTCCCCCTCCCCTTTCCCAGGCTCAACTTCACTTCCACACTCCTGACAGGGAAATCATTTACCAGTTATTGAACAAAGCAGACTAGATTTAGGGAAATTAATTGCATTTATCACCAATCAAAATAGATTTGGCTAGTGAGAAACAAAACCAAAATTAAAATAACACCTCTCACCCTCCCTTATCCCAGTCCCCCTTTCCCCCCTTCCCTCCCAACCATTCTCCTCCAGGGGGTGCAGGGATGGGGATGGGGGTTGCGGTCACTAATGTACTTACCTGTAAGGCGAGTGTACCTGATAAATGCACCTAGGGGTTGCAAAGGAAGATTCTCCAGTATAAGCTGGTGACAGAGGTTGCAGTGATGTTGAAGTAAAGGGCTTAGTTATGGTATTGGACACAGGAATAAGAAAACTATATATATTCACCTCTGAAAGGGTTTAGGTTTGGGTTTTTATTTCATTCTGTAAAAGACTAGGGGACTGCTTAGGCTTAGAACAGCATGTGTAAGTCTGGAGGTCAGGGCTTCAAAAAAATACAGAAGTGTGAAAAATTACAAAATGCCTCACTTTAAGCTGGAAAAACAGAAGGTGACTGAAAGTTAACTTGCTACTAGAGTGGAGGTATCTTCATGGCTGTAAAATTACAAGTAGTAAAAACCACCTCATGGTAGTGGATAAAGTCATAACAAGAACCAAAAACTAGAAGCTGAAGCCAGAAAACAAGTGAGCAAGAAGTGAGTTAATATGTTAACAGTAAAGGAGGTTAACCATTGGGCCAGGTTAGTAAAGCAAATGAGGTAATTTCCATGGCTTTCTATGTTCACATGAAAAACAGGATGACCTTCTGAAATATTTCCTTTAACCAAACTCAAGTTATTGGGCCATGGGGTGAAACATATGCAATCCAAGAGTACCTTTTTCTCTTTGAAGACTCTGAATCGTCTTTCAGTGAGAAGAACTATTTCAGCAAAATGATGTTTTTCACAAAAAACTTCTACTTCCCTAAAAAATTAGTGATTTATTCACACGCAAACAATCAAAACTGAAAAAAGGAGGTGCAACTGGTATTTGAATCAGCTCTCTAAGGAAGTCAGTATCTTTGTACTTCACGATAAATAGACTCAGTTAATCTGATTTGCCCTTAGTTTCAAAAGTTTCAAGAGGTTTTTAGTTGACACTCGGTTTCTTTTCTGCTCTTCTTGAGCTCCTCCACTTTTGATTGCGTCTGAGACCCACAAACCTTGTCAGACCACCTTATATGCTGTAGCTGTGCTACTATTATGCCAGTCAAGGGAATTATTGATGCTTTTGAACAGCACCTTCAGAAATAAATGTATCACCAACAGCTGTAAGAAAGTGGCTGTTCTGAGGCTGGCCTGTGACATCAGTCTGCCATACGGTCCCAGTCTGTGTATGCGTACAACACCACTGTCAGGTTTTAACATAAGTAAACTCTGCTGTCACTGGACTTATGAGTCTGTCTTCCCACCGCAGTTAATCACTTAATGTAGAAAAATATGGTAACAGCTGTTGTAATACTGTTGAGTGATGTAAGAAAAGTGATCACCTCCTCCAGCTGCTCCAGCCCAGGTCCTTGCTGCCTAGTCTTTGCCCAGCCTGAGGGATGTGACTGCTGCTTTCCCACTCACAGAATCAACCAGTAACACAGCAGAGCATGTGTCCCAGTGACAAACACACAGACTCAGACGTACAGACACAGAGGACACTGACACAGCCCATCACACAGACTGACACCAACAAGGCGTTGCCTTCAACAGCACCTACATACAGGACTTGCATACAGCATAAACACAGGCAGCCAAGTCCCCTGTTCCTCTTCAGCTGGCAGAGAGTGAAGGTCTCTGAAGGTCACACCAGGATTGGGGATGATAGAGACACTCACCCCAACCCAGCAGCTGGCACCAGGCACACAGGTAGCTGCTCCAGACACTTCTTCCACATGCTCTTACAAATACCTTCAGTACTTTGATAATGGTTTTGCACCTATGTGAAACTGTCAAATGGGGGATCAACAGTCTGTTGGGGTAAGGACAGTTCACGCCCATAATGAAATTATATTCCCAGCCTTCATGGTTTAACAGTTTAGCATGGTAAAAAAATGCAAAATAGACATCTCCAGGGAACAGATTAAAGTAATCCAAGGTAACAATAAAATTATTAAAATTGCTACAATATACAGTGATTGTAGTGCATCAGCTGAAGTGAAGTGTATCAGTATCAGGGAACATTAAAAAATAATTAAAGCAAAAGGAGGAAGGACTGTGCCTTTTGAAATAAAGGAATCAATCATACTTTGAACTCAATGGGTTTATACATTTGTAGCTCTATTATGTTGGTAACATCTCAATTAGTTTCCAGTTTTATTGGAACCCAAAAACTATTGTCTTCCCTCAAAATCTCTGATAGACTGTACTGAAGCCTTATGGTAATCTAATTGCTTGATTATATTGCTGTTTACATCACACACCAACTATGAACCTTATATTTGGACTTTGTATAATTAACAATTCACTGATAATAATCTGTGGTATGCGGTAGAAGTCTGAGCTTCTCTTGAAATGCACATTACAAGATTTTCCTCATTCTAAGGAGCTGATAATATAAGCACACTTTGACCTGAAGTACAGAATTTCATTCTCATCTGCTGCTCCTATAAACACTGAAGAGAACTTTGAACAATCAGCTTCCCAAAAGAGAAATTAAAGGCAAGCCACATAATTACCTCATACTTTCATCTTGGATTATTTCAAGAAAACCGTTGTAAGATACTCCACTGCATTTCATGTAGGCCTAACTTAAACTGTATAATGCAAAAGACACCAACAGTTATAGTATTCAATTATCAGGAATATTTATAAGCTGTGACAGTGACAGACATTAAAGTCATTGCAGTAGAGAGCCATTGGCAGTGGTTGATTAACTCTTAAAAAGCTGGTTGAATAATTAATTGTTTTCCTTTCTCCATATAATTAGTGTGTAAATTGTCAGTACCCAGATGCATATCAAATAATATAAGAATCTCTGATTAAAAAGCTTTAAAGTTCATTTCTTTCCTAGCAAAAGGGAAAGTCCTTTAATTTAAATGAACAAACCTCTCTCCGCAAACAGCAGCAGACAGTCAAACCTAAACAAAACCATTTGTGTAATCTGAAACATGTCTGAACACCCCTCTCTCCAGTACTACTTTAACTTACACACATTTTGTCTTTTACTTCTGTCTTTCCTCTTTAATCCAGTCTTCCCTGAATTTAATGGCAAAGGTTTCATAGATGTCCATTGTGTTGGTGTCCCAAACTAAACGTGCTTAGGCAACTTGCTACATAAACCTAGAAATTGATCCTACCCCTACTTTAGTTGTGTTTTGAAAATGTGTAAAATGACTATAAGGGAAGTAACTATTAATTCATCTTTTTTGCAATCACCTCCTACACCCTATTTCATAAAAGTCTCTCAGCTACATATCCAATAGGTGAACTCCCTATCAAGATGTTTATCAGAAATAATTGGTTTATTTTGCCTAAATTCAAGCATCTGCAATCTAGGGATTACATCTGAACTAATGAATATAGTTTCCCTTTACAGCTATGAGGCATTTTTAGAATTATAATCAACTACTTATTTTAAGCATGTAGTTATTAATAACTAGACTTTTATTTTAGATTTTTCTATGTCAATTTTTTCTAATGACAGTGTGAATAACTCAGTTGAAAAAGTATACAAGAATTGTTTTAAAATATTGCCATATTTATGAATATTCTGATATCTTAAGATCCACACATATATAAATTTATGTAAATAAAAACAAAAGCATACACAGTAATTTACAAATATATGCACACACATTTTTCTTTCAAAAAAAAAGAAGTTGGTATAGAAAATTGTTTTTGAGGCTTGAGAAGTTCTGGTATAATTGACCAGGATATATTGTCCAACATTTCAAATGCAGTAGAGCTATTTATATGGTGTTATGACAGATCCAGTTCTGATCAGGACTTCCTTAACTATCACTACTTCTTCAACTTCATTTCATTTTTTAGAAAAACAAAATATATTCTGTTGCTCTTTGTTTCGTTCATGGCACGTTCAAGCAAAATCAGAACTGGCATCACTAGATGAGTAATCAAACAGGTGGCATCCAAACTAGTTTTTCATGTGTGCCCAGAGAAGACATGATGCAGCTGGCAGATTATTTTGCATGCCAAGTAAGTCTGATAAAGAAAAGCACTCCTTTCAAAACAAAAACAAAAAAAACCCAAACAGATGAAAAAAAAAGGCAAAAAAAGCAAAAAAAAAAAAAAAAAGCAAGGACCAATTATTGAAAACAGAGAAAACTGTTGTTTGTTGTTGGAAATTACAAGAAGCCTGTCCCTCTTGGCTAAGCTTTTCGAATATTGCTCATGAGAAATAGCCCAGTTCCTGTCTTGGCAAGTCTACCTCTGTGAACTTTTAGGAACTGCAAGATTTTATGGCTTAGAGCACTCTCTGCTACCTTTTAGGCATCACTATGTCTATCTGAATTTCCAGAGTAACTCAGCCAACAGGAAAGAATAGAGAAATATTGCATATGATCTTGACAGATACAAATACAGAGGATAGAACAATGCTTTACTTAAGTGGAAGATTTGGAGTCAAATGTGTTTGAAAGGAAAACAGCCCATCTCCAATCTATTTTCAGAATTACAACCCCAATCCCTTAAAGAAATATGATAATAACTTTTGTCTTTTTATAAATTTTCCATATGCACTGGAGATCAAAGTGATCATCATAGGGAGAGAAACTTCTGTCCTGTACTTAATATTTTCTTTAATGTTATACATAAAAAAAAGATATGTTATCATGAGATCAGTCTTCCTCCACAATCCATTACTATAACAAAAGGCATCCCAGAAGTGTCATGAAGAATGAAAAAATTTCATACCTTTGGTTTGAGATCTCTGAGGATTTGGTTAGAATTGAAATGCAAATACATCCACAATGAACAAATTGAAAATAACATTAAAGTGACAGCTCTTCTGAGGTTTATGTTGCTTTTAAAATTTCTGAATAGCATGGCTAAAAATTCAATTTGTCAAAAAAAAAAAAAAAAAAGAAATCCAAAAGCCTATTTGCAAAACCAAACACATAAAAATTAGTACTTCAAGCATGTTTTCATTTCAAAGGAGAACTCTAAATATATAAATATACAAACATTTTTTAACTTTTAAAAGTATGACTCTAGAAATAAAAATGATACTTAAAACTTACTTCTTAACGTTTAATTTACCTTGATCTGATTTTGAGCCCCTTTGTAACTGAATACTACTAATTGTACTTTATTTTTATAGTCACAAATTGTCTTCATTTAAAAGAAAGACCACCATATTAACAATTTATTTAACAATTTAATAATACATTATTTAAAAAAGATTCTAGTCCCTAAGAAAATGTGTTATTTTTCAGTAAATTTTCTTTTATTATATTATATTGTAGACAGCTATTGTTTTTGTCTTTTTCTAACTTATGAAGAAGCACTGTCTTTAAGAAATTCTCTTATGTTACATATAGTCCCAAGAGTTTAGATACCCACAAAATGGCTCTGAAAACTGAGGTGATAAAATGATCTTTTAAATATATAAAATGGAAGCAATAAACCCCCAGGGCTTCTGTGTCAAGTTCTGCTGTTATAAACTTGTGTTTTGTTGGATTCATAGATCATGGAAAGCAGGTGTAAAAGTTCTGGTTTAAAGGTGGCTAAAAATTCAAGAAGCTTCTGCATCATGAATGGTGTTTCTAAGATTGGCTTGGTAGTTGCTCTGATCTTCAATCCTCAAGCCCCACTTTGTGTAGAATTACCCTACCTTTTTCCCAAAAGACTGTTAGTCAGATTTTGCTAGCAAAAATAAAGTCTTTCTTTCAGAGGATATGATGGCATCCCATGAGTGCAATGCTAACAGTCCCAGCTGAGATCCCAGGGACTGCTACAGAAATAGTTATCCTTTGTAACGCAGGAGAAAAAAGGTCTACATATTGGGATAGCGGTTCTTTGCCTTTCCTTTGCACAATTATCAATAATCCAGTAACGTATAAAGCAATGGGCAACCAGATGCACTCCTTTAAACCATATTTTCTAAATATAGACAGAACTTTTCACAGAACCTGTATTTCAGTACTGAAATACCACCATTTGCATGGAATATTTATTATCAGCACATCAACCATCTATCTGAAAATACTGTCATTATAGCAAAGACTGTAGGTGACATTAGGAAAAGCAAATGCTATCAAAGACATGATTAACCTATACTTTTTGTTTGTTTGTTCTGTAAAGAGCAATCACCACTGTTGAAGTAACCAGGGGCAAAGAGAAGTTGTTTGATACCTTGCATACTGATCAATAACCCAAACACTGACCACTTTATTTAATATAGAAACTGATATCCACAACATACTTAACAACACATATTCTTCTATTTTGCTTTCTCTTTGTTCTAGCAAATTATTTTTGTCCAGAACCTCACATTCCAGATGATATTTATCATTCAATATTCTTAAACATCACACTGAGTGTCATTAAGGGAACACAAACAACTTGCTTCTGCCTTTATTGGTACTCTGGAGGTAAAAGGTTTGCCGGGATGGTTTTGACTGCCACCCTGTTATATTCATTTCAAGTTGTTGAAGAGTTTCTTTTCTTTACATTGCTTAGCGGGTGGTTCTTTAGCACAGCGAATTTGTGATGTTTTGTCCTTCTTTGGGCAGTACAACAAAAGCTTTTAGAAGCATCTTTTGAAAACGGAGTAGGTGCCTTTATATTGAATACTTGGATGGATCAATAATAATTTACATGAGCTAAAGATCTGTTTCATTTTTGGTCCATATTATATACGTTTCCTGATTATATTATTACTAATTATTTAGGATTTGTATCCATGTGATATATCATTTTTCTGTGAGGATTTGTACCACTGAAGGCACAGATGGAATTGTTTTAGTGGCTTGTAGACCACCCAGTCACATTGCTAACTATAAAAATTAGTAGGTTTTGGTCTCCAAGTTTGCATGTAAGTTAGGAAGATAAGAAAAGAAGTGAAGAAAGAAAAGAAAGGGTTTTGGTTTGTTCTTCCCCCCTCCCCCCCAAAAAATTAAGGGACAGAGCAACAAAATGGCATTTCAAGGACCTACTAAAAGGATAGAGGGAAAATGTAGTGCGAGTTCCCTGGATCCTACATTTGCACGGATCCTGCCTGTCCTTAACCTTCACATTCTTTTCAACCGCATGTAGATTCATAACACCAGTATGGAATAAAACAGAAATCTAGTTTATGTATCATAGCAAGGCTATGGATGGCAACCACATGACCTAGCACACATGAACTGAGGATCTATTAGATATGGCCTATAGTTCACCACTTGAAATGTCATGCTTAGAAAGATCACAGAGCTATCAGATCACAACTAAGAACTGGTAACGGAGAGTAGAAACCCTTTCACCTAATTTCTGCCATCTGAAAATTAGATGCCTGGTTCAGGCATAACATTTGGTCTTCCCTAACAGGTATGAAATCAAGACCCATTAGAAGATAGTCTTCCTGTGCATGCAAGAGCTTTCTCCAACATCTGTAGAGTTCAGTCTGGTAGTTTAGCTTGGATATCTAAGTTGTAAGTGACTACAGTGAGATGAAGTGAATCCCATCCCAAAAGACACAGGTTCCTTAAACCAGCCCTTACCTGTAACTGCCCGTGTGAACTTTTTTAGTCTTTCAGAGAAGCCTAAAACAGATTTATGTAAGTCACCTGTTTTGCTTTTTCCTGTGGGGCATTGAGATGTTTAGATACAGGTTAAAGAAGGTTAAGAAAACTACCACCATGATAGTACACAGTACATGATTGCCCCAGAAAATGTGGCTAAGAAGTCAAATGTGGATGAAGAATTTTTTTTACTGAGTATTGTGTAAATGTCTCAGGATCAGATCAAATGTGTGACTATTTACCTCCAGTGTGCTGTACAGAACTGATGATCTTCCTTTCTTGTGTTTAAGCAAACACCATTTTCTGTTGCACCTTATTTCCACTTCAGTCTTTTTCAATACATTCACATTCCTGTACCCTTTCTGATTTGAACAGCAGAGCTTTCCTTAAGAGCAGAAGAGCTTAGTTGTTTGGTGCCACATTCAGAGCTAAGGTACACCTATGTAAATTCAAACTAAAGCACCAACATCAACAGGGTTACTCTGAGAGTAACCTGATATCACTGTGAGGTGTACTGATGCTCTACATCTGATTACAGGAACACACTTTGAATGGTTGGATTGCAGTTGCTTTTATGGGGAACAAATACATCTTGTCCTTTCTACTTAAGCAGTGTAATAAAAATAGTATTATTAGAACTGTACCAAGTTGTTATGACAACCTGAATTTGGGCCCTGAAATTTGTGTCTAGTTTCACTCGAGTATTACTAAAAGCTTTCCAGCTGAGGAATGCTGCTTAAATTCTAGGTAGGTGAAACCTCAGGAGAGTTGCTGGTGTTGTCAAACCATGTAGCAGTCATGATGACTGTGAATAGTAGAGACTTACTGCTCTGATAACAAACAGTAAGAGAAATGTGCAACACTCAAGTTCAGCTTCTGCACTGTCTGAGTGATGTATGAGGCCACAGCTCTGCTGGAGGTGGGATGTTCAAACAAGCTATTAGCATCTTCTAGTCCTTCCTCCCTACAATCCAGCTGTCCTCCCTCCTGACAAGTTTTAGGGAAAGTTACTGCCCTCCCTCAACTGCATACTTTCTCATCCATACTCAACATTTTGTTGCTCAAGGCCGAACATCAGAAGATGGTGTGAGGGGCCTGGAAGTTCTAGTAACCCTGCCAAATAGAAAGAAGAGCTGACGAGACAATCCTTTTTATTTGTTCTCCTTGTTCATGCTTACACTTTCTGACATGTCTGCAAAAGAGTCAGCAAAAAGCCAACTTCTATATAACCCCTGTATTTGTAGTAGGAAGACTACTTTTTTCCTTGCAGTGTAATATACTAAGATGAACAAGTAGTCAGAGAGCAGGAGGTCCCATATTTGTCTCCATCTTTCATTCAAAAAATACATAACTCTGACCCTTAAACTACTGAAAATTAATTATTAGGTAGCAGGCACCTTCTTTTGCACACAACTTTTTTCTTTAGCTTAAAATTTAGTATTAGGACATCTGGTTATATTACAGAATCACAGAATCACAGAATGGTCAGGGTTGGAAGGGACCTCTGGAGATCATCTAGTCCAACCCCCCTGCCAGAGCAGGGTCACCTACAGTAGGCTGCACAGGATGGTGTCCAGGTGGGTTTTGAATGTCTCCAGTGTGGGAGACTCCACAACCTCTCTGGGCAGCTTGTGCCAGTGCTCTGCCACCCTCAAAGTACAGCAATTCCTCCTCATGTTAAGATGGAAGTTCCGATGTTCACATTTGTGTCTGTTACCTCTTGTTCTATCACTGCGCACCACTGCGCACCACTGCAAAAAGACTGTTCCCATGTACCTGGTACTCTCCCTTTAAGAATTTGTAAGTATTGGTAAGATCCCCCCTCAGTCTTCTTTTCTCTAGACTAAAAAGAACCAAGTGCCTCAGCCTTTCCTCATAAGAAAGATGCTCCAATCCCCTCATCATCTCCATAGCCCTTTGCTGGACCCTTTCCAGCAGTTCCCTGTCCTTCTTGAACTGGGGAGCCCAGAACTGGACAAAATAGTGCAGATGTGGCCTCACCAGGGCAGAGTAGAAGGGGAGGATGGCCTTCCTTGACCTGCTGGCCACACTCTTCTTGATGCACCCCAGGATGCCATTGGCCTTCTTGGCCACAAGGGCACATTGCTGCCTCATGGTCATCCTGTTGGCCACCAGGACTCCCAGGTCCCTTTTCCCAGAGCTGCTCTCTGGCAGGTCAGCCCCCAACCTCTACTGATGCATGGAGTTCTTCCTCCCCAAGTGCAGGACCCTACACTTGCCCTTGTTGAATTTCATTAGGTTCCTCTCCGCCCAACTCTCCAGCCTGTCCAGGTCACACTGTATGGCGGCACAGCCTTCCAGCGTGTCAGACACCTCTCCCAGTTTTGTGTCATCAGCAAACTTGCTGATGGTACACTCTATCCCTTCATCCAAGTCATTGATGAATATCTTGACCAGGACTAGACCCAGTACTGACCCCTGAGGAACACCACTGATGACTGACCTCCTATTCGACTCTGCACCACTAACCACAACCCTCTGAGCTCTACCTGTCAGCCACTGTTCAATCCACCCCACTGTCCATTCGTCTAACCCACACTTCCTAAGCTTGCCTGTGAGGATGGTGTGGGAGACAGTGTCAAAAGCCTTGCTGAAGTCAAGGTAGACAACATCCACTGCCCTCCCCTCATCCACCCACCCAGTCACGCCATCACAGAAGGCTATCAGATTAGTCAGACATGATTTCCCCTTGATGAATCCATGTTGACTACTTCTGATAACTTTCTTTTCCTCCAAATGCTTGGAGATGACGCCCGGAACAGGATGTTCCATCATCTTTCCAGGGATGGAGGTGAGGCTGACCGGCCTGTAGTTTCCCGGGATATCCTTCTTGCCCTTTTTGAAGACTGGTGTGACATTGGCTTTCCTCCAGTCCTCAGGCACCCCACCTCTTCTCCAGGACCTTTCAAAGATGATGGAGAGCAGCCCAGCAATGACTTCCGCCAGCTCCCTCAGCACTCGCAGGTGCATCCCATCAGGCCCCATGGACTTGTGTTTATCCAGTTTACCTAACTGATCTCTAACTTGTTCTTTTTCAACCAAGGGAAAGTATTCCTTCCTCCAGACTTTCTCTGTTACCCACAAAGTCTGGAACTCCTGAGGGCTGGCCCGAGCAGTGAAGACAGAAGCAAAGAAGGCATTCAGCAACTCCGCCTTCTCTGCATCATCTGTCACCTCTGCACCTGTCTCGTTCAACAGAGGGCCTACATTTTCCCCAGGTCTCCTTTTGCTTCCTATATACTTAAAGAAACCCTTCCTGTTGGCCTTGACGTCCCTTGCCAGGTTCAATTCCAAGGCTGTCTTGTCTTTCCTCATTTCATCCCTGCATACCCTGACAGTATTCTTATACTCGTCCCAAGCAGTCAGCCCCTTCTTCCACATCCTGTGAACTCCCTTCTTCCACCTGAACTTTTTCAGAAGGTCCCTGCTCAGCCATGCAGGTCTCCTGCTTCCCTTGCCTGATTTCTTCCTCTTAGGGATGCACCGATCCTGAGCTTGGAGGAAGTGATGCTTAAATATCAACCAGCTAATGTTTTGAGATGTGCAGCGGGGTTTCTGTATATGCTGAGCCAAAGTAAAATAAACCAATATGGGAAATATTTACTTTATATTCTTTAACAAAATGTTTAGGATTTAACATTTTGAAACAATATGTTGCTTCAAAATCTCCTTTGGCTGGTATAGCAGACAAAACTGACAAAAATATTTTTTTTTCTAAATTACAGTATTTCATTTGATCAAAAGTACTTCCGCCATCTTTTCATTTTTCTAAAAATTATTATTTTTAGCGCTAATATATATTTTTAATTTTGATTCGTTGGTGAATCAAGAAGTATTATTTCCCTACTTATTGCAATAATTCAAAATAAAACTATTCTTACTGCCTTAAGTTATTTTAACATTTTAGTGACTGAACCGATACTGAAAGTCTCATCTTTTTAACAAAATTTCTGTCATTTGCAACGGAGGTAGTTATTCTACAGGGACATAAAGTGAAAATATCTGGGGTGAACAAAATGGTTTCCAGATAAGTCATTTTTTTTTTTCACTGGATTGAAAATTGTCCTCTTTCTGGTTTGCATTTCTGAAATTTTACACAGAACACTAAGATTTCACACCTGTTTGGGATAACTACAGTGACACATTTTTAACAGGCCATCCTAATGCAAGAGCTGTAGTTGCACTTATAGCTTATGCCTGGTCAAGGTAGAACTCCAAAAGCAGAACCAAGCCATGTTCAAAATAACAAGTTTCTCTACTGACTGAGTTTTGAAGATGTGGCACTGAACAACTGTATATTTTAAGTGAAGATGATTGCACAGAAAAACATTCCTCATGGTTACATGACCTGTGGAATCCATGGGAGACCATGGGCAATTTACTGTGCTTCTGCTTAGTCCAGTAAAGTAAATTGTTTTCACCACAGACTGAAGTTGTTTCCCATATGAATCATCAAAGGTCTTTGCTGATCCCAAAACTATATTCTGATGGGGCTGTTAGCAGTGCCTTATATTTACCAGAACAGAGATACTATCAGCTATTGTTGTTGTTTTTTCTGTCATTTATAGAATGAGTGATGTTTTCATTGCTACGTACAGATGCCTGTGTGTATGTATACATACATATCTGTGTAAATATATATGTGTATGCATATGACCTGCTGGAAAGCAACTCTGCGGAGAGGGACCTGGGAGTCCTGGTGGACAAGTTGACCATGAACCAGCAATGTGCCTTGTGGCCAAGAAGGCCAATGGTATCCTGGGGTGCATTAAAAAGAGCGTGACCAGCAGGTCAAGGGAGTCAGGTCTCATCTGGAGTGCTGTGTCCAGTTCTGGGCCCCCCAGTTCAAGAAAGACAAGGAGCTACTGGAGAGAGTCCAGCAGAGGGCTAAAAGATGATCTGGATCTTTCTTATGAGGAAAGGCTGAGAGACCTAGGTCTGTTNGAACCAGCAATGTGCCTTGTGGCCAAGAAGGCCAATGGTATCCTGGGGTGCATTAAAAAGAGCGTGACCAGCAGGTCAAGGGAGTCAGGTCTCATCTGGAGTGCTGTGTCCAGTTCTGGGCCCCCCAGTTCAAGAAAGACAAGGAGCTACTGGAGAGAGTCCAGCAGAGGGCTAAAAGATGATCTGGATCTTTCTTATGAGGAAAGGCTGAGAGACCTAGGTCTGTTTAGCCTGGAGAAGAGAAGATGAGAGGGGATCTCATCAATGTTCACAAATACCTAAAGAGCGGGTGTCAAGAGGATGGGGCCAGAGTCTTTTCAGTGGTGCCCAGTGACAGGACAAGAGGCAATGGGCACAAACTGGAACACGGGAAATTCTGAACATGAGGGAAAACTTCTTTACTTTGTGGGTGACAGAGTACTGGCACAGGCTGCCCAGAGAGGTTGTGGAGTCTCCTCTGGAGATATTCAAAACACTCCTGGATGCGTTCCTGTGCAGCCTGTTGTAGGTGAACCTGCTTTGGCAGAGGGGGTGGACTACATGATCTCCAAAGGTCCCTCCCAACCCCTGCCATTCTGTGATTCCATGATATAGATAAAGTATATGTGTATATATGTGTGTACATATATATTGTATGGGAAAAAAAAAACAACAGATTTTTATATGGGAGCATATGGAGGCATGTATATTTATGCATATGGTGTGTACATATACATTGTATGTACATGTATTTCTATATATAATATATGTCAATGAGCTTTCCTGTGTGTATGCTGTGTATATCTTTTGATTTATTATTGTCTCTTTACACAGATACAAGTTCTGTAATGAAGCAGTATAGCAACAGAAACAGGAATTCTATACAAATAATATTGTTACACCATCAGTAAAAAATGAACACGTAATTTCCCTTAATCTCCTTTTGCACTCTGCTCTTCTATTCCATCCTCTCTTGAACCTGTTTGGGGTTTTGTTGGTTTGTTTTTTGTTTTTTTTTTTTTTTTTTAAAGATCACTGGAATTCTGTTTGATGCATTTTCACAAAACATGTTGATTTTGAGTAATTGCCCTTGTTCGGTGCAAGCCTTGTCTGTTTGAGATCTTCAGAGTAGTTCCAGCTATAAAACCATGTCTCTTCGGTGAACATGGGTAAGCAGGTTGTAATAGACAAAACACAAGGATAATTCTACATTGTCACAATATGCATCTTTAACCTTGAGACATTACAAGATTAAAAGAGTAGGAAATGAATAATCACATTTTCTTGGAAGTAATTTCTTCATTTACAGCTATAGACTGAGATTTGCTAAAATGATGACTCCGCTGGCCGGGTGGAACGTGATGAGAAATTATTATAAAATGGCTGTATGCCAAACCCCTAAAAACAAGGTAGAAATTTTCCACAGAATCACATTTCCAAGACAGACATATGCATAATGCTTTAGACTACATGTAAATGTTTATTGATATTGGTATTCTGTAATCAATAATTCTCAATGCTGGAAGAATTTTAGGCAGAGATATTCAAGCTAAACCTAAATTTTGTTTTCATTGCATGGTTAGAAAATAAAAATATTGCCTCTTCATATTTTTCTTCAGGAGCTATTAATAAATAGTAAACAAAAAAGTCGTCTGGTGAGTCCTTTTAATTTTAATGCATGTGGCATTAACAGAAGAGCTAATGAGTATGGGAAGACTGTTGTTAAACTCGGAGCGATTTCTTCTTCTTGTTCTGCTTTCCATCTGTTACCTTGGACTCATAACCTTTCTGTTCGTGTAACACAGAACACATCTGTAGACCAGTGTCACAATTTACCCAAGAGACATGTGTTGGGAGTTTCTAACTTTTAGTGGAAGAGCCTTAGATGGTTTGCCAGGATGCTACACTGCCAAATGGATGATCTTACAATGGAGTGGAATGAATAATGGATGTCACAGATCTTGTCTATTTTTATTGTTAGTATTGAGTGAGAAAGGACTAAAATATTTTTTTGCCTTTCATTATCACCTTATGGTTACTGCTGCCTAACACGTGTGGGAAGGGTATCTTGATGTTTTTACATAATAGGCAAAGTACCTCAGCATGGATTGCAGCTGCTTCAACACTGGATATTTACTCTCTAATCATTACTACAGATGTTGCTACTTATCCTTCAGTCAGATGTATTCTATTGCAATTGCTGTGGAATATAGCACAGCTGTGATTTTCTTTTTTTTTCCAAATATTCCCCCAAACTAAACACACACAATCAGAAATGCTCACATACATGTAAATGCACACATATACATGCATAAATATACAAAGAGTCACAAACACATAAATGCTTCAGTTGCTTACTAGTCCCTCTGACTCTATGGAGGTCTTATGAATCAGAAAAATTTGTTTGATTTGCTGCTGATCAAATTGACAGAGTGGAGTGGAAGATTTTATAAACACGTTAAGAAAATATAATTATATGAGGCAACTCTAAACCTTCCCTTATTATACAGATACAACCATCAGAAAAAGTCTGTTACAAGTGTCTCATAGGCCAAAAATATCCTTACATCAGCCAAAGCAAAAAACCCAAAGCAAAACCCAAATAAAAAAAAAAAAAAGTACCCAAGCCCCAGTAATAGTAGTAATAATAAACAAACCAAGGTAACATAAACTTCTTGCATTTTTAACTTTGAACAAGAAAGATATGGTTAGTGTGTCAGGGAAGAAACAAGTGACTGGGAGGGAGACAGCACTTTTTCACAGTAATTTAAAATTCTGCTAAGGGTTGAGGCACACTGCTCTGATTAAAGTTTGAACAATTCTATATCCAATGGAGGAAGACATGACAAAGACCTACAGCTAGAACCGAAACTGAAACACATTCAAATTATTAGTCTGAGATAAATTTTCAGCACTGTGGTTTATTAATACTTAGATCAAAATACAAAAATCTGACACATTTTCTGACTTTTGGTGTCTTTTCTGGTGTCCTTTTGTTGTGAAAAATTCTGATTTGAGGCTTGCGACTAGGATGTAGCTTTAATAGGAACAGTTTCATTATAATTTAAGTGAGTGAGAAAATTTTAAGACAGGAGATCTCTATATCACAGCTGACTTTAGCAACCATAATTTTAAGTGAAGAAGTTATATTCTTTTAAAGGAACATCTACCCTAATAGCTCTTAATGAGAGATGATGAGTGGGTTTCATCTCAGATGACTATCATCTGGAATCTAAATTCCTAATAAAGCTTTTGTCATAGTAGACTGTAGTGTGTAATTTATCCCATCCTAAAACAAGTGTCCAATACTGGTTTGCCTACTGAAATTATACACAACTCTGCCTGGGCACATGGGGAACCCGTATATCAGAGATCCAAGTGTCTGTCATGGTTTAGGCTGGGCTGGCCGCTAAATGGAAGAAAGATGCTCTCTTTTAACCTCCCTCCCCTCCCAAAAAAAAGAGAAGGGAGACAGAACAAGGGAGAGAGACTTGTGGGTTGAATAGAAATCTAAAACTACTTCAACAAAATATGAAATTAAAACTATTAGCAACAAAAATAAAATACAATAATATTAATAAGAAAGTAATGAAATATATACAAATATATACAAACCCAATATCAAGCTCCCAAGATGATGATCATGTTGCCAGGAGGAACTGGGAAAATCCCAGACTGGACTCAGCGGTGGATGGAAACTAGATTCTGGATCTGGAGTCAGGAACGCACAGATCAGGATCAAAGGCAGATGAACAGAGTTGTACTCAGATGCTGGCCACTGGAGAAAAGAAGTCTTCTATACTGAGGATGAGGCACATGGGATGGAATACCCTGTTGGTTAGTTTCAGGTCACCTGTCCTGTCTGCTCGTCCCCACTATGGTCTTCTGCCTCTGGACCTCCAACGTGGCACATAATAAAGTTAGCTGACCTTGGTTGTTATGGAAATCAGTATAAGCAAGAGCCTCTCTACATAACATTCCTTGGTATTATCTATAAACATCAGCGGTTATCATTCTGGAAGCAGACACTGTCTGGAAAATATACGATTAATTTCAGAGAGTGCAGATAGTTAGAAGAGATTTAACAGAAATGTAAAATTACTGAAAAGAAAATTGGTTCTGTTCTATCTCAAACCAGGACAGTCCCATATGTAAAAAATTTGGTGAGGTTTATCCCAGGCTAAAATACTTTTCTGAATGGTGCCTTAAAGTCTAGTTTCTTCAATTTCAAGTTTGTAGAGGCAGTACAGATTAGACACCCTACCATTATTCTATCTGCAAAATCTCTAAATCTCAAAAATCTTGTTCTTCAATGGCACATTTACAAGGTTTGCAGAAGAACTCCATCACAATGGCATGGTTGTTTCCTAGGCCTACATGCAGAAAAGAAGATGTAGTACATGCTTTAAAAATCACTTTTCATTATTATTAACTATAAGGAGGAAATTTAGCAGGCTAAAGATCATATGGACCTACAGCTCAGAACATACGTAGACTCAGTTTGCACCTCTCTAGAAAATCAGTAAAAGCTCTGTCTGCAAAAAGCTACATAGAGGCATCCTTTGATGCATGACATAATGACATTCCCACCTATTTAGTATGGACTGTGTTGATTTAGTATCATTCTCCTTTCCTACAAAAAAATATATTATGCACTACAAAATCAAATGCCTCACAGAAGTCTAAGAATACTTTAGCAATGCTATTACCTTTATCAATGTAATCATCAAAAGATTATTAGAGTCATCAAAAACATCCACAGAGAGTTTGCTTGTCCTAGTTCAGCGAATCTTTTGCATTCTAGAGATTGAGCTGTGAATTATCATCAGTATGTCAGGGGAAGACTGTATTTACACTTTAAGCAATCATACAGTCCTTTTTGTCTTTCTCTTACTATCTCTTTCTCATTTGTGTTTGGTTTTGTCTGTTCTTTTTCTGTGGCAAGTGAAGAATTCCCTGCTGCTTTCATTATTAATGCACACAAGAGCCATAAAACAGAGAAACCCAGAGCAGAGCTGCTGAAAGATGTTTCTGAGTTTTGTTTTCTTTAATGATGTGGAGCAGCAATGAAAATAATGTCACCCTCTTCACACTCATTGGAATCCAACCTGAAATAGAGTGAATGTTTAAAAGTCATAAAGGATGTGTTTACTTTGATATAATAGTGTATGTATCCATAAATTAAAAGAACCAGCACTGTGTACTTTTCAACACTCATTTCTCAACTTTCTCCTGTGCACATAGGCAGGTTATTTTGTTTTACAGGAATATAACCATATAATCTTTCTGTTAGGTTGGCAAAGTAATAGAAAAACATACTGCCTGTAATCAGCCTTATTTTAGATTTACATACATATATTAGTATGCTCTCCAACATGGAGTTCTAAGGCTCTCTGATCTGGGGGGAGAAGAGAAGACAGGGGTTTTTGTTTGGTTTTGGGGGCTTTTCTTGGTTGAATGGTTGGTTGGTTTGTTTTTTTTTTTGTTGTTGTTTTTTTTCTTTTAACATCACTGCAGGGACTGTTACATCCTTCAGAATGGACATAGAGCAAGCAGTGAGCAAGGAAACATTAGAGGTCATTGGAGAGAGAGACTGCAGCAGCAAAAATGGGGAGGGATTTTATTCCATCCTCTCAGTGTGGCAGGAACACTGCAGGGAATCAACAGTTTAGATTATATTCCCAGATGATGGCGTTTTAGCATGTTGATGAGAACTGAAAAATGTTATACATTTATAAAGACCTCAATAAAGTTTGTTGTTCATTTATTAATTCACTTTCAAAAGCTATCTTCTGGATTTCTGCTGGCTGATGAAAGTTCCCTTTTCCCTTTCTAGTGATTTCTTTAGGATGTGTTTTCAGTCATGAAGTTTGGAAAGCTAAATCACCCAATAGACTTAGATACCCAAAGGCAAGGGCAGTTACATACTTATTTTTGTGTTTCCTTATCTATTTTGTAATCACAATGATTAAGTCAGTCCTGTGGATTTTGCAGTCCAATGCATCCTTTAGGCAAGTCTCTATGGTAGAAGAGAACATCATGATGGAGTCCCCCAAACAAGCCTTAGCAGAACTGCTCCAGCCCCAAGACCCAAGAAACTAACTGGCAGCATAAGGGTCGTAGAAGAAAGGTTCATAAACCTCTTCAGAGTCACTTTATCTTCTCCAGAAAGGGCTGTTGGTACATGCTCAGCACTGCATAAACACAGCTAAGCTTTTTCTACTATTTTGTTTAACAGGGTACGGAGATCTCAAGCCATATTGGATGAAAGCCCTATTATATTAGGCGAAGGACATCACAGACCTGCCCTATGGCACTCAGTGACATGTCTTTTGAGGCCCTGTGAGGCAAATTGATTTCCTAAGGGTATGCCTTGGGTGACATGGCTTCCTTTTTTCCCTCCACAAAAGGACGTTTCCTTGCAGTTCTCTTTAGCCCAGTGGGACTGAATGCTGAATAAAGCATTTCCCATTGTAAGAACAAGAGCAGAATTTAACCTTTAATCGTTAGCATGTTGGTTCTACAGACAAGTATTTACAGGAACACCAGAAGTTCCTTTGGAAGTCAGGCTGCCTGCTTATTTTCCTGAGAATAAAGTGAAGAAAACTTCCATTTCTAGATAAAACGCTGTGTACGGGGTTGGACTTCCCCCCTCCCTCCCCCGTCTCTTGAGATAAGTTGGCAGCTGGGAAGATAATGTGTATCACTGCAATATCTGCAACGTTATCAGGGAGAGCAAGGGAATGGTCACATCCCCATCATAGTCATAATCTGAATCTATTCCTAAGGCATCAGCATCTTCACCCAGTCTCTGCCTGAATGACAGCTTAGAGTCTGCAAAGGCATCACAAGCTATCCTGGTATGCTACGAGCAGTTAAGGAGGTTGACAGCTGTTTATAAAAAATGAGTACAGCTAGCTGCTTTTTCCAAACCAGTTTTCAATCATTTTTATATCTATATATGTGTATGTATAATATCTATGTGGAAGCCTGATGTGCTCTGTATGAATTAAGGAGGATTTCCATCTATGACTCCCTTTTTTTTAATAGAAAATCTGTCCATCATGGATGAGGTCCCGTTGTGCTAGCTACCATGTAAATATTCACTATGAAGAAGACGGAGTCACAGTAAGGAGAGAAAATAAAAGGTAGGGAAAACTTTACTATCCCTAAGGGGATGAAGTAGGGAATTGTGAGATGAATATTGTAGGACTGAGGAGATCTATGACAGGACTCAGAAAAGCCTGACCTTCTTTTATACTTACTTTTCTCAGGCCGAGTTTTATGAGACATATTTGAGCATATGCTTTATTTAAGCATGTGATAATTTTCTTTGAAGCTCTTTACTGAAGTTTTAGTGGGTCAGCCTTTTGTCATTGCAGATTATGACTGCTCACATGCTCAGGGTGCCGATGCTCTGCTCACATTTTAAATATGACTTGTTCATATCAGAAAGCAGTATCAAACAAGGCTCAGGGGTAACTCCAAAGGAGTAAACCAAGGGGTACTAAAGGTCAAAGCTGAAGCAAATTTTCGAAACTGTTAAGGGAATCATCCATTGCTTATCTTCTAGAAGGCCACAGACAGCTATCTACAAGTCTTTTTTTTTTTTTACATCTTAGGGGTTAAGTTAGCCAGTGTGAGAGAAGTGATGTGTACTGAAGGTTAGTTTACACACAGCTCAGGCGCTTATGTCCATAACCATGACTTAAACACATACGTTCCTGGCACAGGATAAAACCTGTGCAATAAACTCATAGAATCATAGAACAGTTTAGGTTGGAAGGGACCTTAAAGATCATCGAGTTCCAATCCCCCTGCCATGGGCATGGACAAGTACCACTAGACCAGGTTGCTCAAAGCCCCATCCAACCAGGTCTTGAACACTTCCAGAGACAGGGCCTCCACAATCTCTCTGGGCAGCCAGTTCCAGTGTCTCACCACCCTGACAGTAAAGAATTTCTTCCTAATAATTAAATTAAATCAACTCTGTTTCAGTTTAAAACCATTACCCCTCATCCTATCACTACACTCCCTGGTAAAGGGTGCCTCCCCAGCTTTCCTGTAGGCCCCCTTTAGGTACTGGAAGGCTCATATAAGATGTCCCCAGAGCCTTCTCTTCACCAGGCTGTATAACCCCAACTCTCTCAGCCTGTCTACATAGGAGAGGTGTTCCATCCCTCTGGTCATCTTTGTGGCTGTCCTCTGGGCCCGCTCCAACAGGTCCATGTCCTTCTCATGCTGGGGGCTCCACAGCTGGACACAGTACTGCAGGTGGGGTCTCATGAGAGCAGAGTAGAGGGGCAGAATCACCTCCCTCGACCTGCTGGCCACTCTGCTTTTCATGCAGCCCAGGATGCGGCTGCATGAATATGATGGATACAGACTTCAGTGCTGTTTCAGTTGATTATTTTGTACATTTGTGTGCTTTTCTAAAGGTTTATTTTCTTAACTATTTAACTGGATGTCTGTGCTGGCAGTGGGGCTGCGGGGCAGCCTCCGTGCGGAGGGCGCGGGGCTGCCCGGTGCCGGACACAGGCGGTGCCAGCCGGTGCCAGCCGGCTCCAACGGCCCCACCGCAGGACACAGCTGAGCCCCTCAGCCAAGCTGGGGGCGCCGGGGGGAAAAGAGGTTTGCGGCAGGGCCGAAGGCGGCCCAGGCAGAGGAGGAGGAAGC
>VZSZ01004585.1:300556-315480 GCA_013398815.1 Ibidorhyncha struthersii
TCCTTTTTTCCTTATCAAATCCCAAACATTGCACTCAATAAACTTATTTCCTGGAGGAAAGCTGAGGAAAATGTAGTGTTGAGAATGGGCATGTTGCTTTTTGTGCTCACACTGCCCTTCTCCATCTCTAAGGTAAGCTTCCCTGCTGAAGCACAACACTAGCATAGAAAGGATGAAAGAACCACTCTTTGTCAGCTCCTGCACCCAGTCCTCCCTACAACCAGTACAATGATGAAGCACAAAGGATTCAAGACAGATTGTAGTGAAGCAAGTACGAAAAAGAGGAATACAGCTCTAATGGAAGACATGCAGGTACTAAGGCTAGTCATGTAGTAGTAGAGAGAGAAGACAATAAAGGACAAATTATAGAAGTATTTTGTGTAGGAGCAAAGCAATATGCTTGTCATGGCTTCGTTAACTTTTGTTTTCATGTGTTTGCATGAGGAATGTTTTGCTTTCTGTACTTAGAATACTTACCAAAAGAGAACACAGTGGTGTCCTAAACAAGTTTACTAAGTATATGCAATCATGGGATGCCTAGCTGCATAACAACTGCTGCAGTTGCTAGCTTTTTCCAATTTTGTTAGCTCTCAAATAGTTGTATTTGGGTTTTGGCAAGATGTGGATTGGGTGTAAATGTAGCTGGCAAAAGAAAGCATATTATAAATTATTTGACATTGTGCATGAACCCTTTTTAGCAGGCGCTGCACATTAAGTATTTTCTGATATATAAAGGTACTTGCCATAATTTATCATGTGTAGTGCTCAGCTGTCTGTAAATCACACATTAGAAACCTCCCCAACAAATACATACTCTGAAGAAATGGAAAACCGGCCTGAATATTTCTTGTGCCCAGATACTATCATGGAGCCCACCTCAAAGCTGCTGTGACACCGCTGTCTGGTAGAGAAGACACTGGGTGGAATGACCCAGGAGTGGAGAGACTGCTGAGGAAGGATAAGTCCTGTGTTTCCTCTCCGGGCCTCAAAATTTACTGGGCTGTTACTAATACTATTTCACACTGAAAGAAAAACAAAACACACAAAACCATCACACATTCTTAAGCTATTTGTCATGGAAAGGGGAAAAAAAGAAAAAGAAAAACAGAGAAGACATTGTGAAGACTTACACAACAATCAGCTAACATCACAATAAAATCAGATTTGTTTGCACACATTGCCATTATTCCTCCCAGCAAAAAAAAGAGTTTCTCCATCAAGGGCACATCGGCAACTTTGGGCAAGTATTCTGTTCAGCTGAGCCACACAATATTTCTGAAAAATTTTGAAGACCACTGTATTGACAACAATTAAGGCAACAGATACCTGCTTAGAGGCTAATGAGCTGGGATGTGAGTTTCGTCCCACAAAGATAAGTATGACAAAGACAGCCTCAGGAGATGAAGCAGGAAGTGTGAAAGACATGACTAATGTCAGTCTGGTAGTTTTTTCATTCTCCAACCAAATTAAAGGATGTGTTTAGCATTTCTAGGTTCGGTTTAACATGGGCAACTTCAGCATTTTCTCTCTAAAGAAAGTGGCTTTAGCTCTGTGGGTCAGCGTCTGGAAGTGAAACCCCCTGAAACTGATGAACATTTTTATTATGAAATATTATAAGTGACAAAACCAAGAAAAGTAGAATTTTTCATCATAGAATCATAAAATAGTTTGGGTTGGAAGGGGCCTTTAAAGCTCATCTAGTCCGACCCTCCTGCAATGAGCAGGAACATCTTAAACTAGATCAGGTTGCTCAGAGCCCTGTCCAGCCTGGCCTTGAATGTTTCCAGGGATGGGACATCTACCACCTCTCTGGGCAACCTGTTCCAGTGTCTCACCACCCTGAATTTCTTCCTTCTATCTAATCTAAATCTAGCCTCTTTCTGGTTAAAACCATTACCCCTTGTCCTGTCACAACAGGTCCTACTAAAACATTTGTCCCCATCTTTCCTGTAGGCCCCCTTGAAGTACTGAAAAGACACAGTAAGGTCTCCCTGGAGCCTTCTCTTCTCCAGGCTGAACAACAACAACTCTCTCAGCCTGTCTTCACAGGAGGGGTGTTCCAGCCCTCTGGTCATCTTTGTGGCCCTCCTCTGGACCCACTCCAACAGGTCCATGTCCTCCTTACGTTGGGGGCTCCAGAGCTGGACGCAGTACTCCAGGTGGGGTCTCATGAGAGCAGAGTAGAGGGGCAGAATCCCCTCCCTCGCCCTGCTGGCCACGCTGCTTTTGATGCAGCCCAGGATGTGGTTGGCTTTCTGGGCTGTGAGTGCACATTGTCGGCTCACATCCAGCTTTTCATTCATCGGTTCCCCCAAGTCCTTCTCTGCAGGGCTGCTCTCAATCCCTTTATCCCCCAGCCTGTACTGATACCCGGGCTTTGCCTGACCCAGGTGCAGGACCCTGTTCTTGGCCCTGTTGAACTGCATGAAGTTCACACAGCCATTTGTCCATTGTAAATTCACCTAGAAATTGTCTTTCTTTTGACTGTGCAATGGGTGGTAAAAAAATAAGTTAAAAAAAGAAATCATAAAATCAGAGAATAGTTTGGGTTTAAATAGTTTGACGATCATCAGGTCCAACTCCCCTGCCACGGGCCAGGACATCTTGTCCTAGATGATATTCCTTAAAGTGCCATTGAACGTGACCTTGAACAATTCCAATGATGGAACATCCACCACTTCTCTGGGCAACCTATTCCAGTGTTTCACCACCCTTACCATAATAAATTTCTTCCTTATGCCCAGTCTGAATCTACCGTCTTTCAATTCAAAATCATTGCCCCTTGTGCAGTCACTACAAGCCTTGGTAAAATGTCTCTCTCCATCTTTCTTATAAGCCTTTATATATTGAAAGGCCACAAGAAGGTCTCCCTGGAGCCTTCTCTTATTCAATCTGGACAACCCCAACTCTCCAGCCACTCTTCACAGGGAAGGTGTTCCAGTCCTCTGATCATTTTCATGGTCCTCCTCTGGACCATGGCCCATGCCTTTCTTGTACTGGGGATCCCAGAACTGGGAAAGTCATCAGTTCTAAATTTTATCTTTAAATATCAGTGCTTTATCTTTAAATATCAGGAAATGATCTAGAATAGTTCTGTAACCTATACATAAATGGTAACTTTTAAAAGGTTAGTATTGTGTGCTAGGAACTTGTAATCCAGAGAACGTTTATCATGCTGTAGGGTAAAAGTTTGGTACATATAATTTATACACGGTAAATATGAACCTTGCTCACTAGAAGATCTCATCTTGAGTACAGGAAAACTTTGGGTTTGTCATGTAGTTTGATCCTAAAGAGCATAATTGGTACGCTGTCCTGGTTTGTCCCAGGCACAACTTGGTTACCTCTAGACCATTTTCCCAGAGGAATAATGTAACTTGCAGTATTTTTAGCAGCAGAGTTGGTTTAAGGGTACTGACCCTGCATCCAGCTGTTAATTACCATCTGGCCTTGTAGTTTGCTTTCTTTCAATAGTGTTGCAACAAATCCTCACTATAAACTGAATAAGTAAAACAAGTTGGAAGTCTTTTGGGCAAGAGGGCAGAAAGGATTATTTTTAATATAGAATTTTCAAAATCAATTCGGAGCACTTCCTCACTCACATTTGTATTGGCAGGGAATGAGAAAATCCTGCAAACAGCAACAAAAAAGAGTGTAAAATTCAAACTCACCTTCAGTGCATAACACCAATATTTATAAAACCGTAGTCTTGCCTAAAGGATGATTTTCCGTTGTAGGCTGATTTTCTGTTGCCTTTTGTGTTTCCAAAAAAGGAACAGATAAGTATAGAGATGATGGTGTGGTTCAAGCTGGCTGCAAGGAGGAAAGCCTGGCCATTGAAGGCCTTCACACAAAGTGGTAAAATGCAACAGAAAAAGAGCACAATTGATGAAAGTGTTTGTTCAAGAAAAAATGAAGAGAAGGCTGGAAGCCTCTGTGTGATCTTCAGGACTGGTTTCAGTATGGGAAAATTGCTTATAAAAGAGCAACAGCGATATAAAAGAACTGCATGGGTAAAGAGGAAAGATGACAGAAAAGAAGAGACAAATAATGTATACAAGAACACCTGCAGAGTAAGCAGTACACACAATTAAATTTTTGTGCCTAATCCAGCTAGGAAAATTAATGAAATCAGTGAGACACAAGTGAAATATTTGTTCACCAAAGCAAGAAATGGGGGCAACACAGTGACAGAATATGAACCACTGATAAGGCACGTGAAAACTGCTATGATGAGATCACAGGAACATGGTACACAAGCAGGTATGACTGTAAAGTGACTTGTGATGGGCTTGCTATGTTCCTTAACAACATAAATTGGGGAGGTAGTCACTACAGGCAACTTTGTTTCTTGATGTGATATTCTGAGAAGAGAGAAAGGTATCTGTAAATTAAAAATAATTTGGACAACATTTTTAGGGAGGTTTGTACTGGGGTTTCTACCGGCAATAAATCCAATGTTGTATGTGTCTCATAGAATTCATTAGATTAGATTTTTCTATGGTCAGAAGTTTTAGAGTATCTTAAAAAAATGTTTCCCTAGCATTCATATTGATACTGGTATTGTTTAGCAATTTATGAGATATGGTTGTGGTATAAACCTATGAGGAATTATCAGCAAACAGAAGGGTCAGAACATCTTACTGGCAAAATGTATTAATTTAGGGACAGCAATAATACATGCAAAATGAACTCTGGTCATATAAACTGTAACATCAGGCAATTCAAGAATAACAAAAATAATATCTGCTACAAATCATTACAATTAGAGAGGGCAAATAGTGAGAAACTTGGAGCAGCAGAATTTAACACATACATAAAAGAGGACTGTGTCATCAGCTGAATTATGTTGCAAACTTCTTGTGCCATTGTGTTAGGCAAGGATGAAAGCTCATTCAGAATAGTGTGTATCGTTCTGATCGTTCTTCATTTGCAAAAAAAAAGAGTTGAAAGAGGATCTTGTGGAGATAAAGGTTACTAGAGTAAGTACAATGAGAGACAAGTACTTGCTTATCTGTATTGCATATAAAAATAATTCTTTGATTCTGTCAAAAGAGGCTAACAATATTATCCACAAATATATTGGGAAGAAAAGCATTGGAAGAGGGGAAAGAAGCCTATATATTAGAAGGTGGTGTTATCGAAGCAGACAAATCAGTAGAGCTTGGCTTTGAACCCTACAATGGTGGTTATCCCCCGTCAAATTATAGCAGTGAATTAATAAACCTTGGTGAATGTCTGAAGAAGATAGATACTGCTTTTCATGTTGAATTTCAAGAGCTAATACTATTTGGATATTTGAAATGGAAAAGTGATCTTGTTATTTTTGAGTACATGCTGGTTCCAGAGCCATTTCACTGAAGGAAAAGTAGATGTGCAGACTGTTCACAAAAAGATTCACAAAAAAAAAACCTCTCTGTACTCGGAGCATGACTGAGCTTTTGCGTTTTAGACAAAATTTTTCAGGGTGCCTCCATTTCTCAGTTGTGCTTGCCTGAGTGTGTTACCATGGTGATTAGGAGAGTCTGGGAATTAACTTTGTTTTATGATTATTGTGGAACATTCATATGTGAGCTGATGAGCTGTATTTCAGAACCAGACCTTGAAGAGACAATGAGCAATTGGGGATTAGCAGCTTTTCCACCATAAGAAATAAAGAGCAACCTAGATTAAAGAAGACCAGATTTGTAATTGATGAATTGAATCACTAGTGATTTCACTCAAGTCACACCTATTTAAATCAGCCAGAAATCCAACTCAGTATTCTGTTAATTTCCCGCCAAAAAAGCAATGGGATATGTAAACATATTAATGAAAATATTCCCTTTGCTAATTCACAGTTAGGATTGTTATTTCACTCTTTCAAGCGTGAGTAACAATGACAACAACAATGAAAGCATTCTTTGATTATATCTAGAGAAGAAAGATTCCTCCTTACTTGAAGTAATGGGGGCCACTTTTTTGGAAGTAATGTACACTTATTATAATTAGATATTTGTCTGTTCTTTATACATTTGCTACTCCACTGACAGCTGAAAGAATTTTTAACAGTATCCTTGTAAATGGAAGAGACTATTGACATGAAAAATGCCTAATTAGTGAAAAGGTGGAAAAAATGAAGTGGGGAATACCACACCTTGAGTGGTTTTTGACCTTGGCTGGCTGCCAGATGCTCACCCGGCTGCTCTTTCCCTTCTTCTACTCAACAGAACAGAGCGCAAAAATTTTGTGGGTCAAGATAAGGACAGGAACATCATTCAAAAATTACTGCCACAGGCAACACGGACTTGAATTGGGGAAGATTAATTTATTGCAAATTAAAAATAGGGTAGGACAGTGGGGGGAAAAAAAACCCGCAACAACCAACCTAAAAATGCTTCCCCCCAACTCTCCTTATTCACAGACTCAACTTCACTCCTTCATTCCCAACTCTTCTAGCTCCTCCCCTCTAAGTGGTACTGGGGCAAGGGGAATGGGATTTGTGATCAGTTCATAACACTTTGTCTCTGCTACTCCTTCCTCCTCGTGCTGTTCCCTGCTCCAGCGTAGGCCCTCTCCACTGGGTACAGTCCTTCAGCAGTGGACTGCTCCAGTGTGGAGCACAGTGTGGTACCACAGGCCACAGATCCTGCCAGGAGCCTTCTCCTGTCTGGACTCCTTTCCACAGGCTGCAGCTTCCTGTGAGGTACATCCACCTGCTCCAGCACGGGGTCCTCCATGGGCTGCAGAGTGGATATCTGCTTTACTGTGGATCTCCATGGGCTGTAGGGGGACAGCTTGCTTCACCATTGCCATCTCCAAGGGCTGTCTCTTCTCCAAGGAATGTCTCTTCTGGTGCTTGGAGCATCTCCTCCTCTTCTTCACTGACTTTGTGTCTGCAGGACTGTTTCTCCCACATTTTCTCACTCCCATTTCACAGCTGCTGCACAGCATTTTTCACCCTTTTGTAAATATGTTATCACAGAGGCACTACCATCATAACTGATGGGCTCAGCTTTGGCTAGTGGTGAGTCCATTGGAACTTGTTGGAGTTGGGTCTATCTGACATGGTGGCAGCTCCTGATCTCTTCTCACGGAAGCCACTTCTGCAAACCCCCTAGTAACACAACCTTACCCCACAAACCAAATACAATGAGTTATCATGTCAGAGAAGAAACTAAATTCCCTTAACATTCCTCTTCCTCACGTGTGAGACTCTCCAGACCCTTTGCTGGAGTCTCTACAGTAGGTCCATATCTCTCTTGTAATGGGAGCCCAGAACTGCACCCAGGACTCCAGGTGTGGCCTCACCAGTGCTGAGCATAGAAGGATCACCTCCCTCGATCTGCTGGCCACAGTCCTCCTAATGCAGCCCAGGATACTGTTAGCCTCACAGGGCAAGTTCTTCCTTCCTAGGCGTAGGGCTTTGCATTTGTCCCTGTTGAATTTCATTAGGTTCTTGTTGATCAATTCCTCCAGCCTCTGAAGTCTCACTGAGTGTCAGCCCCCTACTTTCAAGAGTATCAACTGCTTCCCCCAATTTGGTGTCATCTGCTGACGATGAGAGCTCACCCCATCTCTTCCTCCAGGATGTGGTGTTAAACAGGAAAGGTCCCAAGATAGACACCTGTGGTACTCTTCTTGTAACCATTCTCTAGGTGAAATATGGTCCCTAACATCAGTTCTCTGAGGCTGAGCACCTACCCAATGTTTTATCCATCCAGTTGCCCAGACATGGGCACCACAACACGCTAACTTGAATAGCAGAATATTTTGAGAGACAATGTCAAAAACCTCTCTAAAAATCAAAGTTAATGACATCCACCATGCCTCCCTCAGCCACAAATTCAAACAGCTTATCACAGGAAGCAACCTGCTTGGTCATACATGATTTACCTGTGATAAATTAATGCTAATTGTTACAAATTGCTTTCTATTTTTACGTGCCCAGAAATATGTTCAAAAGGATTCACTCCATGGTTTCTCTGGACTAAGGTGACTGGCTTTTAGTTTTCTGCATTGTCACCTTTTGAAGATGGGAGTGACAGGTGCTTTTCTCCAGTCATCAGGAATCTTCCCCAATCTCCACAGACTGTTGAAGATGACAGAGAGTGGCTTTCAAGGACATTGTCTAGGTCTGTCAGCATCCTTGGATACAGCTTCTTGGGTCACACAGCTTTGTAGGGGTTGAGTTCTCTGTAGAAATCCTTGACTCTACTCTCATTCATTGCCAGTACTTCTTCTTGAATCCTGTCTCTAATCATGGATGTGTGAGCAAAAAGGGCACTGTACCTTGTGTCTCTTATATGTATGTCTTAACAATCTGGTTGGAAACTTACTCATTCAATTGCTTTGTAGTTATTCACTGTACCAATAACCAATGCAAAAACTAGAGGACAGGGAGATTTGAAAAAAAAACTTAAAATAGAGTACAAGACAGATATTGTTTTAAAATTTTAAAGATTTTTGTTTACATTCTGGATTTTTTCCCTTAATTTTTCTTCTTTCTGCTTCATTTTTCCTCCACCTTTTCTGTTTTGACGTTAAAGGAAACACAGTAGGGCTTAAAAGCATGCTGAAACTGCTTAAAAAAAAAAAAAAAAGTATAATTCCTTCTTCCCCGTACCACGGCCAGAAAAATTATTTTAAATTAATTGTAATCCGATACTTACTTGATTGTTCTTTTTCAGTAATCAGGGTATTTGAACTCTGATGCATATGCACTGCTCTGTTTTGAAGTACACTTGAGGAAGAAAAGAATTCAGACCTTCATTCTTCAAGGCTGAACACATCACACGAAAGCCAAAAGGTTCCACTTTCACAAATCTCAGCTATGACTGAGAATCTTACTAATTTTTCAAATACAAGATGAAATTGTTTTTTTGATGAGAGGCATAGGACTAAGCTTTCAACCAATCTGTGCAGTTGCAGAAAGCAATTTATGTGCTATTAGGAAAAAATTCCGATGATGTGGTTGGTGTTAGTTGTGCTTGACCATGAGCAGGGTTCAGACGAAAGTGGCAAGAATATTTCTTGATGTGCAAAACACTCCTTTAAGTGAGGGAATAATACAGCACAAGAAAAAGCTATTCTATTTATCACAGTGAAATGTAAGAAGCAAAGAGCACTTTGGGAGGTTAAGGCAGAAGATAAGTTTCCACAGGGTGTATTATAGAGGGTAGTCTTCATTGTCATAATGCTAAGATCTGTGATTCACACCAGTGAAAATCGGGGTTTAAATACAAGGGAAAATCAAGGTTTTACTGTGGGATGAAGGAAATAATTCTCCAGACAAGGAAGCTTAGGAGCAGACTAGGGACTAGCATATTTCTCTAGAAACTCAAAACTCAAAGAGAAACTCAGAGTTGTGGTCAACGGCTCCATGTCCAAGTGGCAAGCAGTGACAAGTGGTGTTCCTCAGGGACATGGATGTTGGGATGGAGTGCACCCTCAGCAAGTTTGCTGATGGCACCAAGTGTGTGGAGCAGTCGACACAATGAGGGAAGGGATGCCACCCAGAGGGACCTGGACAAGTTGAGAAGTAGGCCCATGAAAACCTCATGAAGTTCAATAAGGACAAGGGCAAGGTCCTGCACATGGGTCAGGGCAATCCCAAGCACAGATACAGGCTGGAGGGAGAATGGATTGAGAGCAGCCCTGAGGAGAAGGACCTGGGGGTGTTGGTTGGTGAGAAGCTCAACATGACCCAGAAATGTGTGCTTGCAGCCCAGAAAGCCAACCGCATGCTGGGTTGCATTAAAAGCAGAGTGGACAGCAGGTCGAGGGAGGCGATTCTGCCCCTCTACTCTGCTCTCATGAGACCCCACCTGCAGTACTGTGTCCAGCTGTGGAGCCCCCAGCATGAGAAGGACATGGACCTGTTGGAGCGGGCCCAGAGGACAGCCACAAAGATGACGAGAGGGATGGAACACCCCTCCTATGAAGACAGGCTGAGAGAGGTGGAGTTGTTCAGCCTGGAGAAAAGAAAGCTCTGGGGGCACCTTATATGAGCCTTCCGGTACCTAAAGGGGGCCTACAGGAAAGCTGGGGAGGGACTCTTTACCAGGGAGTGTAGTGATAGGATGAGGGGTAATGGTTTTAACCAGAAAGAGGGTAGATTAAGATTAGATATTAGGAAGAAATTCTTTACTGTCAGGGTGGTGAGACACTGGAACTGGCTGCCCAGAGAGGTTGTGGAGGCCCCATCCCTGGAAATGCTCAAGACCAGGCTGTATGGGGCCTTGAGCACCCTGGTCTAGTGGTACTTGTCCATGCCCATGGCAGGGGGGGATGGAACTCGATGATCTTTAAGGCCTCTTCCAACTCTAACCATTCTATGATTCTGTGATTCTATGTCATGGTTTAACACCTACTGGCAACTAAGCCCCACACAGCTGCTTGCTGACTCCCCCCTGGTGGACTGGGGGAGAGAATCAGAATGGTAAAAGTGAGAAAACACATGGGTTGAGATAAAGACAGTTTAATAGGTAAAGAAAAAGCTGCGCATTTAGGCAAAGCAAAACAAGCAATTCATTCACCGCTTCTCATCAGCAGGCAGGTGTTCGGCCGTCTCCAGGAAAGCAGGGCTCCATCATGCTTAACAGTGACTTAGGAAGACAAACGCCACACTCTGAATCTTCCCCCCTTTCTTTCTTCTTCCCCCAGCTTTATATGCTGAGCATGACATCATACGGTATGGAATACCCCTTTGGTCAGTTGGGGTCACCTGTCCTGGTTGTGTTCCCTCCCAGCTTCTTGTACACCTGTAGTCTACTCACTGATGGGGTGGTGTGAGAAGCAGAAAAGGCCTTGATGCTGTGTAAGCACTGCTCAGCAGTAACAAAACCACCCCTGTATTATCAACACTGATTTCAGCACAAATCCAAAACACAGCCCCATACAAGCTACTGTGAAGAAATTTAACTCTATCCCAGCTAAAACCAGCACACTGTATCAGGGACTAATGCATTTCTCTGTATGGTTTGTGTGTGATCTGGCCACCTTTGCTGACCCATCTTTCTGCTAAACCCAGCTGGCTGGCCCAGTGTGCTCTGCAGCATAGCTATCAGAGGCAGTGCTGAGAGCGCCATACAGTCAGTAGAAACAGAGATAATACAGTAGAGAAATTAAATTAAGCTGCTCTTCTGAACTTTCCATGGAAGACCTTCCCTCCCTCTTTACTTTATGATAGCAACCTAGATAGATGGGAAGGCATGTGAACATCTTATATCATAGGGATGATGAAGATCATGAAGGAATATAGCAGGTAAAGGCAAAGTAAAAGACAACGACTGGAAATTACTTTCAGCAAAAATTTAAATTTTTGAATTTTTAAGAATGTGTAGGGGGTAATGTTTGGGACAAAGACTGTGGGTGGTTTTCCATGCTCTAATTCAAGACCAGTAAGTGTTGTATTTTATCTTCTTCAGGCCTGTGGTATTTATGTAGAAACAAGAGCAGAAGTGGATAATCATAGATCTATTGAGTCAGGACAAAGATCTGTCTTGTCTGAAATGTTGTTTACCAGCAGCAGATACCTACATAAGTGTATAAGAACCGAGGAAATGTATGTGGTATCTTCCCTTCTCACTCCCTCATGATATATGCTTTCCCAGCCCCCTCCAATCTGTGGATGATGGTTGAAAGAGTACATATACGAAGGGCTCTGTTATATATAAGTATACTTGACTGCAAGTAACCTTCTCAACTTAGATTTCTGGAGATTTTGGAAGGAATTCCTGAACTGAGAAAAAATCCCACAACTCATTGCATTTCACTAATTAAAATCTTGAAGAAAAGTTCATGTACAAAACATTTTTTTTTTGAGGATTTAAAAATTGTTTCAGTAATGACCTTTTGTATATTTTAACCATCAAGAAGCCCATAAAGCCATTTTTTTCAGTATTATTAGGAACAAGAATGTTTTTTTAACAATAAGATGGTTACTTCTTATGTTTTTCAAGCATTTATATATTCAATTTTAAAAAAAGAAACATTATCGAAAGGGCTTTTCCAAAGGAACAATTTTGGACAGAAAAAGTGTTTTTTGAGGGATGGGTGTTTTTTTTTTTTTAAATTCTTGATAAGGACACACTTCCTGCAGACTGTCACTACTTAATTATCCCATGCTTCCTCCCCCAAAAAGAAATTCTGACAGAGAAAAAGGAGAATTAGTAGGAATATGAGTGAATATGGAAGAAGGACTGATAAGAAGGGTGGAAAAGACTTTGAGGAGGACAAGCAGAAAAGATAAATTGCAGAGTAATGTATTATTCCCCATATAAAACTCACAATGCAATAGGATTGAATTACGAGGAACATATTATTATGATGCTAAAAAATAAACACCATTATGCAAACTACTAAGAAAGAGAAAATGGTATGTGACTACTGAAACAGATTCTGTATACGATAAGTGGTGGTAATAAAAAAAAAATATTCATTTAATATTCCTAGTCTAATACATCTCACAATGTTATTTATTATACCAAAATATTGCATACTCTTCTCTGATTTTTCTGTTCAATCTGTAAGACATGAGACCATTATTATTGAAAAAGAGGGTTTCAATTCTTGAACACTACATTCTTTAATAATGAATTTAATGGAATAGCATAGAAAAAGTCCATTATGATTCAGAAGTCAGTAAAATTTAGAGGAAGAGAAGATCAACAAAAGCAATTATAAAAGGATGACATTCATGGAAAACATTGACATACAAACTAACAGAAGGAGTCTGGCTTCCCTCACAGCCTGTCTCCCTTGTGTTTTCCAAGGAAGTTTTTCATCATTTCTAAAATTTGTAGTATCAGAAAAGAAAAAAATCGTCATACCAGTGAAATTCTTTGCGGTCCTTCATTCCAAGTTACCCTCCTACACTTTATCTACCTTTCTGGGGGATTTGTCAGTCACTTACTGAAAACTGTTATTTAGGTGCAGTTAGTGCAGCTCCTTTGATTTTCTTTTTCAACTCCCTGTAGTTTCATGACCATATGTTCTTTGACATTCGTTTTAATTAGTGACAGATGGATGAAAGAATTTTAGATCCTAGACTGAATTTCTTGCTGCTGTGATTATTTTGTTGAGACTTTCCATACACTATTCATTTCGTAAAATACTTTGACTTCTTGTTGGTGTCGGCTCCCCCCTCTGCTCTATCAGTCTCTCTGTGTTGTTTTCAGCAAGCAACAAAGGAAAAAAAAAATTATTTCTCATTTGAACTGGGGGATTTTTTATCCTTTCTTCAGTGACAGCTGATGTTCCTGTAGGTCTGGTCTGCTTCTCCTTGTTCTGTCAGGATTTCTGAAAGAAAAGTATGGCATTCCACTAAGTGAACTATGAAACAGTTACAGAGAGTTTGATACTCATTTTAAAAAGTATGTCCAGGTGACAAAACACAGCAAAACACCACCACCAAAAATGCAAAGCAAAGACTAAGGCAGTCTCTCTGGTATAACAGGACAACCATCATTTCACATTTCCCTTTACTTTTAGGCCTACAAAAATGTTCCTTTTATATATGTCATTTATACACCTTGTGTTTTGTTTTGTACTTTTTTTGGGTTTTTTTTTTTTTTTTTTGCTGTCCCCCTTTCCCTACTGCTACAAGTAATAGAGCCCTTTGGGCACTTAAGGTCTTAACAAATTTCTTGCAATAGTCTCTCTTTCTTTTGCTCATTAAGTAGCACTTTGCTTCCAGTGAATTTGGCACTGTGAGTGCTGTGATTTTACAGACATTTTCAACACATCAGTTCTATCTTCTGCCAGATAAAGAACAAAAACCCATAAAAATTAGCAGTTAGCCTTTCATTTGATTTACTAATTCTCTAAAATTTATTTCTTACAAAAAAATCCCAACCCAAACAACAAGGAAAACCTAGTTTTACACTTAAGAATATGATTAGTAATGACAAGTAAACAGGCTGGAAATTGCAATCCTTGGCAGCAGAGTAAGTGCTAATTGTGAAAGGTTTTATTGTGTAGATATATCTTTAAGTTATAACTTTGAGATCTATCTACACAATAATCCACTCCACACCTACTCAAACCTATGCAGAACTTCAAAATTAATCTTTTCACAAGCAGACAGTTCAGTATGATGGGGTGGTGGCTAGTGTAAATCTTAAAAAAACATCTTTTCCTAGTCCTCAACTGGATTGGGTTGTTACTGGCCAGCAACACATCCAAATCTGCAAGATATGATAAAGTGGATACATTGCGTTGTCTATGACTTGGATAAAACTAGCCATTAGCATCTCTCTGCTCTGCACAAAGAATAGACAATGTTTTATTTAATTGGTTGGCCAGAGGAAACAATAATGGGAAATAAATATTGCCATCATATTCCTTGGAGGATTAGTCTATTAGTATATGAATCTATCTGTTTCTATCTTCTATTAATCAATCTATAGATTTATATATCTACTTTCTTTACTCATTTTTACCATTTTTTCTGCATTGCTATGGTCCTTTATGATGAGGAAGGGGATTGAATGTATGCTTTAAATAATGCTTCAGTTTTCTCTGTCAGAGCCCCTACTAGCAAACAAGAAATAATATGTAGAGAAACACATTTATCCAGCAGGACACTCAGTGATTGGCACTTCTTGTCAAGTCACCGTGACTGCTTAACTTACTATACTTTTCCCTGAGTGAAAAACCACAAACGAGAGATTGAAGAGGATAATGTATTTTGCATTAAAAAAAAGCCTTTCAGATGAGTTCCTTGAGCATTTACAGAGGAGAGAAGAAAGTTTTTGTTGCTGAGCTGTTTCGGAAGAGCATATTGAAGGCCTACAGCACAGTAGCAAACTGCTGCACCTGTAACTGTTAGACAATTATGAACAGCTGGTGATGATTAGCACAGCAACAACCAATCTACCCAACATATTTTACTCTGATAAAGAAAAGAGCAAGATGCAAAAAAAAGCATCACAGATTACAGC
>VZSZ01004585.1:315530-476372 GCA_013398815.1 Ibidorhyncha struthersii
CTTTTAACAAAGGGTTCTCAAGAATAGACATAGCATGCTGTTTATATAAGTTCATCAAGAAATTATAAGCAAAGTTCATCAGAGAATCATAATTTATCAGAAAGTGACTTTGTGTAACACTTTAAGATCAAATGACAGTGCTGAGTCTAAATGGACTCAGAAACAATTTAATCACATATATATACAATTTTACAAATTACACAACTTCCCTGTTCTGTGGTAGAGATGACACTGCCCAGGGGAGAATTCAGGTGGGGAAGTGTAGTGTGGCCATGCTCTGTATAGTCCTAGTAGCAGTTGTAGTAAAAGTAGGGTCATGGGGTCCCCTAAGACTCCTCTCCAAGTGACTTTGGATGTAGTCAGTTATAGAAATGGATGGAAAATACCCAATTCTTATTCAGCTCATTCAAATTCACCTGGCTTCTAAAATGGACTGTCACCACCACTGATGCTCACAATTTGCTCCTCTCCTTTGCAACTTTCGCAGTGATTGACAAGTTGTTTACACTCGAGGATCTCCTCTGTTCTTATAACAAACCTAATTCCCCTTCCTGTAAGGTTAGCTAAAGTTCACACGCTAACACTCCTGTCAAATGGGCCTAATTTATGCTAACTGCTGAAGTTTGTTAATTCCTGATTCTTAATATGAACAAAATTCATAGGTGATAAGCTCTGGTCCAGGCTTGAACTCAGTTTTAAGAAGAGTGATGTTTTGACCATTTTCTGAGTAGTCATCTTGGCCTTTGCCCCCAGCAGAGATTGGATGGATAGGTTTGACAGCTTTTCATATTAGTACAAGATAAATAACATAAAAGAATTTATGAAGTCTCCATTTTGCAGCATGAACAAAGCTCTTGGCCAGACTTGTGTGAATAATTCATTCTTGGGTTCATGTGCAAACTGCGGCATTTTATTTCTAATGACTCAAAATCTCTGAATTTCCTGCTTCTAAATTGAGAGTAAGACTCAAATGATACATGAGGAAATATTTTGTACTTTTTCCCAATGTATCATCTTTATGTTTGGGAAGGCTCTTGAATCACTTTGGTTTCCTGTTCTAGAAAATTAAACAAACAAATTAACACTGGAAGTGTTTGTGTTTAAAGAAAAATCACAAATGAGCTCATGCAAAACACAAAAGACAAACACAAAAATCACACATCCAGCCAGTTAAATGATTTATAACACATGATAGTGTCTGAGCAGGTGTTTTAAGTTGGGAGAAGTTGCTAGAACAATGATTTTTAAAATGCAGCTTAATAGCTTTATGAAAACGCATTGATTTACTGACAGGATAATAGCATAATAGACAAACGCTTACATACAAGACCTTGTAAAGAAATGTGTGAAGTGGTGCAATCTTCTTAGTGAAAGGCCTTCAAGTGGAACTCAGATGAAGCTGTCAGATGCTGGAGGGCTTTTTATTCCTGAAGACAAAGGCATCACAAGTTCCTCTTGCTAGAAGCTGAATTCAGCTACATTCAGATAAGAAATTAGATGTGAGTAAGTCCATATGCTTATTGTAACCTGAATAAGATGTCAAGATAAATAACCAAGGGAAAGATCAGCCAAAGATATCATTCACTCTTTGTGCCTGAAATATGTAGACTTCAAGGGTGGTCTTTAGATGATGTCCAACTTAAAGCGTATAAAACTATAACTTAAGGCAAATGATATAATTAAAATTTAGATGAAATTTTAAGATAAAAAACAAACACAGAATCAGACAATCACAGAAAGGCTGAAGTGTGAAGGCACCTCTGGAGATCATCTAGTCCCATTCCCTGCTTAAGGCACAGCTAGCTAAAGCAGATTGCCCAGATCCCTCTCTGGTTGGAAACTGAATGTCCCTAAGGATGGAGACTCCACAGCCTCACTGGGCAACCAGTTCCAGTGTCTTACCAAACTCACAGTTAAAAAACGCTCTCTCTTCTGTTTAAACTGAATTTCCTGTATTTCAATTTGTGCCCATTGCCTCTTGTCCTTTCAGTGAATGTCACTGAGAAGAGACCTTCCTTCTTCCTTTCCGTTGTGTCAGTACTTTAAGTAAAAGGAAATATAATTTATTTTTGTCTGAACAAACACACAGCATATTGAGCAAAGAGGAGCTGTTTCTGCAGTTACTTTTGTAGCTGTAGTTTCATTCCTGAAAAATGTGGAAGTCATTAATATCATTTAGTATTACAGTATCATCTAGAGGTGCCAGCTGAGAATAGTTCAGTAGATAATGTAAGAAAGAGAACTTGTTATTAAGATGTAATAGGCAAGGAGAAAAAAAAACCAAAAAAAATGGAAAAAAGTTTTTTCTCCATTTGCATGATAGACAGTTGTCAGAACTAGAGACAGATCTTGCTTCTTCAAGCCAGACTGCAATTTTTTTGCTAGAAGCATCCACACCATTTAAATGTCACACTCTGTAATTCTGTGCTTTTCACTAATTTGTCATTTTTTTTCTTGTGAGTGAATGTTTGCTTATTGTAACTGTTAATTATTTAAAACATCTTGTTTACATACAAGCTCTTATATGACATGAGCTCAATATATGTTTTAATTTTAAATTCTTTTATTTATTTTTTAAGTAATATAGTTAGTTTGCTTTCAGACTGTGATCTTTCATATATGTGAACAAGCTAATAAAGCCTCATGTAAGTGTGACTGTTTTATAGTTCTTTACGCTCATGAGACATGGTGTTTATTTAAAAATAAAGAACAAAGGTTGCTACTTCAGTGATTTATAGGAAAGCAGATCTGCAGTAACTATGCTGTTATCTTCTCACATGTACTTCTTTCTAAAATTAGATATTGGGCTTTTATTTCAAGTACTTAGAGTTAACTTAATGAAGGCTTATCATATACTTCTTATAAAGACCTTTTAAATTACCATAAGAGAAATGTACAGATCTCCTTTTACGCATGTGACATTTTTACTCACATCTTAAAGACATTAGATGAAATCCTGGCTCCAGCAATGTCAAGAGACATTTTGATTGACCCGTTAGGATGCATGGCTGAACTCGGGTTGCTGGTTCACCCCACTACATAGTAACAGTGACAATCAAACTATTTTTGCAAGCTCTTAACCATAAAATTACATCACAGCAGCCATAAATGCCATGAGAACCATAATTCATTGAAACTTCTGATAATACTAACAAAAACCCAGGGAAATTCAGTCTGTATTTTGGGTTCATAATGAAATTCAGACATTTTGATCGTCATCTCTGTAAGACAACATCTATATGCTATGAAAAACTGGTAAGTATTTTTAGGGAACATTAACACATCTTTTTACAGTACGCAAATAAGAGGAAAGGCAACTTCAAGTTTAATATTTGTGTGTTCAAATCCCAAGTCTGTAACACCGGAGTTGTCTTGCATCACATCAGAAAATTCAGTGAAAAAAATATTAAAACAATTTGAATTATTTATTGATAATTACTTTTATGTTCAGACGTGCTTCTGATGCATAAACAGACTTTCCATTTCCACTACTGGTATTCTGCTATATCCATTCATTTCAGGGCATGCTGCAAAGGCAATAGATATTACTTTATTTTACAGAATCTGTTGATTCAAAGAAAAGTGATAACTGGAAAATATCAACACATTCCTTGGCTATGCTCAGTGAAAAAATAATGCCTTAATATTGCTGAATCAAATTTATGGTTATTATTGATATCATCACCCATGGCAATCAACCAGGAAACAGTGGAAAATAGATTTTTTTTTTCACATGACAGGTCACACAGAAAAGAGTGAGTCAAATTAAAATCTTCAGAAGAATAGCAACAAAGGAATGGACGAAGATGAACATTTAATCTTCCAAGAGTACAATTGCTCTGCTTGCTCTTTTGGTATTAAATAGTTGATTTTTCTCATAGAAATTTTAACTTTTTATTCATTTTATCCATTGTGTGACAAGAAATATTTTCCCATAAATTTTAAACAAATGCAGTTTCATAATTCTCTTCACCGAGTCCCTAATCTCTTTGCTCCTCAGTTTCCACACTACTTGTAATGCATGACATCTATTACCTCACTGAAAGATTTTGGGAACAAGTTCCCATTTGATGCATTTAGCTTTGATGACTACTATGGGCCCAGTTATGTACAGGACAGAAATACAAACTACATCTGCCCAAGGAACTTTGACCAGGAACCTTTGGCATTGGTAATACTCTGCAACTGATAGTTCACAAATCACAGAGCACTTACTATAGCTAAGTAAATATGAAACACTTTCCTATTTTATTCTGTGGTGTTTTGATACGTTTATCTTCTGTTCTTTACAGAAACAATTTAAATAGTTTTGAACTCTCTATGACCCATAGCTGAGCTTCCTCTTATTGAAAAACATCAGGGGCAGAAGAAATTAAATGAAAAATGTGGAAGGACCCAGAGCTTAGTCTTGTCTCTTTGTCTTGTAGCTTTCACCTTGAACTCTTTTCTTTGTACAAATTTCTGTTCGCAATATGCAAAATATAGGAAGAAGGGAAGGGAAGGGAAGGGGAGGGAGGGGAGGGGAGGGGAAAGATTCCCTTTTTCCATTCTGGAAAGCATTTGATCAGTATTGCTTGTACGCTGATACACTTACTAAAGACAAGAACCCACTTCAGTTTCATTTAGTAATTGCTTTTCAGCTCCCCAGGATTCTTTTGATTTAAGTTATCCTCATGTATGTGTAAAACAAGTCAGGATGATGACTCTTACCAACATTTTTAGCAGAAGTGCCACATGTACCAGCATGATTTCCAAGGTAGCTTTTTTCATCACAATCAATCTAATCTTGCCTGTTCTCATATTACCTTGCTTCTAGTGTTTACACAAAACATATATTTTTCTTCAAGGTTAGAATGTGACTTAAGATGAATTTTTATCTCCTTTGACCTTCTCCTCCCTTTCGTCTTGTACTGCATGAAGCTTCAAAATTTTTACAATTTCAAATCAAGTAAAATCCTTTTAAGATTTCATAGCTTATCCCAGTTTCTTTAAGAGAGATAGCAGTTTTGTGCAGATGAAGCAAATGTGTATTTTTCTCACCTGTTGCTTGCACTTCTAAGCCTCTCCATTTGTTTCTTTGACAGAAACAATACATCTGAAAAGCTGTGCCTTCATGGCCTAATCCTGCTAACCCTTTTTATGTGTAACTCTTCTGGAAGTCAATGAAGGCTCCATTGGCACAGAACCAGCCATCTTTGTCAAAGAAGATAAAATAAACATATTTCAGCTCTGTGTCAGAATAATATGTATCTCGGCTCAGCTGACTCTGCTTGATTCATTTGAATCTTAAAGGTTTGAAGAACTAACTGCCATACTGGAGCTCTTTCTTAAGTGTACATAAGTCCTAAGTGGATTCTAGCAGCAAAATATTACCCTATTCTATCCTTCTGAAAGCCCAGTCTTTCAAAGGGTATTTTAGATGGGATGAGGACTTGAGTCCTCTACTTGAGTTCAGAACATGCTAGAACCAGAAATTTGTAGGTTGACAGTCTCTAGGTAATTCATTTGTGTGCATCATTCTTCATTCAAATCTATAGTCCAGCCTGAAGACAGAAATTCCTACAATCCTCCACACAACAAATTGCAAAGCACATTATGTAGCCAATGGGATTCAAATAGTGCTGTCAGCCCCCCAAAAAACTGGGCAGAGTGTTGCCGGGAAAAGAACTGAGAAAACACTGATCTCGTAACACAGAATGTGTTCTTTGTATTTAACCTAATTCAGTGATAACATAAATTAGGTTGACACAATTTGGAAATCGCAAGTGAAAGGAAATGTGAAGTGAGAGTCAACCATCCATGACGCATCCAATAAAGCATCTTGATGGAAGAAACTGGCTTTGCATAGCACCTGTAAGGCTGTAAAAAAGTGCCTTATGGGTGTAGAAAGCAAAGAAGAAAACAAAAGAAAGAAAATCCTAAACAAGGAACGTCAGGAATGAACACAGGACATGAGCAGCACAGGGACCTGAGAAATCACACAAGGATCCAAACTCCTCTAAAGTGACAATTAAGATTTCATTAATCTTACTTAAACACAACTTTGCTTTTTTTGTGATAGAGGTTCCATACATTATCTGTAGTTATCAATAATGAAGTCACATATTGGATCTAAAAGCACTTGTGATTTGAAGCCTCTTGGTAAGACTAAATACTTAGATGCCCTCCCTGTGGACATTCCCCTGCCCAAACTCTTTAAGAGCCAGCTGCTGAGCAAACTGATGTATTCTTTCAATCAGCTGGTTTGATTGATATGTGGTAGAAGCCTTTGGGGCATAACAAACCCAGAAACACTGTGTGGAGAAGTAGTCATTTCCTTTTGGTTAATAAGCCTTTTTTTCCTCGTGAGATTTCTTGCAGTTTAAAATCTTTCTGGGAAGATGATGCTTACCATGCACATCAGCACTACCGTGTGCAGTCAGGAGAGCATTTCCTTTGCAAATGATCTATACTGTAATAGGCAGTGGATTAGGAGTAGTAGGGTTTGCACAGCTGCTCCCACATCGCTCCTGGGTGCGCATAACTTTGCCTCTGAGATGTCCATAGTATAATAGCAACATTTGTAACTTCACGATGTACAAAACAGTTAGTAGGGATCTGTAAGTATTTATTCTCTCCCAAAGCAAGAGACAAATGGTGAGCGGATAATATGTTTTTCTGTGACAATAACAGTTTAGATTTGACCTATGAACAGCATAGCAATGACTCTAGGCTGCATCATTCAGGATGCATAGGCACAAAGATCCTCCCAGGTGAGGTTTGTTAACCCAGTTATAGTGGAAATTAAGGGAGATATTTCCAATGCCGTGTTTGTTAAATACTAGAAAGTGGTGTGAGACTTCATATACATAGCAGACGAATTATGAGGGCCAAAACAGGAATTCCTGAATTTTTTTTAGTGGTTGGTGCTGTGCAGAGTTAGGGTTCCGGAGGAAGTAAACTTTCCATCAAATCTAGTGTGATCATATAAACAGAAGTTCAAAATATTCTCCACAGCCTCTCTAAGCAATCTGTTTCTATGCTTAAACAGCCTTATCTGAGCACAGTCTGTCTTCAACTGCTCTATAACACTTCATTAGCTAGTAGAAAACAGCCATTAGATGCCCCCTGAGTCTTCTCTTCTCCAGCCTAAACATGCCTAAACCTGGCATTTTTGCTAAATCCACACAGGCAATTCCAAAGTACCTTGTGCTTCATGTGTCTGGACACGGTTTCTAGGACTTCCTCCATATTCTTTCCAGGGACTGAGACTGAACTGACCAGCCTTTAGTTCACTACAGTATCCTTGCTGTCCTTCTTGAACATGACTGTGAGATTTTTTCCAGTCAACACGAACCTCCTCTGATTGCCGTGACCTTTTAAAGATAACATAGAGTGGTCTTGCAGGGACAGTATCCAGGTCTCTCAGTTTCCATGTCATCTTTTCCTATGGCTCACTGCAAGTCCAGTTTATTTGAATCAGCTCTTGCTAGGTATTTGCATGGGTAGTTCCTCACTCCACTTGGTTTCTCCAGAAGGCTCAGGGATCCTGGAGGTCATCACAAAAACTAAGGCAAAGAAGATCATAGAATCCTAGAATCCTAGAATGGTTTAGGTTGGAAGGGACATTGAAGATCATCGAGTTCCAACTCCCCTGCCATAGGCAGGGACGCCTCCCATTAGACCAGGTTGCTCAAAGCCCCATCCAGCCTGGCCTTGAACACCTCCAGGGATGGAGCTTCCACAACTTTTCTGGACAACCTGTTCTAATGCCTTACTACTCTCAAAGTGATTTTTTTTCCCTAATATCTAATCTAAATCTCCCCTCTTCCAGCTTGAAGCCATTCCCCCTTGTCCTATCCCTACGCGCCCTTGTAAAAAGTCCTTCCCCAGCTCTCCTGTAAGCCCCCTTTATGTACTGGAAGGCCGCAATAAGGTCTCCCCGGAGCCTTCTCTTCTCAAGGCTGAACAACCCCAACTCTCTCAGCCAGTCCTCATAGGAGAGCTGCTCTCCAGAAATCTCCTGGATTATTTATGCCCTGATATGATGCTCTTCTAGCATATCCTAATTTAACCATCTAGCACTCCTAATGAATTAGGGCCATTGTTGAAAATGAAGGAGAACTGGTGTTCTACTTTTAAATGTAAACGTGGTATAATGTTCCTGAAGAGAATAAGCATAATGACTTTCTTTATAGTCCACTTTAATTTAAAGAAAATATTTTCAATAAGTGTATTTTACACATTATTTTGGTTATAGTCCTATCAAGTCCCTTCCCTATCAGCTGTTACATGAGCTTCTGTCTCAGCAGTCTACTTTTAAAATGCAGATGGTTCCTTTTTTATATTGTTTTGATTTCAAAAGCAACCTATCTAAAGAGTAATGTTTAAAAGAGAAGGAAAAGCAGTCCCAAAGGGCTAACGTGAGCAATGTACCAATTATTTTCTGTGCTACAATTATATTTTCTGCCCTGAGAGAATGCAACAGTATATTGCTGCATTAAAAAAAAAAAAAAAGGAAAAAAAGAAGGAAAAAAAGAATCATTTTTGTACAAGAGAAGTATTACTGCACATATTAACCATTCAATTACAGTTAGCAGTCTGTAGTTTCAAGACAAGTTCATCCAAATAATTATATTTACAAACACAATGGCCATGTTTACACGGCCAAGAATCTTCACCCACAAGTTTCCACAGGCCTGTGGAAACTCCTGCATCTAAAGGGCCAATATCATACTACCACAAGCAATTGCATGATAAAATTATTTTCTAAAGCTTATTTAATGACATGTTAAATTAAAAAAAATCTTTCTTTATGCTATATCTTTTGGAAAGCTCCAGAGTCAAGATTTTCTGAAAGTTAGAAACCATTCCTCTCAGTCCCAATTTAAGCATATTTAGAAATTTTATTCTGGTGCAAGATATGTTCTTTTTATATTTTTTTCCGATGTGTTTACCTTTCTTTCTACTTTTGCAGAGAACATTGTTTTGTCTCTACCAGTGATATTAGAGGACTCCGTACTCAATAATTTTTCTTTCAGCAAAACTCACTCTCAGCTCTACTACATCTTTGTGTATCAGTTATTGTCTGCACTCCATCTTTCACAGCTTGAGTAATATTTGCCTCTATGGGACTCTAACAAATGCTTTTCATTCTTTGTCCAGAAAATCATGAGCTTTCTAAGCACAAGAGGCGCTCATCTGATACGATCTGCCTTTTATTAAAAGAATCTTCTATTTTACTCCCTGATGTGGTCAAACCAATTGCCTTATGGTTGACCTGATAACATGTTCTCTTCTTTCATATATATATATATATATAAAAGCAGTCTCTTTGAATAAAGAATGAAAATCACTGCCAGTGTGTTAGAGGACTTATATATACTCATGTATTTTCCTGAGAGACGTAATAAGGTGAGTTGTTAACTATATCCCAAAGCTGCCACATCCCAGTGTTCCAGGATCTTACACTGACGGTACTTCCACAAATCAGCACGGTCCTTCAGATCCTTATCACGTTAACCCTACATTTTCCTATCAGTACAAAGTACTCTTCTCTGCTGGCATGAGGACATGCTACTCCACATAAATACAAATGAAAATACGTCAGTGCGTTTCTTTCACCAAATGTTAGACATCTATAGTGTAAAGAACTACATATGAGCTTGACATCCTAGAGGTGATGACTAGTTAGTGAAGTCCTGGCAATAGCTTAGGTCACACTGAAATTAATCTAATTTTTTTTTGGTGGAAACTCCAGTTTATTTCCTTTCATTATAAAGGGAATCTAGTTCCATTCATTTATCCACACTGCAGATGAACCTTGCTCTTTTCTAGAAGGTGAGAAATATCACTCCAAGTTGCTACTGGCCTTCTCCTGTCAGCAGTCATGTTCCTCGGTGCTAGACAGAGGCTTGGATCTGAGCCAGAACAATAGGACATAATTAGGCTGACATTGTTCAGTCTGTAATCCAGGAAGTCTTAAACTTATTATGCATCAGCTACATGTTCCTTGGACTAACAAGGGAGAAAGGTATTTGAAGAGATAATCCAGTCTCTTCTTTTCTCTGAGTAAGGTCAGGGAAAGGAGAAGAAAAGAAGAAAAAATAAAAAAGTGTAAGGAGTTTTATCATTACTTGCCTTTGTTTGAACTGTGGGGAACTATAGGATCATCAAAGTTGGATAGGACCAAACAAGCAAAGCTTGGCTGTAGCTCCACAGATGATTTGATCTTGCTTGATAATAGAGCAGCATATTCTCAGTCCAGAATACAAAAACATGTGATTAACTTTAAGTAGGCAAACTGTTCAATGGATTTAAGATGTCCTTTAAAAGTGTTGCTTATATGGATTATTGTTGTGTTTCATAGTAGTAATACAAAGACTAAGCTGGAAAGAGAGAAAAAGAGAACAGGGTATCTACTTAAATAATTCCAGAAACAGCAAGCTTAATTAGAGTCCCATGAACTGGCAAAGCTCCAGGATATATTGGAAGAAATTAAGACATGTTATTTGAAGGAACCCGCCTTGTCCTTTCTTTCAACATTTTTCCATGGAAAACTGCATTGTTAACAACACTATGATAAACACATCCAGAAATGCAAATGAAAGCTTTTCTAGGAGTCTAAGGAACAGTTTATAGGAAATATTGGGTAGTTCGCTAATTAATGCGTTCTGTTAGTATCTCTGACTAATTGCCTAAAATCAATTAGTCTGTTAGCAAAAATCAATGCTTTTTTCTTGTTCATTTGTTTTCAGGAATGGAACTAGGAAGAGAAGTGCTCATATTATGAATAATTTGAGAAAAAGGTATTTTAAAATCAGTATAATTTTGTCAGAAATACAGACTAGATTGGTTAGTTTTCTTTTTCCACTTTTTTTAGAGAATTACTGTAATTCTAGTGGAGAAACAGAGAGAAATGTGATTAGAAGTTCTTTATGCTAGCAGTGAGATGACAGCATATATGTTACAGCAGTCATTCAAAATATTATTACACCTGCTTAAGTTTGTTTTGACTAATGTGATAATGCAGGTAAAATGACTTAATTGCTGTGAATAAGCCTTTTGAAAATTTCATATAGGTTTCACTGAATTTTCCATATTAAATACAAATCAAGACACTGTAAATATATCCATCCCCAGGAAAAAAAAAAAAAAAAAAAGAGCTTACAACTAAAAGTGGTGTTAAAACTCATGCTGTTTTTTATAGAGCAGTAACATCTACCTTTGGGGACCACAGTAGGAAGAGAACTCTCTACCCCAGGCTAAACAGCACAAACTAGTTCACTTCCATGCTGTTCGGAGTTAGTTCTCTCTGGGGCTGACTTGTGAGCCTACGCCGCTTAGCATTTAGTTTTAGTCTCCTCAGGGAACCCTGTAGTGTTCCTGGGACTGCGTGCGTGTGAGTGTGTGTGTATGAGCATTCATTTTTCCAAATGCTGCAGCTTAGGAAAGTGTCTCTTACAGAGCTTGTAGTTAAGGTTGCATATTGCCTAACCTTGGAAGTCACACACTGGTAGTTCAGTGGTGGCATTGCCCTGTGTAAAAGGGCACAAAGCCTGTTATGTTAGTGTTGTAGGATACATAATGCATTTGTCTGAAGTGCAGCCTTTAGTGAAGTATCCTATCACCAGTGATGTAGCTTTTCCTTTGAGATAACCACTTTGCTTCAGGATCCAAACAGGGTGAGAACCAGTGTGCATAAAGTGTGGCTAATGAGGGAAAGTTGACCACACAGTGAAATGCGGAGAAAGCCAAGGTGATAGTGTGTACATGTCTCCTTTGAAACCTAGTAGGGTCTTGTGCAGGTTTATGAAGTGATCAGGGAGTCAAGATAGGATCAACCTGAAGTGCAGTGCGATTGAACAATACCATGCTGGATTAGGACATCCTTCAGACCAGCAGAAAAAGTTCCACCAGAGGCTACTTCAGTCCTTGGTGCAAGTGACCAGGGATGAGGTATTATAATGTTCTGCCTTTATGTTTAACATCTTTTTTGGTGACTTGGACAGTGGGACTGGGTAAACTGAGTAAGTTTGCTGATGACATGTGTGGAGCAGTCAACACACTGGAAGGAAGGGATGCCATCCAGAGGGACCTGGACAAGCTTGAGAAGTAGGCCCATGCAAACCTCATGAAGTTCAACAAGGCCAAGGCCAAGGTCCTGCACCTGGGTCAGGGCAATCCCAAGCACAGATACAGGCTGGGTGGAGAACAGATTGAGAGCAGCCCTGAGGAGAAGGACTTGGAGGTACTGGCGGATGAAAAGCTGGACATGAGTTGGCAATGTGCATTCAAAGCCCAGAAAGCTGACGACATCCTGGGCTGCATCAAAAGCAGCATGGCCAGCAGGGCGAGGGAGGTGATTCTCCCCCTCTACTCCACTCTCGTGAGACCCCACCCGCAGTACTGCATCCAGCTCTGGAGCCCCTGACATAATAAGGACATGGACCTGTTGGAGTGGCTCCAGAGGAGGGCAACGAAGATGACCAGAGGGCTGGAACACCCCTCCTATGAGGAGAGGCAGAGAGAGTTGGGGTTGTTCAGCCTGGAGAAGAGAAGGCTCCGGGGAGACCTTATAGCCCCTTTCAGTACCTAAAGGGGATACACGAAAGCTGGGGAGGGACTCTTTGTAAGGGAGTGTAGCAATAGAACAAGAAGTAGTGTTTTTAAGCTGAAAGAGGGTAGACTTTCACTAGATATTAGGAAGAAATTCTTTACTGTCAGGGTGGTGAGACACTGGAACAGGTTGTCCAGGGAAGTTGTGGATGTCCCACCCCTGGAAGTGTTCAGGGCCAGGTTGGATGGGGCTTTGAGCAACCTGGTCTGGTGGGAGGTGTCACTGCCCATGGCAGGGGGGTTGGAACTAGATGATCTTCAAGGTCCCTTCCAACTCTAACCATTCTGTGATTATACAGTTCTATATTAAGGACTAGTTTCAGTGCAAGAAAGTGTGCTGTTATCAGATACCATAGAAATGATGATATAGTTCCAACAGGGTAATTTGGAGGAAGCGGAAGAGGAAACAGGCATGCATTACACAACGAGAATATAATGAATTTTCACCTGATTGACTGCAATAGTGCTTTTGAACTCAGCCAGAAAGAGAGAGCATTGATGCACCAAGGTAAGAGAAGGCTGTTCTCCTTGAAGAACTGCAGAATTCTCTTGGGCAGGAGAGGCAAGTGAGATGAAGCAGCAGCTGCAAACGGCTCAAGGACTGAATGGCACAGTGAACTGTGAACTAAATAATGGTTGTCAAGAATAAGGGCCTGCACAGTCATCTAACTGTATACTATCCTTGACTCAATTCAGTTTGCTATCACACTGATATATAATCATGAAGGAGTGAAAACAATGACACCTATACAAGCATTTTGGCCATGGCAGTCTGGAGGTATGTTAATTAAAAAAAAAAAAAAAGGAAATAAGTTAATTGTGGCTTTTTTTTAACACTAAAGTTAGAAAAAACTGTATTTGTAAATTTGATTTTTAAATCCAAGGAAAAAGAAAAGTGCTAATCCAGGGAGAAGTGAAAGATAGTTCACAAGCTTTGCCCTGCCATTTGCGATTGGATCAATAAACCATTAGATCAGTTCCCTTTTCTCATCTATGCAAAAATTACAATGATTTGAAAGACCAGTTTGCATGCAAATAGAAATATAGATCTACTCCTTGTACAGAATTAGGGCAACAACAGCCCTAGGCTTCTCAAGTTGACCAAAGCTGGTTAGGAAGCAGATGATTAATTGTGGCAGGTTTTCTGTACTTGTCTCTTCACATAAGGATGAGAGTATAGGTCAACTTTCTGCCACTTTCTGATATTTATGCTACATTCCAGCAGGGATTCACATTGTTCCAAAAATCCCTTCCTTACCAATGAGACAAGAAAAGATGAATGACCCCTACCTGTACTAACCCATTCCAAATGTCAGGAGAGACAGATTCGTAACTGGTGGTAATGGTGTCACAGTTTGAGCCAGCTCAGCTATGCCTGCCTGCCATCCTGTGCTTTGAGATAGAGGTTACTACAGAAGAAAAGAACTACAGTTGTGGCAGCCTTCAGAAAAGCTGTAACAAGTTTCTTTTTTGGCCAGAAGATGGAGATGGGCTTCAACTAACTTCATTTTAAATTAGACAGCTACAGCTAAGCTAATCACCCTAGTTTCTCATTCCAGCCAGTAGAGAGATGAAGTTTTTCAGGGGGGGATTTTTATGCACTATTTTCAACTATCTACTTTAGTGTAAGATGTATTGCACCAAGAAGGGACTGCTTCTCTCCACTGGCTGTAAAAAGAGCTGAGATATTTAGTTTAGCTATGCACATTGTGCAAGAGGAACCAAACTCTAAGTCCCCAATTCATTTTTCTGCAGTAACACCTAAAAAGAAGTTAACATCCGGCTACAAACACACCCTAAATCCAGAATTCGATTTAGAGAGCTCTGGAAATAAAAATGATGAAGTTGCCTTGAGAAACATAGCAGATTTGTCACAGTTGGCAATGGAAATGGATATTTGAAAGAGGCAGCCTGCATCCTAAGGTATGTTCTAGTAGACAGGTCAATGCAAAAGGAAGGGCATCAGACTGGGTGCTTACACAAGTACACTTTAAACAGTAGTTGGAGTCATCATTAGTTAATGAAGACCCTATACAAATTGTTGTTCACAGTGTAGTAGTGTTTCTGGTAACAGGATTGGTACAAGGCATTAAAATTGTTGCATTCAGAACTCATAAGGAAATCATCCAGCCACGTTTTCATCTCCGGTCTTATTTCAAAGACGTCAGCCTTCCGCTGGGTCTCAGACTCATATAAATCTCCTACTTCAATGCCAGTCTGTGACACACTGACTAACTAATTGGTTTTGACTGCTTTTAAAAGTTTGTTACATGGTTACGCTTGGAAATGTACATACCTCATGTTTTTGCCTTTATAAAAACTGTGTACTCCGAACATTAAATCATTAGGACTCACTTGGTATATTTTGCTCTAGTGGATGCATTTTGGTTTCCCCCTTCCCCTCCCCACCTTCCAGTGTAATTGTTATTATTTCAGTCTTGCTGGGATGTACAGACTGGTCAGGCAAAGCTGCAACCTTGACCGCGTCACTGTTACGAAGATGACAGTTACAAAAGATATGAGGGATTCAAATACGGGCACTGAATCTTGCTGAGTTATGGGGGACCTTCAAATGTTTGTTACTTCTTCCATTAAAGCTACAAAACAGAGAAAGGAGAATGTGTGTGTCAGAAGGGAGGAAGGGGGAGAAGAAAAGCATTAAAGCTTTGAAACATAGAGTATTGAGTAAGGATTTCATTTTAACAATGCCCTTCATTTGCTTTTTGTTTAGCTGGACAGCAATTTTGTAAGGAAAAAAATAAAGGGAGAGAAACTATTTAACGTTTTTTAAAAATGATTCCACATAGTATGTATTTACCCTTTCTCAGAAGAAGTTAGCTTCTCCATAACCCATTCTTTTTACTTATTTGAACTACTTTTTTTTTTTTTGCCTATTTTTTCCCCTCAGTGTATTTAATGGTAGTACAGAGCACATAAAGTGCCTTATTTATTAGTTATAAATTAGCTGAGATTGTCTGAAGGTTTTGGTACTGTTGTTATTAAAGTCTAATGCTATTTTCTTGAAGAAAAAACAGGAATAACATGAAAGTGGGGAACAAGGAGCAGTGGAGTAGCAATAGCTCTTTCTGCTGCTGATGCTTACTTGTAAACCTCACTGATAAGGATAAATAGACATACATACACTTTTATTATGCACTAAAAAAACTAATAAACTTCTGCCACCATCAGGATGTTTAAAAAGCTTTCAGCAGGGTTGGTGGTTTTTTGTTCTGTGGGGTTTTTGTCTTCATTCTTTCTTTCAATTTTTCTCTGATCATGGGTTCACAGCAGAATTGTAAGTGAAACATTCATGGTGGTCTACATCTTTTTAAACAGAAATGTAAGAAAGGATCTAGAACAAGGAGGGAAAAGGTCATTAAAGGAGAGGGTCAAGGCAAGGCCAGGGTTTCCCCATCTCTGGCAGTGTTCAGAATTTACCCAGGAGTAACAGGGAGATCAGTTACAAAGATCAGTGACAGATTATGTGATTAAAGGCTTATCTCTGCAGGCACAGGGGAGCCCAGAGACACAAAGGCAGGCTGGGGAGCCCCGGTCTTAGACAAGAGCCCCTCCTGCAGTTTCTTCCAGGACTGTCCGAGGAAAGCCACAGTCCCATGGGCTGGGGGAGGCACCCATCTGGTGGGATAATGGATCAGCTCTCTGGGTCACCTCACAAACCAAGGGAGGCCACTGCCTGGGATACAGGACCCATTATGGGGTGCAAGGGAAGAGCACTGAAATGGCAATGGTCTGGGCAGGGTACAAGAGAGACTTATGTCCTCGAGCTGGCTACTGGAGGGGCCAGGAGGTCAAGGTCAGCTACTGAGGAGTCCGTGAGGTCTAGGGATCAACGGAGGGACCCGTTTGCATGTGTGTCTCTCTCTGTGTAAGAGGTATCTGGAGGCCCATGAGGGTCAAAGGGCCAGCCTCTGAGTAGACTGGGTGTCTAAGGACTATTACTGCAGGGATACACAGTGTGCATATGTTGGTGCGTGCAAGTGGGTCTGCATACCATTAACTAGAGTGGGGATCTTACATCCCGGTGGTGGTAACTTCGAGGACTTGAGATGCAGGGACAGCTGCTGGGCAGATTGAGAACTTGGGGTCAATTACTGCAGGGGTCCACATTGTATATATGTATATAAATTTTTGAGTAAAGGACTTCAATCCTGATCAGTCAGAGAGGAGAACAGGCCTTCAGCGCTGTTCAGGCTTATATCTTTGTCTGTGTTGATCTATGTGGCTACCTGTGTGCACATGCATATGTGTGTGTCTGTTTATGCATCTGCCTACTGATAACACACACTCAGCCTCACTGCTGGCTGGACTTGGAGCGTGAAGCTGTGACAACATGACCTCTGTTATTCTACCAGATTTGACAACTCCCTAGCAATCAGGATAATTGGAATCAGGTTGGAAATGCTTGCTCTACAACTGCAGGGACCTGGTGGGAAGTGGCAAGATAGCAATTTTGTCTGTTGCAATAGTTCATACAGCTTCAGGACTGTTGGAGTCTCAGCTGCACCAAGAGGCAAGATGCCACCCTAAGCAGCAGGAACTCTTCTGCTTTGCAACTGTCTTTTGGCTCCAGGGAAATTGCCCAAGCTGTAGAGTAAATCTGGGAACCATTGCCTGACGAGGAGGTGAGTTGCCACTAAATTGCCATTCTGTGCATGAGTTGACAGTTTTTCCTAAGGTCTGATTTCTACAAAACAAGACTATTAATAATTAAGGAGTGAGTAAAAGCCTGTGTCACTCCTCAGCTATTTGGTATTGGCATTTGATGACAGCCACATTTTTAAATGTGACTTAGATGCTGGGCTTTCCATAAAGCAAAATAAAATATGTCTGTCTGACTGAATTTAAACAGTCATCTACTCACCACTGTTCCTGATCATCCCCCACAAAATATTTACTCCCAAGACAGCCTTCCTATCTATTCCCACATTTTTAATCTCATATGGGCGACATGTCAAGTTTGATGCCCCATGATGCCTTTCCCTTTCATTTTCTATTATTCTATTAATCCGTAAGTAATTATTTTGTGAAATGGTTGATTCTAGGGTTTGGCATGCAAAATCTGGCCCACTGCAGTCACTCCAGATTCCTGGAGTTTCCCCAATATGATCTATAAAGATGTTCAGGGTATACCAGTAGGAGAATAATTGGACTGTTTTATCTCCCAGAGTTTACTTTATGAACAGCTCTATGTAACAGTTCACTTAGGCTTCTGCTTTCCAAAGTAAGCCACTGTGTGGATCTCTGTTGCTTTAAAAACAAGTGCAAACAGTAAGAAAGAGCCCAACACATGACATCTGTGATTTACTTCTAAGTGATTCTGAGACCTTAAAGAATAACTGGAAATGTAGGGAGTGAGGAATGCAACTCCTCCCTTCTGGAATCAAGAACAAGACACAAAGCTTCATTTCTAATGCAAAATATGAGAACAGCCCTAGAAACCCACACTGCTTTTCTCCCAGAGGACTACCCAGGCAGAAATTCTTTCTCATTTGTTCTCTCCATTCTCTGACCTGATCAATCCTGAGTCCTTTTCTGTAAAGTGAAGTAAATTCAACAGAAACTTAACCTCCCGCTTGATCTTAACAGGCTCCTTGTTAGGCTCTATGTTGCAATGAGGAAATGTGTGTTCGAAGTTATTCAGGCATAAGGGTTTGTTCTAGGTGCATCCTCTGAAAAGTTGATCTGTTTGCGCTTTAAAATAAACAGTAAAAGTTGCTGTATTTTCTCAGCAGCTGAACAAGACTTTGTTTACACTTTCTCTGAGAGCCACCAAGTCAAACTGCTTAGAGGTAATGCATCATGCTTCCATATGCTGTTTTAGCTTAGGTGGTAGAATCTGAGATGTTTCCGGGCTGGTAGATTTTGACCTCTCCATTAAAAAGCTATACAGCCAGAGGGAACATACCCACAGCAAGTCTGGGGTTGACACGAAGCTGGGGGAAGCTGTTGTTACCCTGGAGGGCAGGACCACTGTTCAAAGGGCTCTTGGCAAGCTAGAGAGATGGGCTGACAGAAGAGTCATAGAGTTCAACAAGACCAAATGGAGGACCTTCCCCTTAAGAGATGTAGGGCACAGTGTCTGATTTAACAGTTCCCAGTAGAAGGGACATGTTAACAAACTGGAGCAAGTATAGCAAGGAGCTCTTAATATGATTAGGGTTTGGAACAAAAAGGTACCAGGAGAGGTTGAGTTGGTTTAGCCTGGAGAATCAAAGGCTCTGAAGGCATCTAAGGGCTGTCTTCAACAACGTAACAAAGCCAGACTGCTCAAAACTATACAATGAAAGGAAAAGAGGCAACTGTCAAAGATGTAAAAGAGAAGTTTCTGAGAGACATAAAGAAAAACCCTTTAGAATGGGAGTGGTTATCCACAAAACAGGCTGTCCGGAGAGGCTGATACTTTGCTCTTGGAGACATTCAAAACTCAGCTTTTCAGAGATCTGAATAACCTGATCTAACTTCAACTTTATACATGCACAGAGTAGGTGAACCTCGAGAGTGTCCTTCCAATTTACGTTTTTCATATTTCTGTATGTATACACAGAATTTACATCACTCTGGAAACCTGAACTTCCTTGGAGTCCAGATAACAGTTAAGTAGGAGCTTTGTGGATCATAATGTTGTTATTTTACTACTGCAGACCTACCTTAAGTCCTGATCCTGTGACTCTCATATCACTTATACACTATCCACTTCTCTGCTATCCATTTATGCACCTGCCCTGGTTTCATGACACATCAGCAAACACACTGAGGAACAATCTAAAAGAAATGAATACCCTGATGCTTCTACATATTGTGCTCTGTGGGCTTCCCCTCTGGGAGAGCAGGTTGGGCTGTCAGCTTCTTTGTATCAGAAGACCAATAAACGGTTTAAAATCTCAGACTTTTGCCATTTTCCTTTCTCCCTTAAAAATAACTTGGCCCGATGAAAATTCAGTCTGTTTTTAAAAGCAAGGAAAAATTTAGCAGCAATAAAAACTGAGGTCTTATATTAGGTCTTGACAGGTAAGTGAAGAAAGAAGAAAGATTTGAAATAATTTTCAAGGGTAATTCAGTTCCAGAATTTGATTGGGGATCACTGTCTGACATTAGTATTTATTCCTTATGGTATTTCAATCCACTGCTGAAGTAAATGCTAGGAAATGGAACAACTGTCAAAGTACCTTAGCTTTAAGGCCCACATTGCTAATCATGACATCCAAGCCCCGAGGCCTTGAACCTGTAAGTCCTTGTTCAACAAGGACAGCAGGTGGGAGGGGAAGCTGTACATGAACACAAGTAACATTAAGTGTTAGATTTATTTCTCTGCACAGAGTGGAAGTGAAATGTCAGTTTTCCACAAAACTGCTTTCTTATTTGCAAGAATGGGAAGGAAGACAGGGCTATTGTTTGCCAAAGAATGTCGGATCCGACAAACTAGTGTGCCATATCCACAGCCAGTTTATGCTGATTTACACCCACTAAGGGTCTGGCCTGCGTGCTGAAATATAAAACCCAGCTTGGCAACGAAACATTTACTCATGTGGTCCTGTTAGTCCCATTACAGCTATTCAGGAATCAATTGGTGGCTGCACAGCTCAAGTTGCTGTCCACTCTCTGCCCTGCTTTTTCACCTCATGCTTTCACAGGAAACAACTGGCAACTGCCTGGAATGACGGATCAGCTTGCTAAATCCATTGTGTATGCTTTTGGTCACTTGCCAAAAAAAGCTTCCTGATCTTCTGGATTGATCAGGGTATTCAGAGTTTCATTTGCTAAACAAAAGCAAAGCAAAAAAAATACAGTGTTAGCTGGCTACTGTCTCAGGAAACATTCTTGTTGTTTTGGAAAATTTGGCTCTGTTTTTTATACATTTTTTTATCTTGTTCATTGCATTGGGAATTTTACAGAGTTATACATGCATTGTTCCCTTTGTGGCTTCAGTGAATTCCGTGTGCAATTCTGGTGGTCTGTGGGTGACTTTGGCACCTATTTTTTAGATTTATTTGGATTCTTCCCCATCAATCAAATTCAGAGCTGATATAACTAGATCCATCTTCAATGAAGCCCTTAATTTTAAATGATTTAGTGATATGCAAGAAAGCAAGCTTACAGTATTTCCTGGTAGGGGCAGATTTTGAAAGAATTTCATGTTCTTTAAGTTAGTGCCCAAAAGACCACTGTATAAAGAAAGATGTTTTCAGGGACCTCCCAGGGAACTCTACCATTTTCCCTGGGGAAGCCTGGGCTCCTCACTTGAGCACTCAATCTGCTGTAGACACCTAATTATATATACCCCATAGTATCAATACCCCACAAATTATGCTTCAAGTAAAGAAACTATTCATAGCATCAGTACCAGGAAGTACATCGTCTGAATATTCATGAAGATTCATACTAATCACTGGTACCTAATATATGCAGGTATTAAAATGCTTGCCAAAGCTAGGTTGCGCAACAAAAATAAACCAGAAAAGAAGCCTTAGAATAATTTTATAAATCTTTCATGTCAAGAAGAAGAGATGAATCTTCAGATTAGATATGAGGACAATTGTTCAGTTAATTAGCCGTGGAAAGCATGTCATTTAATTATAATGTAACCATTTTATGGAATTCGCTGGTTTGCATCAAAACCTATTGAAACAAAAGTCTAGGAAAATGAAATTTTCTAAGATTATAAATTAACCTGAGGCCCTTCCAGATCAAACTCCCTGAAGTGAATTAACATCAACATTGGTCCTTTTTAAGAATGTTTGTTTTACAGCAAGACATATTCCTTCACAATAGTGTTTGGGCTCCTTATTTCTCTCAAAGAAATTGTATAAGTTCTTCAAGAAGATATAGCAAGTATTTTTAAGTCTTTGGCATGTGGGGATGATAGCCTTAGCAACGATTCTTTGATTTGGGGAACACTATCAGTTTATATCCCCTACCTCCTGAAGCAGAGGAGTGAATTGAGGAATGGGACTTTTATTTCTATGTAAACCTCAGTGTCTTCTGTGTAGAAATATCTATAAAAATGACATTACCATTTCATCATCAGCAAAAGAGCACAGTGTATGCGGGTTTGGTGATGTGCTCCAGTGCAGTGGGAAATGAAATGAAGCCCTTTTCTATTTAACTTTTCTTTCAGGATTAATGAGAAAAAGACACAGTCAGTAAGGATGCTTGCAGAAAAGCAAGACAAGTAGGTTCAGCACTGGCAGTCTTCTATTTCTCAAATGAAAGTCCTGAAAACTGGGATATTCAGTACTTTGGGACTGCTTTCTCTCTTTCGTCTATTCCTTTTCAAAAATTAGCTCTTGGTCTTAAGAACATTTCATTGGGGGTATTGTATACCCACATAATGTTTTAGTTTGGCCAAAAAAAGAGAAGAGGGGGAAAAAAAAAGTCTTCAGCGAAAACGTATGCAATAAGCTCTGCTCCTGACGGTGTCTCCATTTTGAATCACTGCTCAGTAGTAATTAATTTCCACTTGATATTTCCACAAAGCCATAACATCATGTATTTTCTTACTGCCACTGCTAATCCTGCCACTAAACCCTGTATTTCAGAGTGCTGATAGCAGTAATAAAATGTTGTTATCACCATTCTTTTTACTAAGTGACAGAAAATTGGGATCTAACAGGTATGTTGCAAAATTTGCGATTTTATCTTCTGTTTACAGAGGACTATGGTCAATTCTTCTTGGTGACTGTCAATTAGTCTGTTGCACTGCTGTTGTTTATGAATGATAGGTTTAGCTTTCTTGGCTCCATTTCTAAATCTAAAAACAAAGAACAAAGACTCTAGACCTTGTAACATTGTGTCTGAGTTCCAGTAAGTCACCTGGCATGTTATTTCAAGCTGTTACTGTTATCACTGTACTCAGAAAATAATTTATGCTTGGCTAAAACATGATTTTCAGAATGGTGTCCAGGCTCATTTAGAAAACCCAACAGATGGGTGGTGTTAGTAACCTTAATTTAAGTACCTAGTTATTGCTTAAGCTTAAAACAACTATTTAAGTATTCCTCCTAAACAAAAGATCAATTCAACTTCAGAAGTACAGGTCCCTAGCGCTATTTAATGTGCCTCAGGTCATCAAAAGTGCCTGCATATGAATTATGGGAAAGAAAAAGGACTCATGGAGTGACAGCAGGACACCAAGCAGGATATGCCCTCATACCTACGTGGACATTAACCATCTGCATGTTGGTTACTCAATTCTGACTTCAGTCTCTCGAGAGGGAAAGATGAGATGATGCCTCTAGACAACAGGAGAAGATCCTGACCACCAAACTTAGGAAGACACAATTTCCCTCTAGAGATCTTCACTCTGTGGTACTTTACTGTGTCTATCAGAAATGCAACCCCATACTTTAGGATGCCAGGTTCACCAGGAGCTTAAAAAGTGGGAAACCCTTATTCTTCATTCTTTAAGGCTGCATTACCCTTACAACTTTATTACCCAGACACCTAATTTTTCATTAGGCTCTATAAAATAGATTAGACTAGCCTTGTAGTTTAGTATTACTGTTTGTTTTTATCTTTATTACACTTCTTTTTTTTGAGTTATCCAATAATTTTACATTTAATTCAGAACTTTAATTCTGATGTTTAATAACTTACTATCCAAGTTTTGATCTTTACACAGACTTGCTAACATGAAATTTAGCATGACCTGGATGTTGGCATATTAAAATGTCAGATGGATATTCTTAATCTTATTAATACACACATTATGATTTGTATGCTGATATTTTCAGTTGAAATATCATGTTGGGTTAAGTGAAATGTCTATGCATATTACATTAAAGCGGATACCTTTACCAGTAAAGCTTGCTAGCAGAGTGAGACTTAGGGGAACAAAGGATAAAGAATTTGTTTACTTGCATTTGTGGCTTATGGTAAGGCTAAAATACCTGAGAATTCAGTAAACTATCATATACTGTTTCTTGACTGCAAACTTTTGGTTTCATCGCTATCTCTGATAAATTATCCTACAGCGCTCCCAATTATCATTGATGTTCTTCATTATAAATTTATCTTTCCTCTTAGTTATACTCCCAAGTTTACTTCCGTGGGGTAAACTATCCCTTTTGTAATTTTGGATCATTTTTTGTTCAGAACATATTCTACATATGAGATCTTGATCATTGATTCCTATCAGCTTCCAGTCTAGTGGATTCGTCTTTACCAATGATGGTGACAAAAAAAAATATAAATGATTAAGATTATTTTAGTTACACAGAAAAGGAAGAATGAGATTAAATTACTCACTCAAGACTATTCAAAAACTCTTTATCAGAGACAGTATAGCACAGATCTTCTCAATCCTAAATTAGTGCCTTCAACAAAAGACCATCCTCTCAAACACATAATGTTGGCCCCACGTCTATCTGAGGCCCCCATCTGTATTCACGCGTGAACAGAAGGCAAATAGAACTTTTTCATGTGAAATATTATCCCCCAGGTGCTATAGCTTAAAAAAAAGTTATTAAAAAAAATCATAATAAGTGGAAGAGGATGTTAGAGTACACCAAATCCTCGCAATGTAAATCCAACTACAAGATGCAATTTTTTTTTAACTAGTCACTAGGTATATTATAACAAAATATTATGGGAAATTTTAATTACTGATTGGAATAAGCAAACATTTAGTTACTCATGAATATTTTATTTGACACAGATTCATGAAAGGTCTAACTGCAGTTAAATGAGGTGTACATGATAACATGCACAGTGATCTAGTTTGTGATAACATATTAGTAAACAGATATTTCTGTAAATGTCATTAATACTTGGAGTGTTGCATTGGGAGCACAGTGCATGACCTCTTCATTTTGCAGATCAAACTATCCAGTATATTTCAGTACTTTGGTTAGTATGCAAGAAGGATGAGTGTTTACTGGGAGTCTTGCAGGAGACATTGTATTCAAGGAGTTAGTGATCTTGAGGAAACTCTATCAGCCATGGTGGGCCTTGTGCTAAGGCTTGAGATACCCACAGATTAGCTTGAGTGACCACAGTGTAACACTAGACATAAAAATAAAGGGGAACGTGCTGGAAGGCTCTAGGTATGAACCATTCCTGGATACAGTTCTGAGACACACGTAGCGAGGCATGTTCTGGTGGGCATAAAAACATACCTGTCAAAACAAATGTATAGTTTTGTTTGTTATACTAGACATAAGGAGCCATAGTAGTGAGGGGGTGGTGAACCTCTCCATGGATGGGATCCGCGTAGCATGCTATGGCTGTTTATCTGAGATCTGTCTGATGCTGCATGAGAGTGAGGTTCCCAGCATCTGAAGGAACGTAAAATTTATTTGCTATCTATATTTCTCTTCCTAGTTCCTATCATGTTATTACTACTATCGTTATTATAGCAGTTTTGTTAAACCACTTGCTGCTGTGCCTTTCTTATTGAGATCTGGAAAGAACCCTGCACCCCTCCTGGTGCAGAAGAGAGGGCTAAGGAGAAACAGTAACACTCACATGATCTCCATAAATTGAAATTCACGTTTCTCCTGCTTTATATTTTGTAAGAAAAATGTGTTTTGCAAACATAGACCACCTTAGGATGTGTCTCTGACTTCTTGCGCATTGGTAACATCTTAGTTCACCAGAAACAGGTCAGTGCTGCAAGCTCATTGTATCTCAGTTCTTTAGCTCTGCAATACTATGTACACACAAGTGCATTATTTTAGTTATGAACCATGTTTCCTAGCAGATTTCCACTGCACAATGGAAACAGACCACAGTGCAAGCAACAACTATACTGTAAATTTTCGAGCTATCATGTTGGCCATCAAACTAGAATTTTGAAACACAAGATGAGGCAGTATAGTCTCTTACAAAGCGGGCGGAATATCAGTTTAGCTTGGACAGGTGTATTTTATGTGGTGAATAAGTAAGTCAGTTTTAGAACAGTTTTAGCTTGTGGTATGCTACAAGCAGTAGTGAACGAGTTGCTAGCTTTTTTGCTTTTATGAAAGAGAAAATGATGCTGTTGTTCACAAAGTCTGAAGTCTAGTGTGACTAATTTAGCATCTAACTTAGGCATGGCTAAGCCTCATAAATAGTGTTCTAAATATGTGCAGTAGAGAGAGAAGGAAGTGTAGTGTTAAGAATAGAAGAAATTGGTGGGAAATGAACCAGTCCCCCTAAATGAAATATTTTTACTCCGTAACTGGTCAGCGGAGAGCAATAAAGTGTCTGTGACAGCCTGCTTAGCATCTTCTAGTTTGACTAAATTAGGTCCCTGGACTAAAAAGACTTGTGAATACAACTGGAGGCTTACCAGTCTGCAGAGAATTTGAGCAAACTTTGGTGAACTCAAGCCAGTGTCACAGTGAGAACAAGCTGCACTGTCAGCAAGTCAAGATGTAGAAATGTCTGTAAAATAATAAAGGAAGTAAAAAGTAGCATGCTAGTGGGGGAAAAAAATGAAAGGAGCAAAACAGAATAAATTAGGTCACAAGAACAGACACATCAATCAAAAAAAAATCTCTTTCCAACCCCCGAGCATGTAGAGAACTGTTGTTGTCTGTGGCATTTTGTTCACTATAAACATTGCAGAAATTTACAGTGATTTTTTAAAAAAATACATTATGCAGGCATTGTTTCTGTTATTTATTAGAATTTATTTGCATGTTGACAGCATTAATAATATACATATAAAATATTTGTCAATAAGTTTCTATGTAGGAAAGTCACCTGGGTTTCTGTTAATAGACTATTTTGGACTGAAAAATCACTACATAAGGTCCTATTAGGGACTACCCTAACCACTGGGCTAAATATTCATATCCATACTTATTTTCACTTCCTGTCAGAATACAGAAATGTCTGTAAATGAAAATTAAAGAAGTAATAGAATACAATTAAATACATTAAAATGAAAATTAAAAGAAAAAGCAAAACAGCTTCCATGATGGGGTCTCCTGTCCTGGATCTAAGCATAATATTAAGGATCTCTGTTTTTCCATCTTCTTTAGGAAGTGCTCGAAATTCTGTGTTCTGTCCAGAGATAAAAGGCATTTCCCCTCCGTCTCTTTGTATTTCATTCTTTCTCTATCTTCTGTAGAAAACCTTCTATCTGGTACTCAGTGTGTTATAAGTCTTATGGAGTGTTTAAAGATGACCTCCTGGTTGAAGTCCCTCTGCAAACGCAGACAAGTATTTAATTTGTGGCTCTGTATACAGGCATGAAGATCCTCAGACCTGTCAAGATGAGGCAGCCCTGGGCACATGCCACAACTTAGAGTGAGACACAGGCCAGGGACAAACCCACCTATGTGATTACAACAGCATTATGTGATATAATTGAGCACATCAATCCAGCCAGTGCCAGTGGAAGCTACAGAAAGACACTTTTTTTTTCCCCTACAGTCTAATTATTTAATGTACACAAGCTGGGATTTAATGTCATCTATTTTAGGAATCACATGGGAGGTTTGGATTAGGTTTGGAGGGTCCTTTCAGATGCCAGTCTGGGACCATGGGATCACGGGGTAATTCAAGCTAGAAGGTTCCTGGGAAGTCTCTAGTCAAAAATCCTGCTCAAAGCAGGGGTGGCTACGGGGTCAGACCAAGTTGCTCAGGTCTTTATCCAGTTAAGTCTTGAAAATATTTCATTATCTAAATGCTAACTGATTTTTTTCTCCCCTTCTTTTTCCTTCCTATTTTTTCCTCCTTTTCTTTTTTTTTCTTCTTATGTTCAAATTTCTCTCTTTGTTTCAGCAACCATAATATGCAGAGCTACCTACACAAAACAATGTAGTCAGACATGTTTGTTATGTCCTTTGAGCCAGCTTGATGTAAGACAGGAACGATCTTAAAACTATGCAATTTTATTAGCTCCGCAGGCTGAGTCTCACTAAGGACTTTTAACCTTTCTATAACCTCTTCTCTGCCTACAACATCCAGTGTTGCTGCTCCCTAAATAATATGCTGTTGCATACAAGCTCCTTGCACACAAACTGCTTTCATGCAGAGAATAACTAGGAAAACACATGGGGCCAATTCAGAGCAGAGCATCAGCGGTTTTGTCTCTCTCCTGAGCCTTCTAGAAATTCTTCAAGCTGCTTGGAGTTCACCTTATCTTATGATGTTGTACACCTCCTGCTTGCAGAAACTTCATTCAGATCCCGGACATCCCCACAACATCAGGCAATATCTAAAATTTCTAGTGTTATTTCAAAATTAATAATAATAAAAAAAAGGCATCGTGCTTATTGGTTTTTGAGAGTAAGAAAATATCTGCACTGTGTAGATGACCAACTTTGTTGATTCAAAGACTGAGTATAAAGTCCAATTTCAAGAAGCAGATCTCTCCTGGATTTGACTTATTTCAGATCATGTACAGTCAAGCCTCCTGTTTACCATCGACAGGATGTTCCCCTCCTCTGTCCCATATGGCTGGTCAAAGATGAGATCAGCCACTCCAGCTCATCTTTTAGGCTTAGTAAAGGCAAACAAAAGGCAAAGAGGAAAGGAAAACTATAAATGTAATATATCTTGGATAACAAGCTGTATGTTAGTTGAGCAGCCATGACAAGAAAACAGACTGAGGCATTTAAAGATGCAGCGCACAGCTAAAAAAAAACCCCTATAAATACACAGTAACACAACTTAGTTGATTTTAAGCAATTAATTTGAGCTATTTGGCATAGTTTCCCTGGTTTAATCAAATATATTAAATAAAAAAAAGGTCTGTAAGTATTTCCTTTCTCTTTTCCCTGGGTTTGTGTTTATTTTTTTTCCCCACTGCACTGAATTTATCCAAGACAGTTATACCTTTAAATACGTAATTACTTTCCTTTGCCTACTGCTGCAGAGCTTTCCTTTGGGGAAAGGTATCAGAAGAACAGTTATCCACACCTTGTATGAAGTGGAAAATTTAGTTGTAAGTGGCATTTACTGCTCTCTTCAGTAGCAATAATCCAGCCATTGAAATGTTACTAAGATTGCTTCTTTTGACCCTTTTTAACAAGATCACAGCTTTCAGCATTTCAAGTACCCTTATCAACCAGACCCAGCAGTGGCTTCAGGAAAGGCACTACCTGATGCAGGAAGCTTTAAGGTGTCAGAGACAGTCAATCAGCCCCAGTACTATGCAATTGTTATCAGAAGTCCTTTGCTCTTTACTTTGTATGATTGATCCCTTCCTTATTGAGGTGGAGGCTGTGAGGCTAGTTGAGGGAAGAAGTTTGTCAGCAATGTACAGGCTTTTTCTTTACATAAGTGACCTTTACGAAACATCACCTTTTTAAGGCAGTCACTACAGTGTGTGCATTGGAGGTGATGTGAGTGAAAAGCTTTCAGAGATAAGGTCTACAAAACACTAGGCAACCTTTAAGGCGGTCAGAGTAGAAATCAGCAGGTCCCATCAGCATGGTCTGTACAAGATTTCTGCTGTGGCACCAAAGTCATAGAACATTTCCTCTCCCTTCTCATCTTCTCAGTTGCAGTACATCTCTATGTATAGGGGAAAGAAAGTTGATACTGTGATCTACAGCAACAGGTGAAGGTACTCCGTGATGGAAGACAATGTTTGTCAACATCAAAAATCAGGGGTTGGAGAAGAAGCAGAAGTGGTTAGGTTCACCCATCTTCATCTTTTTCGAAGTGTCACCACTGTATTTGCTTTCTGTGCTGTATATCTTGCAACTTACATGGATTAAATAATTTTAGACTCCATTGCAAAATATTTCAAGATCCACTGCCAAAAAAATGTTGGAGAAAAAGTAAAAGTCCCTATTAAAATAATGTGATAATTTTTGATTGCTGAATTGTTGATTACTTACAAATGTACACTCATCTATTATTATTATTTAAACAAACAATAATAAGCAAATTCACATATAACTAAAGTATTCTTGCATCATGTGCATAGTCCACTTGTATGTTTCTTACGAATAATGGAAACTCATATGAGTAAGTTTTGTAGCGTGAGAAAGTATTATTATTGAAGTCCATTAATAAATTAAAAAAAATTGTGAGGATCTGGTATATCCTCCATCCTTTTAAGCTTCTTGATGCGCTGGGAATGCCATTCTACATAAATGGCAAGTAGTAATCAATGGAATTGATGCAGAAATCATTGAGTAAAGTTGAAAAGCCTGGGGATGTCAAACTTAATGTCTATCTAAGCCTGCAAAAATCACTGTTTTTCTGAAGAATCACTGGAAAGCAATACTGCAAATGTCATATTCAACTACCTTTGATTCCTGGGACTGAGTAACTACAAGTTCTAGCCTTGCAGAAAAGGATCTGGGGGTCCTGGTGGACATCAGGTACAACATGAGCTGACAATTGTGTTCTGTAAGGTGAACCTGATATTGCAAGCCTGCATGCTAGAACTGTATATTACTTTCTATTTTCCTGAATCTATCTATAGAGTTTGTGAGTGCTCAATACAGCAACATTCAAAGGATTTGTTTACACATTCAGTAAAGATCGATATCTTTTCAATATGCCTAGAATAGCTTAATGAGCGCCCTGAAAACCTTATGCAAGATGAAAAATTGATTGGATGTGATTCTTGTTTGAGACCACCTATGAACTCATTGATTTTTGTTGGATGTCAACTTTCCAAAATGCTTCTTAGAAGTTTTCAACTCTGAAGCACCTGTGATGAAATTAAAAGTTCACCTGAGTCAATAAAAAGCTTTGATATCCTTATAGTGTTGAAAAATTTCAGCAAGTGTTCATATTTTTTTAAAAGGTATAACACATTAGTATCCATCCTTCAAAGCATGCATTTCCCATTGTTAGATGAGTTCATGGTACCATTCAAAGAAAAGGGAAGAATCCTAGAATCCTAGAATGGTTTAGGTTGGAAGGGACATTGAAGATCATCGAGTTCCAACTCCCCTGCCATAGGCAGGGACGCCTCCCATTAGACCAGGCTGCTCAAAGCNTGAATACCTCCAGGGATGGAGCTTCCACAACTTTTCTGGACAACCTGTTCTAATGCCTTACCACTCTCAAAGTGATTTTTTTTCCTAATATCTAATCTAAATCTCCCCTCTTCCAGCTTGAAGCCATTCCCCCTTGTCCTATCCCTACGCGCCCTTGTAAAAAGTCCTTCCCCAGCTCTCCTATAGTCCCCCTTTAGGTACTGGAAGGTCTCCCCGGAGCCTTCTCTTCTCAAGGCTGAACAACCCCAACTCTCTCAGCCTGTCCTCATAGGACAGGTGCTCCATCCCTCTGACCATCTTTGTGGCCCTAAAGGAAGGACACTTCAGGTTTCACTTGCAGTAAGGATTAAAGCATTTTCTTGGGAAGAGGAATGAGTGATCTCTAGGCAAGGTCTCCTATACAGTGCCAGAGGAAAGGTGTGATTCCCTCTCTGAGTGAAGTAGGCTTTGAACTTCCAAATAGCTTAGTCTTCTCAACGTTCATAAACTGATCTTTCTCCTGAAATTAAATAGCGAAACCCTTTTCTAAAAAAGGACAGAAAGGAAAAAGGCAGTAATTTCCTGAAGAAGATAGCTAGATAAGAAAATAACTCTCTGCCTTTTAGTCAAGTAGCTTAAATATCCTTCTAGAAATGGAAATGCTTAAGTTCTGTCTGTCTTTCTGTCTAATTTATATCAAACATACCCTTTTTAAGCAAATGAACTAACAATTACAGTATAAGGTATTTGAGGGTGTATTGTTCCCATTTGTCTCCTGTTGAAAACACCCTACTTTGTAAAAATATATAGATGAATAAATAAAGCAACAAATAATAATCTTCTGCTACTCACATGTTTATGAACAGAGAGCCGATCTTCCATCGTAAATGGTTGCTGTTATGGTTTCTGGCAGTCTCAGCTGATGAATATTAACTTACAAAAACTGAAACAGTCTCAACACAAATTTATAGGAAAGTCTGATATCTGAATGAGCATGTCTGGTCTCAAGTCAATTTTCATAGGCTATTTGAGTGCAAATACTTTCAGGTAAAGCTCAGGATTGTATTTGTCTTTCCTCTATGAGTTTCACTGCCATTAAATTAGAGACTCAGACTCCTTTTGTTTTCCAAGTAGCCCAATTTATGCTTGACTTTTTAAACATGGCTAGATATTATGGAAGTAATACCTGAGCGTATCATCTGATCAAATGGTCTATGTGTTCAGCTGGGATGCTGGATATTGGGATTCAAATTACCTGCTTTAAATCAGAGGTCAGAGTTGATTTAGGGTTTCATATATTCTAGATGAGTATTTTTTAATGACTGGCTACTGGGTGAAAGAGAAGGACCCACACTGCAGTCTTGATTAAGAAGTGGCCTGGTTGAATTATCTGCTTCACCAGGATGGTAAATTGTAAGGGGAAAGATGTGGCAAAATTCCTGAGAAGCATCATCCTGCTGCTAGTACCTGCAATTAACCATCTTAGATGCTTTCCAGGGTCAGTATTGTGGCTTTTATAGATTATACTCTTAAAAGCCTAGACAGGTGAAAACTGTAAAAGGCTGTACATCCTGTCCTGTGACAAACCACTAAAATTAAACACTGCAGTACTGACCTTAATTCCCCTCTGAAGTTAGTTCAGAGGTCCCACTACAGGTATGCAATCTCTCTCTTCCATAATTAAATATCTGTTTTGGATCCAGCACAATGGTACAAGACAAGTCGAGGTCAGTATGAAGATCAACTGGGAAAAGAGAAAAGAATTTGACTATGAAAATAACTAGATGAAGGCATATTTCAGTGTGTCTTCTAAATTTCTAAATTGCTTTATCTTCCAGGCAACAGAAATGATCCTCACACAAAAAATTGGTTTGAAAGGTTTCTGCACATACATGTGATGGCTATAAAGTCAGTTATTCTGATTTATATATAAAATCACTTGTCTGTAATCATGTGCCATAAGAATGGTCTAAACAGCTATGTGACCATGAGCTGTCTGTGTACATCTGGGCTATATATAGGGATGTTATATTGCTACTTCTGTCAGTGTCCTTATACCTTACTCACTGCCTTAATCCTTTTGAGCATTACGTCTTTGATTAATTTTGGTGTGAAAGGTTCTTCCTCCCCTTCATCACTGTACACAGCGAATAAGAATGATTAGAAATACTTTTAGATGGACAAGATGTTAGAAAAATCACAAAGACTATGTACATATGGCTTTTTGTGTGAAATATATGATATTCCAGAAGACATAATTAAAACACAAAAGAAATAAAAACCCCAAACCTAACAAAAAAAAGCTTCCTGAAAATCAGAAAACCTTAATTATCTCAAATTTGAGACCCTAGATCCATTGCCACTAGTGAAGGCTAGAATTTATCGTTTTTATATGAAGGTCTAATACAAAGAATGTAGAAATCATTGCGTTTTCAGCTTTATTTGTGTCTGCAAAATGGTGAAGAAACTGGAAGGAACTTTAAAAAAAAAAAAAATGCTGTTAACTGATCAAAATATATGCCCCAGGTCTTCAACTGGAGTCAATTAACTCCAAGGGATTATTTTCCTTAGCTGGTACACATTTAAAAGCTATCTTCATTTTGCCACCACTACTAATAGAATTCTTTCAATTTCATCTGTGTTTCTCACCACCTGCTGCAACATTTTTTTGAAATGCATAAAGCATAAGGTCATATTCCCTACACTCTGCTTCCCAAAAGTGCGTCCTTTGAGCACATCAGCTCTGTAAATATGATTAGTGATGCATGGTTAGTCTGTGCAGCAGCACTCAGAGAAAAAAGAAAAATCTAGTCTTCCTCATTGTTGCCTGTGAGTATTCAAACCCAGTGGATTCATTTGTTTTCCATCTGCATCACTAGTTTCATTTTTGAGAAAAGGAAACATTTCAAATTGGGTACAAGATGTGCAGGTTCAGTTGTGGATGTGTTTATCTTTGATTTAGCCTGGTTTTGTTTTTGTTTTTCTTTTTGTTTTTGTTTTTGTTTTTTTTTTGTTTTTTTTTAGTTCCACCACCACCACCACCCTCCCAGCCTATTTTGAAAATAACAGCTGTTGTGTGATTCTCTCACTGATAAGGAGAAAAGGCTGTAAGAGAAAGGTAAATCATATAATCCCACTTAAGTCAAAAGTGAGCTGCAATTGCTAGACAATGAGCAAAAAAAGAGGAGTGCTCCTTTGAGGGTCAAGCTCTGCCTCCCGTTCACATACTATATGGTATGTAAATCCAAATCCATTTACTGCACTAAATAAGGTGTCAGCAGTGTATTTAACGGAGACAAGAGACGAGGGTATTTTTGTCTCCACCTTTTGCTGAACAGCACCAGTCAAGTACATTACTTAAACTCCAGGTCAGACTGTGGATTTGACTGTAGGTACACGCATGACTCTGCATCTCGTCCTCAATGTGATGAGTTAAGCCTCAGATGGGTCAAAAGAAAAAAACCCACAACAATCTAAATTCAATCTTTATCTGTTATCAGGTAGTACCCCTTCAGCTAGGTAACGTGTCAGTTCTAATGGATGAGTGTCTTGTTTACTGAAAGCAAAATGTCATCTTCTGAACACTTACCTGGGTTCAGGCTTTTGCACTTGTATTTACCTTTCTTGTCGTACTTCTTAGTTTCTTCAGACAACATTCTACCTTCATGCTTAATCTGTCTGGTTTTCTTTCGAAATGACTGATTTTACATTTGATGGTTAATTCTCAGTTTCAGTATCCAGGCTATCAGTGCCCCGGCGCTGGCAGTGGGGCTGCGGGGCGGCCTCTGTGCGGAGGGCGCGGGGCTGCCCGGTGCCGGACACAGGCGGTGCCAGCCGGTGCCAGCCGGCTCCAACGGCCCCACCGCAGGACACAGCTGAGCCCCTCAGCCAAGCTGGGGGCGCCGGGGGGAAAAGAGGTTTGCGGCAGGGCCGAAGGCGGCCCAGGCAGAGGAGGAGGAAGCCCAGGAGGGAGCAGCAGCAGAGGGAGCCCGAGGGCGGAGGAGGAGGAGGGCAGGAGGTGCTGCAGGCCCGGAGCAGGGATCCCCTGCAGCCCTGCAGAGACCCCGCTGGAGCAGAGACCCAGCCTGCAGCCCGGGGAGGGCCCCAGGCCGCAGCGGGGGGAGATTTCCTGCAGGAGCTGCGGCCGTGGAGAGCCCCGGCGGGAGCAGGTTGTCCCTGAAGGACTGCAGCCCGGGGCAGGGCCCGCGCTGGAGCAGGGAGAGGGGTGAGGAGGGAGGAGCGGCCCAGAGGGGCTGCCATGGACTGACCGCCACCCCCATCCCGCCCCTGCGCCCCCCGCCGTGGGGAGAGGGGGCGGGAGGGGAGGGGGAAGCTGGCAATGGGAAAGATGAAGGTGGAAAAATGTTGGTTTAATTTTTTGTCTTTGTTTCTCCCTACCTGAATCTATTTAAATTGGCAACAAATGAAATTAATTTCCCCCATGTCAAGTCTATTTTGCCTGTGACAGTAATTGGTGAATGATTTCCCTCTCCTTATCTTCATCCCCAAGCTTTTCCATTCTTTTTTCTCCCCCGTCCTGCTGAGGAGGAGCAGGGAGAGAGCAGCTGAGTGATCATCTGGCAGACAGCCAACGTGAACCCGCCACAACTGTGTTACAGAGAGGAGCTCATTGAAAGTAGTAAGAACAAAGATGTAGATAGAGTTTCTAACACAGCAAATCCCAAAGTTGTAGATGGCTGGATGATGGAAAGCTTTCAAGGGTGGATGGATGCTGCTGTCTAACAGTTTTTCCCAAAATATCTCATGCTGTCAGAGATCAGTACCAATGAAGTCTAAACCAGTACTGCTGCTTTTACAGTCTGATGTTACTTTGGAATACAGCAATATTATTGGTGTCAAAATCACCTTGAGCACAAAGTCAAAGTGCTAAAAGTATACTATCTCCTCAGAGCAGTAAATATCAATCTATCATCTTTCTGGACCCAAAACTTCTCTTAACATGTCACCATCATGCGTAAAGTTGTCCTTACAGTAAAGCAGAGGAGCATTTAGGATCCCCGCTGTCCTGTTGAGCAGGGTGAGTGAGCGAGCGGCTGGGTTGGAGTTTAGCCCTTAGCCAAAGCTAACCCACCAGAGCAGGAATGATCTACCTGCTCTGGAGCTCCACATTGGGATCCTAAATTTGAGTTTCAGGCTTTAACTTTGCTGGAGATAGTGAATAGTAATGATGACTACTGTGTTTGTCCAGAAGAGTGACAAAGGGAATTGGGAAATATGGTGTGCAGAGCTTCCGTAACTGTTCCACTAAATGAAATGGCCAGTGAAGTGTTTGTTTTTCACCTGAAATATAAAGGCCAGGTCACTGGGAGTGTGCTGACCTCCAGTAGCCTAGAGGATTATGAATTCTGAACTAGCATCAATAGACACAGGCCATGACACATGGTACACTCTCTACAGTATACAGAGACTGCCTTTATAGGCCCAGATGCTGCCTTGGACTCATTTTTATTAGAATTTGATGAGAGTTCATAGCCAGTTCTGGTTAGAAATAACAGAATCCATGTGCATGATCAACTAATTCACACAAGGTCATTTGAACGAAAGCTCAGTCAGTTTCACTGCTAACGGAATGACTTGTTGAATTTTAATGTGTGTTTGCCTCTAGTGTAATCATGGGTAGCTTCCATGGTATTTTGCTCTTTTTCCACACTTTTTTACTTTCTTGGCTTCCATTCAGGTCAGGACTTAGAATCAGTGGAAAAGAACACCTGAGAGTTGATCCAGGTCCAGGTCTAACCAAGGGTGTTCTCTGAAAAGGAATGAAACTTTTATCATATGGCAACTTTTCCAAATTATACATTATGGAGAAGTTTCCCATCAGGTTTAACCACTTGCAGACACAATATTGTGAAACTGTAGGCTTTATTTCATTACTAAGTGTATGTCAGCCTAAATTAACCTTAAGTTTTGAAAACATTTCAAGTAAACGTGCAGTTTATTATGTGATCTAAGGGCAGCAGCTTTCCAAAGTAAGTATTTTCCCCCAGGCAAGTACTTCACTACAATAAAGAAATAAATGAAATTAAACTTGACATCGAGAAGATCCCAAAATGCTTGAACTGTGTCATGGAGAGGAAAAAAGTCTTCCCACAACTTCTGTCTAAAACCTGATTGATCAAAGAACCCTATTCTGATCTGTCTCTAGTCTACTGCATAGTGGACTTTGAATGAAAGAAGGAGGAAAGAAAACATGACACCCAGAGAGAAATAAAACAAAACAAAAGAAAAACTCTCTTGATACTCACTCTGTGTGTCACTCTGAAAGAATTATTTATCCATTTTAGTAAGTTATTAGACTTATTAAAATGAAAAAGTTTAATATGAACAAGAATGTTCTGAGGGCAAATTATTTGCAAGACAGATCCTCAGCAGGTGTAAATTAGAGTAATTTTGATGGAATTCATAGCCAGACCTCAAGCTTCCCCAGATGAGCATCTGGTCTATTGTGTGTTGTGTGTTTTAGCAGACTAAGTATTAAAATTAAGCCATTCTAATAAGCTTTATTTTTCTGTGATTTTCTGTTCTCAAATGATGGCTGGTAGCTTGTTAATAGCCCCAGCAACTTCAATTAATTTGTTACAAAATCTTTTCTTATACTGCACTAGACCAAACTCCTTCAACCTTTCTCTATGACACATCTCAAAGGATATTATTCTTGCTGCTTTGCTTCTTCCTAGCTCAAGGGCAATTATGTTCTTGCTGAGGTATTGCAACAAAAGCTGCAGAAAGTGCCCTGGGTGAGGTATAACAAGTGCCTTTCACAGCAGTAATACCACCTCTGAAGAGTTATAGTAGCCTCCCATAGCACACTAAGATGGTATTCTCTTAATTTTCTCTTTGGGAACCATATATTTCATGACACATTTAAAGGACATTTTCAACACTTCCCCCATTTTTTTCTCCTGTTTGTGTTTGGCCTCTTTAAGCAATTTTTAATTTAGAAGACTGTTTCCTATCTACCTGCGCAATTTAGCCTTTTCCTCATTAACTGCTTTGTATATTTTCACTATGGTTAATTATTTGAATTCAGTAGCATTCAGAAAACCAGTAGCTAAAAGTTATTATGTTTCGCATATCGACAGGCAGTCCTTGTTCCAAAAAGATTACTGCTAAAGGAGGGAGGAGAATTAGGGAAGAAATTCAAGCCTCCCTGAACTCACTATCAAGATCTGGCCGAGCACCAGTCAACTCAAAGTCTCACACAGAGACATTAAATCATTGATCCCATACCCCAAAGCAAGTCTGCACCTTAGCTGGCAGCTGCTGAGTATACAGACCAGTACTCTTTTCTCATCATAAAAATAAAAATATTTTTCTGTCTAATAAATGTTAGCTAAAGTATCTTATTGGTAATCATGAACACTCCATTTGTTAATCACGGAGATCAATGGTACTTTAAAAAATATTTCCTACATAATTCCACACCTCAGGTATGTCTTCAGCTTTGGGCCCCTCACTACGAGAAGGACATTGAGGTGCTGGAGCGTGTCCAGAGAAGGGCAACGAAGCTGGTGAGGGGTCTAGAGAACAAGTCTTATGAGGAGTGGCTGAGAGAACTGAGGTTGTTTAGCCTGGAGAAAAGAAGGCCCAGGGGAGACCTTATCACTCTCCACAGCTACCTGGAAGGAGGTTGTAGTGAGGTGGGGGTTGGTCTCTTCTCCCAAGGAACAGACAATAGGACAAGAGGAAATGTCATCAACAAGTTGCACCAGGGAAAATCTAGACTGGATATTAGGAAAATTTTCTTCACTGAAAGGGTTATTAGGCATAGGAATAGGCTGCCCAGGGAAGTGGTTGAGTCACTGTCCCTGCAGGTATTTATCCCTGCACCACTTGAAGATGTGGTGCTTAGTGAGATGATTTAGTGGTGGACTTGGCAGTGATAGGTTAATGATTGGACTCAGTGATCTTAAAGGTATTTCCAACCTAAACAATCAATTCTATAATTTCTGAAATGCTTTCCGTTAGGAAAAACAACTGGTATCTCATTTCATATTCCCACCTCTCCATTTTGAACAGTTTCATTAGCTGACTCATTCCATAGGCTTTTTATATGAATGTACAGAACATATGATTCTCCTTTTGATCCAGTAATCCATATTTTTAATTTTCCTTAAACTGCATTTCCCTTAAAGGCTTTCAGTCATTCCATGATTTGTCATTTTGACATTCTTAAAGAAATTTACCTTTTGACAACTATAAAAGCGACTAACCATAATTTCTTTTCTGTATGTGTTTAGGAGTTCCTAAGGGGCTCTTCTCTGGAAATCATTTCTTCATTTCAGCAAAACTCTGTTCTTCACCCCTCCCTCCATTTATATTGACTGATGGTAATTATTTAATATATTTGCTTTTTCCTTTGTCCTCCATATTTAATTCCCTGTAATAATTCTTAAGAGAATTCATCTTTCATTTCACCATTGTTTACTTTCCCTAGCATGAAATCACATTATTTGTTCAGCATCCTGTTATTCAAAGATCATTATATTTTCCCTCTCTGAAATGTTTCTTTGTTATTTTCCCTTCGTCCCAGAGCAAGACCCATCCACAAATTATTAGATTCTGAGTAACTTTTAAATGCTTTTGATCAATCTTTTATACTCTTGTTTACATCTTCGTCTAATCACATCAGTTTGTGCCTCATGCTGCCTTTTTGACAATTAGGATACTATTTATGAAACGAATGGATTATTTACATGACAATAACTTGTAACTAATATGTGTTTTCTTTGTAATTTATTAGGTTTCATGATTTATCAAAACCCTTCTTTGACAGCTGCCTGCTCTACATGATGGAGAAAATGAGACTTCAAATAAACTGTCATTATTTCCTTTTAGCATGCATTACAGACTAATGAAGTACTTAGGCCACAATGAAATGGCTATTCCTGAAATTATATGAAATAGGAATAGGTCAGGCATAAAAGATTTTGAAAAAGACCAGGATGCTTAGTCACAAGAATGATGCCTTAACTGCCAATGCAGCGAATTTACGCAACTCGTCCCTCTTCTTTATTAATACAATGAAGATAAACCTTCATTTCTCTTCAAGGAGCTTTCAGATCCAAGAATCAAAAATGTGATATATGAATTTAAGCAAGATCACTGGAGAAAAGGTATTATGGGAGTGTTTTCAACTTAGATAAATTAACTCAAGGTTGTTTGAACATGTACTATAATATTTGTATGTGACTTCAAATAAGATTTGCCTGAAGCATCTTGCAAAGATAACTGCTGTTACTGTCGTGGGAGTATTCTGACCATTAGCTGTTAATGACAAGCATATATAGGTAGAAGCCTGTCCTAGTCTTCTTTCTGGCCTAGCATCCTGGAAGACTGCAATGAGAGAGGCTCTAAGTCCTTCCATATTGCTGTGCCTCCTGACTACAGAGAATGGTTGAGACTGGAATCATTTCTAGATCTAACCATAGCAAGAAGAGTTTTCCTGACTGTCCTTCATAACCACAACCACTTCCTGGAAAGCAATCTCACCCTATGTAAATTATCACCACGGACTTTATTGATGGTTCACATGGGAATGTAGGTAATCAAAATGCCATTATCAGTGTACCATTGCCAGGTTTTGTTACTATTATTGGCATGAAAGTAACTGGCAAGTTTTTGTAATTGATCTTTAATTATCTCCCACTACCATCAAAATGGGTAGATGTTGGTTTCCAATTATTCTCCTTCATCTCGTTTTCTGTTCATCTGCCATGCATTTTCTCAAAGTCTAATACTAAGTGCCTTGCTTTTCAGTCAGCTTCTCAAAACTCATTAGGTTGTCCCAATGCACTGTCAGTATGTGGCAGACAGATAGCCTGGTGCTCCTGGCTGCTTTCTCATGCTAATATACCTTTTCTTCTCTCCATCTCACTAAGTTAAGCTAAGTATTCATGGAAACCCTTAATCTCACCTAGTCTAAACTGGCACTTACTAGCTTCCTCAGCCTCAAAGGTGCAACCATGACTGAGTATCTGTTCTTCTAGGTAATGATACTGTTATTCACATCTGCTTTTCAAAGTATGTTAACTCTTGACCTTGTTAAATCTGATAGATATATGGATGGCACCTGTAAGATTCGATTATAATTTTGGTCTCTGTACTGGCTTTGGCTGGGATGGAGTTAATTTTCTCCATAGCAGACCACATGGTGGTATGTTTTGGGTTTATGACCAAAACAGCGTTGATAACACAGCAATGTTTTAGTTACTGCTGAGCAGTGCTTACAGAGGCAAGGCCTTTTCTACTTCTCGCGCTGCCCTGCCAGTGAGCAGGCTGGGGGTGGGCAAGAAGTCGGGAGGGGACATTGCTGGGACAGCTGACCCCAACTGACCAAATGGATATTCCGTATCATATGACATTATTCTCAACAATAAAAGCTGGGAGAAGGTGGAAGGAGGGGCGTTTGGGGTAGTGGTGTCTGTCTTCCTCTGTAACCATTATGCATAATGAAGCCTTTCTTTCTCGGAGATGAGAAACAGTGAATTAATTCCTTGTTTTGCTTTGGTTGCACACAAGGCTTTTGCTTTGCCTATTAAAGCATCTTTATCTCAACCCACAGTTTTTCTTACTTTCACCTTTCTGATTGTCTCCCCTGTTCCACCAGGTGGAAGTGAACAAGCAGCTGTGTGGAGCTGAGCTGCCCACTGGGCTTAACGCACAACAGTCTCCCCTACTGTACCGTTGACACAGCTCCATTTATTTTGCAGTACAATGTGAAATAGGGAGGGATGTGACCTTTGAACATGGCACATAGGTGTTGTGACAGCCCAGGAAGACACAAACAATGACAGGATGTCCTTGGAGTGCTGGGCAAGCAAGGTGAATCCAGAGGAGGGGGAGAAGAAATCCTTAGTGCATATAGGGATTTAACACCAACATGTTCTGTCCAGATAAAAATTTGTTAGGTGTGGGTCATTTGAGTTCCATGTTGAAAAAACAACAAATTGTTAATCTTTTCCTAATTAGGTTGTCAGCTAGGTTGGAATACCTGAACTTGCATCAACAAATCCAAGACTGATGCAGTAACATGTGGATAGGTTTCCTCAGCTAACCATCATGGTAGTGGTAGAGCTAAAAGCAGTCAAATAGCGTTTCCCACCTTCCACCTCAAAAGGTCTGAGAAGACCAAGACAAAGAAATTTTATTGCGTTTCTGCAGAACATATCTATGTCTATATGCATCTCTGTGTGTGCACACATGTATATTCAGGTGTGAACGTGATGAGTATGTTTCCTGGTTTCAGCTGCGATAGAGTTAATTTTTTTTCTAGTGATTGCTGTGTTTCAGATTTCATATGAAAGGAATGTCAATAATGCATATTGTTTTGGTTGTTGCTAGAAGATGTTTATACCATTCAAGGACTTTTTTCAGCTTCTCATAGAAGCTGAGAAGGAGCATAGACAGAAAAATAGAATGGCCAATTAAATATTCCATGCCGTAGACATCATGCTCGGTATATAAATGGGGGTTGGCCAGGGGATGGGATTTTGTGATCACTGATCAGGAAGGTGTTGATTTCACCAATTCACTGAGTGCTGAGAGTGACTTGCATCATTATAATTATTGTTATTTTCCTTTTCTATTATCGTTCTATTAAACTGTCTTTATCTCAAACCACGACGGTGTTTTTTCCCCCTTTCCTTTCCTCTCCTTTTCTCCCTCTTCTCCCTACCCTTCTGGAGGGAAGGGGGACAAATGTGGGAGTGGCTGCATGGTCCTAGCTGCCAGCTGGGTTTAAACCACTACAGTATGTATGTATCAACTTACTGAAGTGAGTCCAGAGAAGGGTCGTGAAGACGATGAAGGGATTGGAACATCTTTCATGTGAGGAGAGAGGCTGAAACAGCTGGGAATGTTCAGCCTGGAAAAGTTGTCTCAGGGGAATCTTACCAATGTGGATAAACATCTTATAGGAGAGAGTGTAGTGGAGAGAGATGGGCTCTTCTCAGTAGTGTCCAGTGACAGGTCAAGAGACAATGGGCACAAACTGAAATACAAGACATCTGAACATAAGAAGAAGTTTTGGGTTTTTTTTTACTGTGAGGGTAGTCAAACACTGGAACAGGTTTCCCAGAAAGGTTGTGATGTCTCTGTTCTTAGACATTCAAAACCCAACAAGACACATTCCTCAGCACTTACTGTAGATGACCCTGCTTGAGAGGGGAGGGTGAACAAGATGATTTCTAGAAGGTCCCATCCAACTTCAAGGATTCTGTGATTCTGTAATTCTGTAATAGTGCTTAATTTTGTCCACAGAAATGCCAATTTGATATTTTAACTCTTCTTATGCAGTGAAACACTTCTATTAGTGTTCTGCAGAATTTTTATGTAAGCTCTCCCATGTGCCTTCTCTCCTCAGTAGGGAGAGGTAGTTCTTTTGGTCCCCTTCTCCCTTGTTGTACCACAATTTATTTCTAGCATGGGGAGGTTCTGTCTCAGAGAAATTCTTGACCTTTACAGATCAGCTGGAACTTGAGATAGTTCAACTTCCAGATATTAAAATAAATAAATAAAGAAAGAAACAAACAATGAAATAATCAGTTCTTCCAACCAAATTAAGTATGTCAGAAAGCCTGTTTTCATAATCTAAAAACCTGGTTTTCTGGAAAATATTCTGCCTGTTCTATTTATCAACACATGAAATGAAATGGCCACTAGAGGGGGACACACTGTGAACACCTTGCAGTAGATACTGTATTTCTGTACGAAGTTGACAAGTGTGATATAAATACACAGCTTGCTAACGATTTAAAACATGAAGTGTCTGATGTCACTGTTGTTTGTTGTTTTTTTTTTTTCCTTAGGAGCTTTTAAAAATGCACCCTAACCACTGACACTTTATAGAATCAAGTAACCACCATTAAAACAAAGGCATCATTGTTCCAAGGTGTTATGAGAAAAATGTTTACTGTTTTATTATTATCTTGGTTGAGAATTTTTACGCTTTTCTTCCTTTTACATTCACATTAGTGTCATATATCTGATGTTGAAATATCTTGAGCTTTTAGCTGAAAAAAAATTTGAACTGGATGAACATGAGTTTTGTTGTTGCATAAACCCCAGACATTTAGCAAAAAAAGAGACTAAGATAAAGTTAAAATAACAGAATTGAGAAAAAAAGCCTTAATTAGGAGGTTTATGAATAAAATAGTAATTCAAATGGATAAATAATAGAGGAAAAAACCCGGAAAGGTGGTGGTTAAAATTAATCTGTTATGCCATCTAGCCTTCTATGATGCAAAGATATGTAAGTAAAACTGCATGAAAACTAAAAGTGTAAAGGTCCCCTGACAAATGATTTTTATACACACACAAATATACACATATATCATAGAAAAGGATCATAGAATCATAGAACCATTTATGTTGGAAAAGACCATTAGGATCAAGTCCAACCATTAACCTAACACTGCAAAGTCCACCACTAAACCACATCCCTGAGCACTACATATACATAAACTATAAACATAAAGGTAAAAATAGCATCCCAGAAATCAGCAAAAGTTTCAATGGAGAATTTATAGTGACTTTAATAATGCTGAGTAAGTGTCCTTCTGTGATCAAAGAGCAATAAAGGTATGGATAAAGTAACACAGCTACTAAAATTAGTGGTGGCCTCCACATGCCTGTAGAAATCTACTTTTTTAATATGGGGAAAAAATCAGGGCAGTATGGACTATGACACCAATTTATCTCTGTAGATGTGTTTATTCCAGAATGAGCTATTACAGCAATATGTGATAAAAATAAAAATAATAAAATAATATATAAACAGCCTCAATTTGCATTGTCACAATATCTGTATGTAATAAAAACCTCATTCTTCATGGTCACAAGCTGTAACAGCTCTGTGGGTTTCAACAGGGTTTTAAATGCAACCACAGCACTAGTTCTGACCACATGCTCAGGTTTGTTGCTGAGAGAGACTCAGCTCTAATTGCTCTGCTGCATTTTGAAGGCAGGCAGCTTTAAACAAGACATACTAATCCTTTTCCCTTTCCACCTGCCCTTACCTGCCCTACCTATGATGGGTAGGAGATTCTATAGTCATGCTGTAAAGTACTTTTTGACAGTCAGTACCACTAAGATATGCTACCACATCACGTCTTTGGCGATGTAATTTTATTTGCACCTTAAGGGGAGTAATTTTCCGAACCATTGTTCAAAAACATGATGGTGTTAAATGCTCTTTCTTATGGTCTGATGATATTCTCTGTGCCATCATTGTATCAAAGAGCCTTTTTGTTACCCGGGGAGGAAAGCAGCAGCTGAGCATGAATGAGCTGTTTGTGTGTGAATCGAAATGGCTGATCATCGTATGGCTGTAATCAGCTCGCGGCTGGCAGCTGCCGAGTGACGTCACACATAGCCTTGGTCAACATCATGCAGCCAGCTAGGAGCAATGCTGTTGCCAGGCAGCCCGTTGCTACTCAAAGTCTTGTTCAGTCGAGAGAAACGCAATTGCTCATTGCCCTCCAGAAAGGCTACACCTAAAAAATACTGGCTCTACTGACTGAGCGGCAGGTCTGACTTAAGGCTGAAGATGAAAAATAACCTCCCACCTGGATTCCTTGTTCACAAAGTTTGCCAAATAACAGAGGCAGATAGTTTTGACTGCCTGTAAAGCTACTTTGCTAAATTCCTCCTCCAGTTCTCTTCAGTCACTGGAATCCCATAAGGCCATGTCCTTGACCAAGCTCATATACAGAGCCTGTTTGATTTGCCAGTCAGATCCCAGGCTTGGTTGTTTACTCTTACTCTGCTGCTCAAAGTTTGAAAACAGGTGAGCCACCTGAGACTGAGCTGCTCTGGACATCCCTGATATGGAAGTTGTGATCTGCGGGGATGCTTTAGCGCCCACTGCTCCCATTCTGCTCACAATTGTTAAGGCTCAGGCGTTGCTAAAAAAAAGCTTTAATTTATGGAACAGGCTTCTGCAGGAGTTCAGGGCAGTGTGTACAGCTATGCTTTCAACGCCAAGCTCAAGAGCAGTCTGATCTTCCCAGGATTTTCACTGACCCCTCACAACAGCTCACAGCAGTGAGAAGCAGCAGTCCAGCTGCTGTCAGTCAAAGAATGCTTCTTGAAAGGAGAAAGCTGTTATTCAACAGAATGAGATATATGCGTGGGAGAAAAGAATCTGTTTTGCAGGATCAGTGTGAAGGCTTCTCCAATCTAATACTTAGTCATCTGAAGTATAGCAAAATACCGTAACCATCTGAATGGGGTGGTAGCCCTACGCTGGGTTAGAAAGGCCACTCGAACCGTGTTGGAAAAAGCATCGCCATAGCAAATGTAGCAAAATAGAATATTGGGTTCTGTCATTCAAACAGATTCTCTCTGCTGTTAGGATAAGAAGTAGCACAGTTCTTTTTTCTCCAGAAAACTGTAAGAAAAGATTTCCCAACATCTACTCTGAGAAAATTCAATAGAGAGTTGCCTGAAAGGTCTCTTCAAAGGAAAGATTTTGCTTAACCTTACTGTTTTGGGGTTAGGCTTGGCACTTAACAAGAAGTTTAGTAATCTCTAAGGGGTTCATATATACTAACCATGGGAAGGATTCAGCTCCAGATTAAGACCTTAAATTCTGATGTGAATATATTCCTATCTACATATAAGTGAGATGTTCATGCTTCCATTATAGACAGGGAAGACCAAGAATTCTCCTCAGTTGTTGATGTACAGGCACTGATGACTATTTGAGGTTCCTTATGGTATCCAGCTTGTTTTTGTTGGGTTATTAGATACACACATTCTCTTCTCAAATGAGAGCTAGGGGCCAGGCAGGTTGCAGTGACGCTAAAATGGCACTAGACACCTGTGTTTGGATAGCTGAGTCCTGTCTTACATGTCCAGCAAAACTCAAAACTATCAATTGCCAATAAGAATAGATGATCCCACAGGAAAATAATAGCTTAAAGCACTGTCATCTCCAATTTTCATTTCAGGAGAAGGTGTGAGCTCCCTTGATGTAAGGTAATCCAGGGATGCCTAAAAAAACCCACAACCCAGAAAAGTTGTGATCTTTCCACTGTCCACAATTCCTAACCAGAAGCATCCCAGTCACAGTTAAATATGCTCTGAACATCATATTATTTTAATGTATTGATGACATGTAAATGTTTTCAGAATAAACTACACATGTAAATTTTTTGGCTCTGAACTTATTTTATTCTGACAGAGCCATGCATTTGATCTGGGCACAAAGTAAATTAACATTTTCAGAACTCATTAGTATGTGCGAACATCAGGCAAAGGTGACAAATCAGTTTGGTAGAATTTCATTATTTTAGGTTGAAAAGTCAGTCATTTGGGTGATTTAGGATGCCTGATCCATAGCACACTGCAGCCTGTGAGAGTTCTGCCAGTAACTAAAAAGGAATTTAGGTCAGATCCTTGGACACAGTGGCTAATCCAGTGACAAAACACAGAATGAAGTTTAGACTCAAACTCTGTTAGTAGATACGTGGAATTATCAGCTGAAATAGGCTCAGTGGTACTAGGTCATTTAATCGTCCCTTTGCATAACACTCACTGTAGGATCATTCCCTTTGGTATAGCAAGTCTCTGGTGCTTTATTTTAATTGTTCAATAAATTTCAGAGATGCAGTAATTAACATGGTCTAATAAATATACTCATCTACTTCCTTCTAACCAATTGGAAAAAAAAAGAAACTTTAGTCAAATGTATCATTAGCCAGTACTTACTACTAATCTGCTATTTGCTAAATTTTACGGACTGTCTTCACAAATATTTGGTATATGCAGACAAATCTTGATTGCTTCGTAATTCTAGGAGAATATATTGATTCATATACAATGAAAAAATATATCACTATATTTGGTAGCAAATGTGCCTTCAAAAGATTTGGGGAATAGAATCATACAACACAATTTACATTGGCAAGAAAAAGTATTTGATTTCCTTTTCTTGTCAATGCACAGGCACTGATGCCTATTTAAGGTTCCTAATGTGAGTGAAAGAATAGATAAGAAGTGAGCTAGAGGAAATAATACATAAATTGCCACAAATTTCTATCACCCAATTACAAATATCTGAGATTTGGAGAAGTAAGACTGTTGGCCTTATTTATTTAAAGTGAATGAAAATGCTCAAAGTCTTTCGCTAAGGTTGGGAATAAAATGAAGAAACCAAAATCAGAGAATAGAAAACCTCTGAATTCATCAGGGTCAGCCAAAGAGCTCATGTACACTGCTCAGCAGAGAACAGTGAAGCAGTCCCTGAGCTACCAGTGACCTGAAATAGCCCATCCAAAAGAGGCAATGCAATATATCTTGTGGAAATACACAGCTCTTCCTGACATCAAAGCTATACTGAGACATCACCGAGTCTGAGTACTCCTGGACTCTAAGAGAGATGGTTTCTTTGGGATGTGCTGTTCTGAGCCTAACCTGCATTCCGATCCAGAGTTAAGCTGGATGCCCCCATATCATCTTCCATCACAAGATACCAACATGGCTCGAGTCACTGTATCTTACTGTGTTGCTACTCTTTTTTTATCTTCTTTGTCTTCCCTGTGTGGTCACTTGCACAATAAAATATATAATCCATACTTTATTCCAAATGAGTGAATAATGTTATTAACTGTGGTAGGACTTCAGGCATATTTTTAATAATCAGGACAAAAACTTATTATCTCTTTTTTCTTGCATCCTGTTTTCAAATAAATTGCAAGTGGGTTTGGGCATATGCCTTCTTCCATCAAGATGGTATGTCCCACAAGGCGACATGCTCGTGTAAGCATGTCTTTGAACAACTATGTGACTAATTAAAATAAGAGAAGAGTAATGACAGGAATCGTATCTCTGTTTCTCCTGTTCCCCCCTTCAGCTTTTGAATTTCTTTACAAGTTCTAAGTTATATTTTTAAATGGAAGAACTTTAGAGAAAGAAGATAAGGCCAATGAAACCTTACTTCAGTTGCTCAAGGAACTCTTGGGCCAGCAGTACCTGGTCCTCATTGGTGACTTCAATTACCCAGACATTTGTTGGGAAAACAACACAGCAGTGCACAACACATCCATTAGGTTCCTGGAATGCACTGAAGACTTCTTCCTGCTACAGATGCTGAACACATCAGCTAGGTACAGCGCATTGCTGGATTTACTGCTCCCAAACTGAGAAGACTGACTTGACAACATAACTACCAATAGTAGCCTTGGATACAGCAATAACAACATTATGGAGTTTATGATCCTGCTGAGCAGACTGCAGACCAGTAGTAGGACAAAGACCATGAATTTTAGAAAAGCCAGCTTTGGTATGCTCAAAGCCCAGCTGCAAGGGATTCCCTGGGAAGCATCCATGGAGAGCAACAGACCTTATGAGAGCTGGGAGGTGTTCAAGAACAGCCTCCTGGAAGCACAAGAACAGTTCATTCCCTACAAAGAGAAAGAAAGTCTGCAGAACTAGAGACAACCCTGGCTTAACAAAGATCTTTTGTGTGTTCTTAAAAGCAAAAAATAACCCCACCCCATACTGGCTAAGGAAAGGTGTCTAAATAGCCAAAGAGGACTACAAGAACCTTGCTAGGGCATGCAAAGATGAAGTCAAAAAGGCTAAGGCTCAGCTAGAACTGAGATTGTACAAAGATGTCAAGAACAACATCAAAAGATTCTTCAGATGTATGAGCAGTAAGCAAAATCACAGGGAAGACATCGACCCGTTGACAAACATTGCAGGGAAACTAGTCACTAATAATGCTGACAAGGCAGAGGTTCTCAATACCTTCTTTGCCTCTGTCTTTACCATTGTATCTGGACCCGAGGTCACAAGTTCAAGTATCTACAACAAAACACACATCAACCCACCAGTAGTGGAGAAAAGGCTGGTCTGTGGCTTCTTGCAAGGGCCCACATAAATCTATGGGCCTGGATGGAATCCACTCCAGGGTGTTAAGAGAAGTGGCCGTCATTGTTGCAAAACCACTGTCTTATAATCTTTGAAAAGTCGTGGAGATCAGGGAATATCCCTGATGATTCAAAGAGGGCAAATGTCATACCCACCTACAAGAAGGCCAAAAGAAGACCCAGGAAACTACAGACCCATTAGTCTAACTTCAATCCATGCAAAAGTAATGGAAATAGTAATCCTAGAAATTAACACAAAGTAAATGAAGCACGTGATTGGGAAAAGCCAACAGGGATTTACCAAAGATAAATTATGCCAGACTAACCTGATCACTTTCTACAACAAAATAACATTTTCTGTCAACATTGGGAGACCAGTGGATAATGTTTACCTGGACTTCAGCAAAGCGTTTGACAGTTTCCCACAGCCTTTTCCTAGACAAACGGGCAAGATACAGATTGAGTGGGTGGTCTGTGAGACAAGTAGGAAGTTAGTTAAGAGGCCACACTCAGATGGTGGTGATAGAAGGTTTTTACTCAGGCTGGCAGCCTGTCACAAGTGGAATCCTCCAAGGATCGGTACTGGGATCTACACTGTTCAACATCTTCATAAATTATCTGGATGATGGGATTAAAAGCACCCTCACCAAGCTTGTTGATGATACTAAATTGGATGGTGAGGAGGACACATCAGAAGGGAGAGCCATCTTGACCTGGAGAGGCTGGAAGAGTGGACAAGCAACGACTGCATGAAGTTTAACAAAAACAAGTGCAACGTCACAAGACTGGGATGACATAAGCAAAGATCCCCATTGTACTGGGTTTGTGTGCAAGGTTTGGTAGCCAGGGGGCTACAGGAATGGCTTATGTGAGAAGCCGCTAGAAGCTTCCCCCATGTCGAATAGAGCCAGTGCCAGCCTGCTCCAAGATGGACCCACCACTGGCCAAGGCCGAGCCAATGAGAGATAGTGGTAGAACCTCTGTGATAACATATTTAAGAAGGGGAAAAAACTGCTGTTCAACAGCAGCTGGAAGAAAGGACTGAGAATATGTGAGGGAAACAACTCTGCAGACACCAAGGTCAGTGAAGAAGAAGGAGGAGGAGATGCTCCAGACACCAGAGCAGAGATTCTCCTGCGGCCCATGGTGAAGACCATGGTGAGTCAGCTTGTCCCCCTGCAGCCCATGGAGGTTAATGGTGTAGCAGATACCTACCTGCAGCCCATGGAGGACCCCACACCGGAGCAGGTGGATGTGCCCAAGGGAGGCTGTGACCTCATGGGAAGCCCACACTGGAGCAGGCTCCTGGTAGGACCTGTGGCCCGATGGAGAGAGGAGCCCACACTGGAGCAGGTTTGCTGGCAGAACTTGTGACCCCGTGGGGAACCCACACTAGAACAGTCTGTTCCTGAAGGACTGTACCCCATAGAAGGAACCCACGCTGAGCAGTTTGTGAAGAACTGCAGCCCTAGGGAAGGACTCATCTTGGAGAAGTTCATGGAGGACTGTCTCCCATGGAAAGGACCCCATGTCGGAGTAGGTGAAGAGTGTGAAGAGTCCTCCCACTGAGGAGGAAGGAGCAGCAGAGACAATGTGTGATGAACTGACCACAACCCCTATTCCCTATGTCCCTGCACCTCTCAGGGGGAAGAGGTAGAGAAATTGGGAGTGAAGTTGAGCCCAGGACTAAAGGAGGGGGTGGGAGGAAGGTGTTTTAAGATTTGAGTTTTATTTCTCATTACCCTACACTGATTTAATTAGTAATAAATTAATTTCCTAAAGTTGAGTCTGTTCTGCCTGTCGTATTTTTCTTCCCCTGTCCAGATGAGGAGGGGGAGTGATAGAGTGGCTTGGTGTGCACCTGGCATCCAGCCAGGGTTAATCCACCACACCAGTGGAGGCTCGGACCTGTGTGGCTGGGGAGCAGCCTTGCTGAAAGGAACCTGGAGGTCCTGGTGGACAACCAGCTGAATATGAGTCAGCAGTGAGCCTCTGCAGCAATGAAGACAAATTGGATCCACAGCTGCATCCGCAGGGGCAGAGATAGAGACCTGATCATCCCACGCTACTCAGCGGTTGTCAGTACTGTGTCAAGTTCTGGTCCCCAAAATTCAAAAGAGGCACGGACACACTGGAGAGGGTCCAAAAGAGGTCCATGAAGATGATTAAAGGGCTGGAGAACCTGCCCTGTGAGGAATGGCTGAAGGAGTTAGGTCTTTTCTCCCTGGAGAAGAGAAGGCTCAGGGGGGAATTCATCACAGTAATCCAGTACTTAAAAGGTGGCTACGAAGAGTACAGAGGCTCTCTCTTCACAGGTAGCCACATGGTGAAGACAAGGAGCAATGGGTACAAGTTGCCCTAGGAGAGGTTTCATATTAGAATATTTTTTTTTTACAGTGAGAACAATCACTGGAACAACCTCCACAGGCACGTGGTAGAGTTCGTATCACCTGAAGTTTTCAAGATGCGACTGGAAAGGGTGCTTAGATAATCTCATCTATGCTCTGTTCCCACAATAGGTTGGAACAGGTGATCTTTCAAGGTCCCTTCCAACCTGGGCTGTTATTTGATTCTATGTCAAAATAGTCTTATGCCTCCCCTAGCTAACCAATGACATTTTACTGCATCTCTTTAAAAGGATCCATTCCTCTTCAAAAGGACGGGAGGAATATATAGAAAGCATATATCTGAATTTTTTCCAACTCTATCAATTTCAGTCTTTGAAAGAAAATCAACAGCATGATTTGAAAGCCTGCCCTTTCTTATCAAGAGGAGGAACACTGTGGCAAATGGCTGGTTCTTTACGATCTTATGATTTTATCTCAAATAAAGGAAGGTAAAATCATAGCAATAATTATAACAATTTTAGGTACCAAATTCATCATTTCTAGATAACATTCGTTCACCTCTACTTCTAGCAGATTCTCCTCCAGTACATTTATTTACATATATTTATGCCAACTCTGTTGAGAAATCCAGCCAAGTTCAGTGATTAAAGTCAAATAATAGAAGTATGGCATTTATGTCTTTATATCTGAGGTTACATCAGGGTTTCCAATAAATCTCCTTAAGAAATTGTTGCAGAAATGTCTTTAGCTTGTCTTAAACATAAATGTTTTTAGTGTTTGAAATATTTTTAATCATGTTATTTTATGAGATTAATGTGGTCTTTCGCACCCATATAATGTAAAAGCACATTTCTATCTTCTGTGTTCCTAACATGTAATTTTGTTTTTCTGCCTCAGGTTATTGTGTCAACAGCTCTAACAACTCAAGAGGACATCCTTCTTGCTCAGTCACTGACATTCCCACCTCACTAGCATTTGATTTCAGATCAGAAACGCTCTTTTGAAGAGAACCTGTCAAGATACCCTGCAGTATGCTTTGGTTTGTATCAGGGGATGCTCTTCATGCATGCACACTACATTCCTCTTAGGTGAAACTAAACTGAGAGATCTGCTTCAGGACAGTTCTCAAGCCACAGACATGTATTCAGTCCATTAATTAATATTGAGACATATTTAAATAAAACATTGAAAAACAGGTTGTGTGGACCTCGAGCTATCTTCACAAATTGTGTCACTTTCCAGATCTCCCTCTGCTGCACCACAGAACTTGCTAATGTGGAATCAGCCCTTGGACAAAAGCACACACTATAGAAAAGACTCATCTCACATTTTTTTCCTCTTGCAACTCAATGGGCATCTTGCCATTTCATGTCATGCTGCCTGATTTTATCAGTTCTAGGGATACTGTAAGGATATGCTGAACTCTCTAAATAGCAAATAGTTAAGACCTTATCTTATTAGATCAATACATGTAAAGGACCAGATACTACTTCATTTAATTCAATAAACAATTACCATTGATTTTCAGGCATACAAAACAGGGCTTCAACATGAGAATATTGTTGATTTCTCATTTCAATTTTAATGAATGATTAAAAATAAATAAACTGAACTGAAGGAAAAGCAACTGAAAGTATTATGCCCTGTTTCAAGTAAAGAATCAATTGAGCAGGGTCAAAGAGAATCCAGATAATCCGAACATTAAAAATGTATTAGTATTAATCTTTGGTAGAAAGTGACCATGAGATAAAGTTGTTTGTTGGAAGAATAAAGCAGAACGGCAGAGGTCTGTATAAAGGCTTCCTTAAGGAACGTACTTAACCAACAGCTCTATTTTCAGCACACACTTAATGCTTTTGAGTGCAGTGGCTTAAATCTTTCCCTCAGTAAGGAGCAGATTCTGAACTGGGGCCTAACTTTCTTAATTCTGAGAATAGTTCAGGCTTAGGCCAAAGCCCATGACAGACAATACAACTATTTTCCAGCAGAATCAGCACATTTTGGGCAAGGGAGATAGAGCTAATCTGCATATTTATTATCGAGGGGTGTTTCATTCCTCTAAACACAGAAACATAGGATGAAGGCAGCTATATTACAGTCTAGAATGTCTAAAGTACACAGACTATTCAAATATATAATGCTGGTGCAATGCATATGTCACACATCAGAATAAAAATACTGTCTGCAACATGTTGTAATATTTAATAAAATAGATCATTTGTTGAGGGAAAAAAGAGGATGAAGGGAAAATGAATAACCTAATGAATCCTTCATATTGCCCGTTGGACCAAATCTGTTACCTGTTTTGTCAGCTGTAAACCACAGCACTTTTCAGTGGCCAAGCACACTGGCTGAAATTTAAAACATTTGAAGAACTATACCCATTACGAGACATAGGTGAAGGTCACGAGTTTGCAAGACAATTGCTATCATTCATATATTCTTTTCAAGCTTGGCCTACTCTTGGAATTGCTTGCATTGCCTGGTTTGTGTCTTGGGAAATCTTCAGATACTTAATTTTTCAAGAGTAAAAACAAGACTTTTGAAATAACAGTTACATATTTTAACACGTAAGAGGGGATTTCTGGAGGATGCTCTATTCGAAAATATCAAATTAGAAGGTCAGGTGACCTACAGGAGCGAGCATTGCATACAGCCAAGCCTGAAGCAGCACAACTACTTATAAATGTATTGCAGAATTCCAGAGAAGTAACTGAACCCACCCTTTTATAGCAAGCAGGGAGGAAAATGGTCTGCTTGTGCTGTTCAGTGGTTCCAATGTTCATGAGTTTTTAGTGATTACTCAAACAAGTACCGCTCAGTTTGCAAGTGATAGGTATGACTTGGTATCAAAGACATATCCCTGGGCCTCTAGCTGTGCATATGGAAGTAAAAAATTGTAGAGGATTCTTTTTAAACTATATGTCTGGAAGCATTTAGTGTGATGCTGAAGGAGAATCCGTGTACACCTGTCCAAACAAAATTTCTATATATTGCTTCAGGGCAGGTATCTCAGCTCTTTACTTACACCTTTATTTGGCTAAGTACTTAATAGTACTTTTGCATTTTGCTGAGTTATGTTATATACTGTTAGGGCTATGCTAACAAAGTATATTATTATCTCATAGAAGAACCTGGTTCTTACTAATGGGTAATGGCTTCAAACTAGGAGAGGGTAGATTTAGATTAGATATCAGGAAGAAATTTTTCAGTATGACGGTAGTCGGGAACAAGTTGCCCAGAGAAATTATGGATGCCCCATCCCTGGAGGTGTTCAAGGCCAGGCTGGATGGGGCTTTGAGCAACCTGGTAGAAGGTGTCCCTGCCCATGGCAGGGGGTTTGGAAGTAGATGATCTTTAAGGTCCCTTCCAACCCAAACTGTTCTATGATTCTATGATTTTTTACAAAATGACATTTAATCAGATACTGTTGTATATGGCACAGATGACTAGTAGACCATTCCAAAAAACCCTGTAGACATTAGGCAATTTTCTATTATTCTCTAGAGGTTTGAAGGGTATTTTTCTTTCATACACTCTTGTAAAACTCTATCAAAAACATCTCTGCACAATTCTGCAGGACGTTAACTTGGGGACCAGTTTCCACATGTTCCACAAGGACCAGAGAGAGGCTGTTTGCCCTTCGAATTATGAAAGAAGAAAGGCGGAGTAAATGTTGTTATAAACAGAAAATTCACATGAATATGTTGGAAATCCAGTCCGCTTTCCACTGAAATGTGTGTTAAACACAGGAAACCTCCAATAGCAAACCAATGTATGAAGAAGAATCTTTAGTATGGAACTTCAACTGCAAGAATTGTTAGGGCAATTCAGCTGCTCCACACTGACAGGTGTAAAATTCAGCTGCTCCACACTGACAGGTGTAAACAAAGCCAAAAACAAAAACAAAAAAAAACCCAAACTCCTTGTAATTAGAAAAAAGGGTTGGGGGAAAGAAAAAAAAAAAGAAGAAAAGATGAAACTGAAATATAAATCAATCTAACGTGAGCAGGAGAGGAGGTGTTAGTAGCTGAAGTCATGACTTAGTGACAGACAGATGTGTGGTAGAGCTGCTTTATGCCTCTGAGGCCACCTTGCAAGGTAAAAAATGTTCCCACACTAAACATTTCATCAAGAGGAATAACAGATGGTCTCTTTCTTACCCTGTCCAGAATACTGTAATTTGCTTGGTGAAAGGATGACTGAAGACATATTACTACCTGGTTCCTGTAGGTTGCTTCGGAGACAGCTGTTGCTGTTTTCCTAAGAGATGAAAATGGGCCTGCTGGTGGATTGTCAATCATCTTGGGTTACAAGCTCACAAAGACCGAGAGTCAGGATCATACATTTTGAACCTCAGTCACAGCATGAGTAACCACTGTTCTGCTCCTGTTTGGATGCACTGATATTACTTGGGGCAGATTTATCAGATATCTCACCTGCCAGATCCTCTTCATCCATATATGACTCCTAGTGCCTCACACATGCATTGATACATGATGTGCTACCCCCAGATGATGATACATTCAAACAGAAGTGCCAAAATAGTTTTTCTTCCTTCCTCTGAGGACAGGGATCTACCTCTATATTTAGTATTAATCAGAGGGAGCATCAGTCAGGCAGTGGCTACAGAAACTCCCTTGAGCTCTTAAACTCACTATATTGTGTAACAATTCAGATGGGGAGGAGAAATAAAACATTGAACAGATACCTTTGTCTGGCATGTCATGTACACACTAGCATCTAGCATCATTTCCCCATTTTTTTTTTCTGTTTCTTTTGTGTATTCAGGGGTGGACTCACCAGCAAATGCCCAGAATGGACTCAGAGCCTCCTCTCTCACTATTGTCCTAAAATTCAATCAATTAATGCTATATACAGACAAGATCTTGTATTAAAGGCAAAAAAAAAAAAAAAAAGGGCTATGCTTTGGAAGACTATAGGTTAAGAGAGTTATTCATAGACAGGTAGAGCTGGTGAGGAATGTTGTTTACTGTGGAGGGTTTGGGTGGTTTTTGTTTGTTTGTTGGTGTTGGGGTTTTTTTTTTAATTTTTAAAAATATTTCTTTTAGATAAAACCTTTGATCTCGTTTTCTATCCTGTAAGCATTTTTTTGAGAATCCAACCCCCAAAAATTAAATGAAAAATGCTTAGCTTAGTTAAAATTAAAGGAAAAACAAAACCAAAGAAACAAAACCCCACATACATGACTAAAACATATGCAGGAAAACAAACAAACAATAATGAAATTGCTTAGAAAAAATAAATGAAGTTTCAAGTAGCTTGGAGTGGGAGCTGGTCTCCTGACCATGCTGAGATGCCTAGCTCAAATGCTGGTGTTTATGCACTACAGGTCTAAAGTTAATTGTGATGAATCCCATTGTGGGTGCTTGGTAGTACAAGATCTTTTAATGAGGGCCCAGCTTATGGAAAATTATCTGCTTGATTTCCTAAGTAGAAAGAGTACGAAGCAAATTTGGATGAACAGGGAGAAAGAAAACTAAGGAGCAGTTTTTCTGGTGTGTTTCTAGTAATACACAGAGGACTGGGGCTCATTGCAACAACTTTTTGAAGACATTTTCCCACATTATTTTTCATTTGCCAAGTACTGTGGATCATAGGATGCCATCATGTAGCACCATTGGCCTACACAAAGAAGTTTAATCCTGTGTATCAGACATTCTTTTGGGGCACAGTAATCTTAAATCAGCAATAGAGGAAGGTGGGATAAATTCCCCCTCTGAAAGGGACTATGATCTCAGCCATTGTCTGGGGAAATATATCTGTTGTTTACTGGAAAAGCAAGTTAGAGTGACTGACCTTCTAATTCAGATATCTACACTGTGTCTAAGTTCTACACGTTAATCTTGGCAATAGAGATGAAGACACTGAGAATCCTGCTGTCTATATCTGCATTTAAAGGCAAGTACAAAGGTTTCATAGGATTGCCTTCTTGACCTTATTTCTCCATAAAGGAGGAGCTGGAATACAATCCCCAGAGACTGTAGCCACTTGAGATGTCCCCTTTGTTCAACCTTCAGGGTCTCCAGGACAACATCCCTTTGACATGACATTTTGAGGAAATCTAATGAAAGTTCATCCATCTAACTTTACTGTCTTCTCTGGGTTGGTACCAGGAAGAAAGAGGTAAGATGTTTCATGAAAAATATTTCTGTGGAATCAGCTATAAAGTTTACAACTTTAAAGCTACACAAAAATTGCCCCATTGTAAGTTACAGCTAATTCACAGCATCACAGAATCAAAGAATCATTAAGGTTGGAAGGGACCTCTTAAAATCAATAATCCCACCTCCCTGCTCAAGCAGGGTCAGCTGAAACAGATTATGCAAGACAGCGTTTTAAATATGTCCAGTGATAGAGACTCTGCAGTGTCTCTGGGCAACCTGTAACAGTGCTGTCACCCTCACAGTAGACAAAATGTTTCCTTGTGTTCAGATGGAATTTGATGTGGGTTTGTTTGGTTGGTTTTGGGTTGTTTTGGTTTGTTTTGTTTTAATTAATTCCTTCTTGTTGTATCATTTCGTCCCTCCAGGAAAAGCCTGTCTTCCTCATCTCCATTTCCTCCAATCAGGTATTTATACAGAGGGATAAAACCCTCCTGAGCCTTCTCTTCTCCAGGATGTACAGTCCCAGATCTTTCAGCCTTCCCTTATATGAAAGATGTTCCAATCCCTTAATCATCTCAACTCTAGGGGATTTTGTTATTGGATTTGGGTTTTGTTTATTTGTTTATGTGTTTGTTTGTTTTCTTTTCTAAGACCCACAATCAATCATAAACACCATCAGTGGGAAATGATGGTTTCCTCTAGTTCTAAGTAAGGCATGCAACATTTGTGTCTGTTGGTAGTTTCTATGTATACGGTACCACTAAGAATTTAGACTTGGCACCTGGATGGAAAATTTCCATATACCTTTTTTTTCCCATTTGAAATCAAAGGACTGTCTTGTTTCATTGTGCTTTTCCTTTTTTTTGTTTGTTTGTTTTTCTTTTTTTGTTGTTGTTGTTGTTACTGTGGAAGTTTAGCTGGTACAGTTTACCCATGTCTCTCACCTATTTGCTGACCTTCCCAGTTTTCTGGCAGTTTGCATAGACAAAGGGTGTAGTTAGATGTAGTTAAACTGTTACTTTTCAAAAGAATGTCAATTTTCTTTCAGGTAAAACCTTAATGCTGACTGACAAGTCTCGCTGAAAAGGGTCAGCTGGACCAACAGCTGAGGAGTAGGAATCTCCATCTGAGAGGAGAAAACCTCTCATGGTTTCTCGAGCGACCTCAGCATGCCTTCAGTTGCTTGTGATCATGTAAACATATGCACAGCTCTTCATAGTGAGGATTTTTGTTTTTCAGCTGGTTTGCTGAATAACTTTTACCTACTGATTCACTGAGAAGGCGATGTTTTTCTGTGGAATGGCATTTCCATTTCTTAGCCCCCCTAAAACATTCATACTAAGTGCTCTACGAATGGATTTTGTGTCAACACCAATTGTATTTAGAATGGCCTCTCCATCGATGAAGTACATTGCACCACTTGTGATTATTCTGGACAGGAATCTTAATTCAGGAAATCATCCTGGCTTTGAATTGCCACATACATATAATCCTCATAGTTCTAGTCATGGACAGACTTGATAATATACTTATGCACTTTTGTGAATAAATGTCTTCTTGTCAGATACAGAGAACAGTCGTAACCCTTAATGCATGAATGCTCACAGAACTGGATGCATATTTTACGGAAAACTCAGATTAAGTTAATTATTTAACTTAATGATTTAACTTATTATTTAATTAAGTTGTTAAATTTAATGAGTAAATATTAATTATCATTAATTCATTTACTCTGAAAGTAACTATATTTATGGAAAACCACCTTAAAAGAAAACTAATTCTTTGGAGGAAAAAAGTAAATTATGCTTTTGCTAATAGAGTTTGCCATATTGTCTCAAGTTAGGCTAAATTGCAGCAAGAGAGTAAGCCCAAGAGTAAATATGATTTGTGGTTTATTTTATTAGTGTTCAAAGATTATCCTGTTAGGTGGAGAACATTTGCTAGGGAAAATTGATCCTGTTAATTTATCTTTGTTTATAAAACATTAGAGATGATGTTTAGATCATATATTAACATACATCCATATTATGGAAGAACCAGATGCTCATGTTATGCTTTTAACTGTGATTGCTGCTCTTAAAGCTTCTTCTTATGCATTTTTACTTCTATGGAAGGTGACAATTAAACTTCAATTATAAGTTCATTCTGGATTGTCTTTATTTTCTTTGCTTTAAATTAAAGACTTTCTTTCCCTCCCTGCAAAAAATGTATATTGCTTTCTTAATTTGCTGTGCCGTCTGTGTTACTGAATGTTGCTCTCCTAATTTGCATTCTTCAGGGATGGAATATGAGCCCTGCTGAAGCCAGTGGTCATTTGGCAAATCTGGTAATGGGAGTCACTTAGCATAGGAGTACAAGGGACGTGTCCTGCAGAAATGGCCATAAATAGGCTTATAAGGCACGGTTATGTGCATCAGCACACCTACTCCAAAATTCTTATGACATGGCTGTGGGAAACTGAGGAAAATTAGTCTGAATTTTCCAGTCCAGCACAACACACCATGCGGTTTCATGTCTCCTTTCATCAGCACTGTGATTGAATGCAAAATCCAAATGGTGAACCACACACTCATATTGACAGACTAGCACCTCTGACTGCCACACATTACAGTTATTTGGAAACTGAATGTGCTTGAACATTGCCAGGTTTACTTCTTCAGGTTTTATTCTAGGAGTAGCATTGTTACTCTTGACAGGCACACACAGCTGGGGATCAGCTGGAAAAATAAAATAAATAATATAAGAAAAAAAAGGTTAAATAGGTGATAATGAATACCTTTCACTGGACAACTCCAAACGCTTTAGCTTGAACTCAACTATACAAATAAGTCATTTAGCTGAGGCCAGGAGGGCTTGTGGCAGACAGCGAAGCTGGAGTACTGAAGCAGGAACAGATGAAGAAGGTATCTGTTCTGTCAAACAATGATGCAGCTCGAGAGGTTCCTCATTCCCCAGGCTGTGCAATTGCTGCATCATCTAGATTGTGTGGCAAGTGTCAACACAGGGTTCAAATTATCTAATGAGATTGGAAAAAGGAGAACCTGGGAAGAAGAAGATGGGAACATTTTCAACATATGAGAGAGAGTTAATTGGGTTTGGGGGGGTTTGGGGTTTTTTTTTGTTTGTTTGTTTGGGTTTTTTTTTTGGTTTTGTTTTGGATTTTATTTTATTTTTTTTTACAATTAAATTAGCCTTAGTTAAGAGTAGAAATACATTGAAGTTTGGACAACTCTGTAAGTGAATGGAAGGTAGATTTTCAGCCATACTACCGGTAAAGGGTAGATTATCTCGTATGGTAAAACCTACTTGTTAAAGCTAATAAGAAAAAATTGTCCAATCTGCCATCTGCAAATAGCTGTATCAAATCAACAAAATACACACCTTTGATTTCCTGCCATTGGCTCAACCCCCTTAGATCATACTGGGACTGAATGTGGAATTGAAAGTCCACCCCAGCCCTGAGACTCCTCTTGACATGCTGCAGAGGCAGGGGAATTGTCCTTGGACACGTTACACCCTGACTCTCAGTGCTTGCAGCACTGCAGTCACCTTGAGGCGGCTGGGAAAAGAGGAAGAAAATTAGAGCTCATATAATGTGGAAATAAAATTAAACCAATCAACTTTTTTATATATTTTTCCTGGCTATAAGCACAATTTTTATCTCAAGAGAAAAAATAAATTTAATTTACCTCAGATAAACTTTTGCTGTTCTGAGTGTTCAGAGTGATTACTTAAAAAGCCCTGTGCTGTCCATTTGTGCACAAATGCACTTGAGTTGATTTTAATTAAAAAACAACTTTAATAACTGCTTTATGCTGTTGGAAAAATTATTGTTTTTTCAGCAGGATATTCATGTATTAAACCTAATCTTTTATTAAAATTAGTATATCATGCCTGGAAATACTTTTGCCCAATTCTCCAAGATCTTCGGTACATGGAGAATTTAAGGGCCAGCTCTTCTGGTTACTCAGGTCTCTAAACCCATTCAATTTTAAGTAAATGTTTGTGAGAAGTTCACAGAACAGAGAGTTCAGCCAGTTTCTCATCTATTTAATATACAGCAATTTTCTTAAACATGAAAGTGTTATCCACATTGCTGTGATAACAATGTCATACTATTTGAGCGCTCAGACTCTCTCTAAGGACTGAATATGAGCACTTCTCCAAAGTCTGCTTTTGTTTGTTGTCCTGGTTTGAGGTAAACAGAACCAATTTTTGATTGAGTAATTTTACTTTTTAGCTGGGCCTCTTCTAACTACTGAAATTAACAGCATATTGTGCAGAAATTGTTCACTCTCAGAGTGATAAGACCAATGTTTATAGTAGATGCCAAGGCATGCTGTGCAGAGAGGCTCTTGCTTATACTTACTGCTATAACACCCAAAGGCAGCTGACTGTGTTGTTTGCCACGTTGGAGGGTCGGAAGCGGAAAAGCATAGAGGGGTCCCACCTGCGGGGAGGAGTGGACAGGACAGGTGACCCAAAACTGACCAACAAAGTATTCCATCCCATCTGCCTCGTGCTCAACATAAAAGCTGAGGGATCAAAAGATCAACCCTCTTTCTTCAACGTCCACCATTCGAGGAGGACTCTGTCTGTCTGTCTGCCTTTCATTCTGATCCATGCATTCCTGAATCCAGATCTGGAATCCACTTCCCATCTGTTGCTGACTCCAGACTTTCCCAGTGCCTGATGGTGATGTGACTGTCATCCTGGGAGCTTGATACTGGTTTTGTATATAATTCATTATTTTATTTTTATTTTGTTATTAATATTTCATTAAAGTAGTTTAGTTCCTTCTAAACTCATAAGTCTTTTTTCTCTCTCTCCCTTCTCTCCTTGGAGAGAAAGGTGGGGGAAGAGCATCTGTTGTTCCACCTGAGTGGCCGGTCTGGCCAAAACCACACAAGATTTATTGGTGCCCAACATGGGGCTCGAGCAGGGCTCAGCCAGGGCTCAGATTGGCTGAATAGTTCGAATTCCAGCTTGCTCAGAGATTAAAACAGACAGCTCACATCATGTTGTTCTTGAGTGAAATGTTATATCATGCCTTTAGAGACCTTTGTTTCAAGTTAGTTGATGCAACACTGCTTAACCTGCGGAATGTGGTGCATGGTTTATTTGCTCTTTGTGTTTGTATGCAGTGGTTTAAACATGCTGTTCTGCTGCGGTTTGTAGTTCAGATGTATAATATGATTACTTGGATAATGGTTCTACCTCCATATCTCAGGCATCACGTGCTGGATTCTATTACTAATTACACTTTCACTGTTACCTGGGGAAAGTTTACTTCGCCCTTTAACGCTTATGCCTAAGTGACACCATCAGAGCTAGGGGATGGAAACCTTTTGGGCTGTTTCGAAAAGGAGTGTTACTTTCATAAAATCATGATTTTGTTGTTGGTTTTCCTGAATGTGTTGCAGAAGTGGTATGATGAGTAGAAGGAACTTTACCCTTGAACATCCAACCCAGTACTGGTAATCGGGGTGCCAGGAGGAGCTGTGCCTCAGTACCAACTACCTCTGAAGCAGCTCTAACTCCCTCATATGCTGCCAAGATTTCTTTCTCAGTTGGAGTATAGTTGGCCTTGGACCCTTTGTATCCTCGACTCCAGAATCGCAGGGGTCGACATCAAGTCTCCCCTGGTGCTTTCTGCCAGAGGCTCCAAGTAGGCCCATTGTGCCCTGCTGTGGTGTAGAGCACATTTTTAATGTCCCATCCTATTCAGACTGGTCCAAGGACGACTGCATACACAATCTCTTGTTCAATTTTTTCAAAGGTTTGTCGTTGCTCAGGGCCCCACATAAAGTCTTTTTTGTTTTGAGTCACTTCATAGAGAGGTTTCACAATCTGGCTATAACCTGGAATATGCATTCTCCAGAAACCTACAACACCTAAAAAGGCTTGTGTTTCCTTTTTACTAGTTGGTGGGGAAATAGATGTTATTTTGTTAATCGTATCCATTGGGATCTGGCAACATCCATCTTGCCACTTAATTTCCAAGAACTGGATCTTTTGTGCAGGTTCCTTGACCTTACCATGATGTTTGTTTTATGCAGAAGAAAAATTAGTGGGATGATGGATTTATTTAGAGAAAGATCAGCCCAGAAACTGAAGCCAGTGATCCAGAGAAACAAGTGGGCTGACAAGGTGAAAGGAGGGAGAGGCAGTCCTGTAAGGAAGACTGAACTCCTGCTCTTCATGTTTCATCCCTCAGGATCTCACTACTTCCCATCTTCACCACCTTCAAGCCAGCATGCTGCTCTGAGCCTAGCTCCTACCACAGTGCTGCTCTCCTCCACAGGACAAACATGTTCCCCTCAGCAGCGCTGCGGGTTTGCAGGATTTGCGCAGAAAGGAGATGGAGTATCAGCTCTTCAGTGTGGCTGAAAGAAGCAGGATAACTAAACTCACTGCTCTTGGTGCAGGGAAGAATGGCAAAGGAGGGGAGAGGTGGAGGATGGAAACAGGAGACCCCTTTATTGTGAGATAAATTACACTCATTGACTTAACATGCAGAGGACTGTATTATTTCCTAGAGACCTCAGTGCAAGTAGAAATCTGGGGAATCTTATAGTACGTTTTATTGTGTAGAAGTTTAGTTGACACCAGCTGATGTTTTTGAAGCACAAACTCCTGCCAAGCCCTAAAACTATTCTTCCTTTCCCTAGTAAGTGGAGAGGAAGACGTGCATTTTGGGGCTTCATATCTGATCGGGCTGAAAATTTATCCTACCATGCCTAAGAGAATGTAACATTGCTCTAAAGTCTTGAATCTTGAGATTTTGCAGCTATTAATAGAATATATGAAATCGTCATGAAGGTAAATTGATGCACAAACCTGGTAAGGCAGGTCTTTGGTCACTAAACATTCCCCAAGACTTTGTACAGGCCAAAATAAAATCTCTAAAGTAATAAAGTGTATAAAACATGATAGCAATCTCCTTGGCTCCTCAGACCACCAAAACTAGTTGCTATCACTAGGAAATTTTCAGAACTGCTATATAGTTTCCACTCTCATTAGGAAGAAGTACAGGAGAAAGTGTGAAAACATAAACCATAAAGGAGAAAGCCTTTTCATTTATTTCAGTTGGTGCCATTTTCTTCAGTGCTGTAACTTAAAATCTCAGATATGAAATGAGGTTCCTCTGATTTAACAGCAAATTTCTCCCAGGCTCTTTTTTTGGTGAATGAATCTGTTGGGTAGGAAAGGTGTTTGACCCCTTCATAATCAGTGTAGCATTGATTATGTGTGTTGATGATGTTTTTAATCTGATTCTGATTTCTGGATAATTTTGTAAAGCTAAAATAATGCTTATGATGTCAACGTGGTGATTCTGGATTCCCAACTAATTAAGTTAAGGCTCTGTGTTTGTGATCTTGAAGGGATAGGGATGATTCTCTTGAAATACCTCAGCTGAGCTTTCAATATGCTGAGCCTTAATCAAACTTAACAAATTTCAAGGCTTATATTAAGATAAAAATCTTGATCATTGAGGTTATTTCAGTCTCCTTTTCTCAAAAAGGTTATTTTTTTCCTACCACCCAGTATTTCCCCAAAAACGAATTATCTTGTGTTCCTTTGTCCTTCTGAAGTTCTGTATCACAGCAAAAAGCTGTTGTTTTTCTTCTGTTCTCAAAAAAAAAAAAAAAATATTGCAGCTCTTCATGGCATATCTGAGCTGAGTGTTGATTTCTGAAGCTTCTGCCAGAAGATGTTTAATAATACTGTCACTCCCAGGGAATCCATGCCGTGGCAGGTTCTGACAAGGTGCAAAATATGGGACAGGTGTGAATTTACCATCTGCACTACCCCTACAACACTGAGCCAGTGTCACTAGGAATTAAACTAAAGGAAAGACCTTGGGAGGGAAAGTCACAGCATACCTTGTTCTTGAAGCTATTTCCATAATGGGAAGCAAAAAAGTCATAGAGCATTGACAGAAGACTGTATATCTTTGTTTCCCTATCTTTATAAACCCCACATACCCACATCAGGAATAAAAGCTTAAGGATTTTTGTAGACATACAGCGGAGATATTTGATAATGCATGCTCACATAACTGTGTGTTATCCTAGAAGACAGCAGATGAACTTCCTCATTTTAGCATTGCTAACTTCCAGTATAGCGTCGGTTAAACCTGAGCCAACTATGTTATGGTGGAAAGGAACTTTTAAAAATTAATCTATTCTTGCCTAAGGGGATTTGTGGCTAGAAAAATGGTCTGGGAGTCTAAATATTTGTGTTCCCTTCTGGCTCTGCTAATAACTCACCTTAGTAGATTATTGGTGAGCTAGAGCCAAAATCTTTGAGCTGCCAAATTTTAGGGGTTACTATTAAAAAAAATTGCTTGGCCTTAGGAATATAATACAGAGCGCCTAAACTAAACACACACAGTCAAGAACTGTACACTCAATAATGCCAAATACTTATTTATCACTATAACCTACAATAGCTAATTTTGAACAGTGAATCTAGGGAAGTGAAAAATTTCATATCATTGACAATGTTACTTTGTGAAAGGAAAGATCTGGTAAACAGGAAAGCATCTGACCAAACAATTCAGTAAGGCTACATGTCTGTTCACTGGGAACTGAGAGCTCCATGTCCTTGAGAGATGGTACTTTCCAACCGAGGTAAATATACCATTCCTTTACCCTATAGTAATAAATCAGTGGCTCAGGAAAAGGGAAGCAAATCCTGAACATGAGAAAATCCCGAAAAACAAAGGACTCCAGTAAATCAGGAGACTTGGAATGTAAACCTCTTCTAAGTTGCTGTATACTTTCCTGGTGATACAATACTGCAAATTTCGAGAAGGTGGAAAAGGGAGAGCACTTTCCGTTATTAATGCTGAAGTTAAAACTATTACACAAGTACCTATTTAAAGCCTAGAACCTAAGGTTTGGAAGGGTTTCATCCCATCATCTTCCTTGGAGACTGGTCTAATGAACTGACTGTTCCCAGTCTCATCTTTAATTTTGTGGGTAATTCACTGTCCCAGAAATATAACACAATCACATAATAGCTTTGGTTGGAAGGGGCCCTCAGTATGTCGTGTGGTTCAGCCCTCCACTCAGAACAGATAAATTCCACATTAGATCTGGCTGCCCAGGTCCTTGTCCAGTATCCCAGGGACGGATATTCTAGAGCAACTCTCAGAAACCTGTTCCCATGTTTGACCAGTGGCAGTAATCACATGGACTGAAGAGGTACATAGACTAATCATGCTGTCAAGTCTCCTAAGGGGTTTTTATGGGAACGTGCCACCTTGAAGAATTAATGATCATAATACTTTCCAAAATTACCAGATCGTGCCAAGAGACAATAAAACCAGCTAGATTTAGGGAAAACAAAACAAAACAAAACAATACAAAACAAAACCCCACAAGAATACTAATAGATGACATGAAAGTGAATTTTTCATGATGGCCCTTGGCAGTAATTTTTCCAGTGGCTGACCAGCTCTCCTCTCATTTTCTCTTGAGGGAGATACAGTGAGTTCTTTCCAGATGTTTTAACTCTTTGTCCTGGTTTGAGGTAGAAGAAAAACAATTTTCTTTTCAGCAATTTCACTTTTCATTTGAGTCTCTTCTAAATGACTGCACTCTCTGAAATCAATGGTATTATTTTCAGACAGTGTCTGCTTCTAGCAGTGATAAGTCTGACGTCTATAGTTAATGCCAAGGAATGGTATGCAGAAAGGCTCTTGCTTATACATATTGCTATAACACCCAAGGCCAACTAACTTTGTTATGAGCCCTGTTGGAAGGTCAGAAGTGGAAAAACGAAGTGGGGTCACACCTGCAGGGAGGAGCAGACAGGACAGGTGACCCAAAACTGACCAACAGGGTATTCCATCCCGTCAGCCTCATGCTCAGTATAAAAGCTGAGGGATCAAATGAGTCAAGTCATCCTTTTTAGTGGCTGGAGCCTGGGAAGGACCCTGTCCATTCTTCTGCCTTTGATCTGGATCCGTGTGTTCCTGAATCCAGTTCTTGAATCCAGTTCCTGTCTGCCATTGAGTCCAGTCTGGAACACTCCCAGTGCCTGCAATTGACGTGATCATTATCCTGGGAGCTCAATATTGGTTTTTTATATATATTTGTATATATTTCATTATTTTCTTTTTAATACTATTTTTTCTGGGTTTATTGTTAAAATTTGATTAAAGCTGCTTTTTTTTTTTTTTAACCTGTAAGTCTCTTTCCCTTATTCTCTCTCCCTTCCCCTTCTGCGAAGGGAGAGGGGTTTATAAAAAACAACTGTTGTTCATTTAGTGTCAGTCAGGCCTAAACCTCGACACCCTTTGAAATACATTAGACTTCTGTAAAACTTCAGCTTCAAGGTACTTCATTGTGTTGCATTTAGTCATAAGGTTAGTATGATAAAAAAGGAAATGCCAAATCACTTGCAGGAAGATAAACAACTGGTAAGTGAGGGTTGAAATCCGTGGTGCATCAGTGACAGAGAAACACCTGACCTCAGCTTTGCCTCTGCAGACTGACGGTTCTTCAAGCTTTTGCCCTGTTTGTGGTTTTCCATGTCAATGAATCACAGCGTCACACATCAATACCTAAATGAAAATAACTTGGGTGTCAGAAACAAGAGCCTAATGTAACAATGATGAACTTCATGCCTTTCAAAGGAAGACCCTCATGAAGAAAATAATACATTCCCCAGTAGTTCCTCGATACCAGCTGTGACGTTAAAAATAGCTGTTAACTGTCGTGGGCAAACTGAACTTTTCCATAATTTCCATTTCTACAAAAATCACGGGATGGTCTCTAAAGCTTATCTGTATTCTGTCTTGTTGTATAGTTTTTGTCATTTTATATCACAGGATAATTCCACTATACCAAATACTGCAAGGAATCCAGCAGCTCCATATTAAAGTTGCAGAAAGATTTGGAATAATACGTGAACCAATAATTTTATTTTTGTTTTTGTAATAGTTGAATTGGTTTTCAGTTTTAACAGTCCAGCTCTGCACAAGCCAGTTTGGGAACAGCTTAGCCCTCAGATTGTAAAAATAAAGACACACAAACACAAATGCATTATGATTTGCCAACTTATTTTAAGAAAATACTGAGTAGTGAAAATGTTGCTAAAATATTTTCAAGAAAATATCAAGTTATATCTCTTTGACCTATATCTGACACATAAAATGTATAAGCTTTAGTGCCTTCTTCAGGCCACATGGAACTGTGTATTATTTTCTTAAAACACCAATATATTCTACAGTATTTTCTTCATTGATGGCTTCATCGAGAAAGAGGGCTTTAATTTTAGCCATGGCATGGAAAGTTACAGAACACCCATTAACTGGAGAGAGAAACTGAGCCAATATTTGAATGCGTTTGATCTTTTTACTGTGCTACACAGGTACCCATAGAGTTCTGATCAGAAATTAAAGCATAGATGGGGAATTTACTTACCTGGCTGTTGTCCAGGAATTGCTCTTCCAATTGAACTATTTTGATGATTACTTGACTAAAGTCATCCGGTTGAATCTCACTGTTTTTAATTCCTGTTGCCTTGTAACTGTGAAAAAAAATAAAAATAATTATCTCTAGTATCACACTGAGGCTCCTCGTAACTGTTATTCCAGGGTGCTTTATCGGCATTCTTCTTCCATTTACACTTAATGCAAACAGAACAAAACAAAACAAAACAAATAATCTGATATTCAGGTGTGCTTGCTGCTTAACATCTTAAACAGGTATTGCAGCAGCATTTTCTTTGACACCAGCAACACAGAGTCCTCATCTTTGGGATTCACAGAATCACAGAATCGTCAGGGTTGGAAGGGACCTCTGGAGATCATCTAGTCATGCAGGAATTTAATGTAGAGCTGGACTTAGGTACAGTGTAGTGATATCTTTAAAGCTTACAAAGTTATGAGGCTGATCAATAGCATGAAAGACACTGAGGAGAGGCCTCTGAAGAAGCTCTACATGGTTTATGTGTCTCAGATACTGAAAAACCTGGTACAGTGCTGGACTGAAAGAGAATCTGTATCTCACAACCCATGGGGTGGAGTCTGCATCACCTAGCCTTAACCATCAAAACGTTAAGCATCTAGTTTGGGATTCTCATCCAGGCTCCTTTGATGAGAAACCGTTATTACCAGAAGCCACTAATCAAAACCTATGATATCCAAGGTAATTAGGACAAATTACCATCTAGAGGAGTCTGTTTCTCTGCAGGAGTGTAAAGACTAGCTTAGACTAGGTGTTTAAGCTTTAGAAACATTACCTTATGTCAGATGAATCATAATGTAAATCTAAAACCAACAAAAACACAGAGTTTGGACATATTGGACACATCACTACTCCTAAAAACATTTCTTTGGTTTTAGATTAGATCAGTAAAAATTGTACTCTTTCAGAAAGAATAGAATATATGATCAATTTAGCTTTACTGCAACTAGAAGAATAGTACAAATATCAAATTAACTTCAGTTGTTCATCACCAGAAAAACAGTCTGATTTTAAATGGGAACAGTGTACATTGATTTAGAAAAGCCAATGAATATAAGACCAGGTATACAGGTAGTGTAAATAAGGATGATTAACAGTTGATGAAGGGGTATTCCATTGTACCGCAAAAAAAATAAAGAGGGGTTCTGGATGTTTAAACTGAATGCTGATTCAGTTAGTAATTCTTTCTAGATATTTTTATTATTAAGTTGTGTGCAGGGGAGGGAAAAATGTAAACACCCTGCCAAAAAACCACACAAACCACAAACAAAAAAAAACAAAGAGCTTTAGAAAGTCTGTGTCTGACCTCTCAGGATCATTTTTAAAGCATGTAATGAGTTAAGAAATCGGACATTCTTTCCTATCCTACAGCAAAATGCCTCCTGATGAAATTAAATGGCTCAAGATTCAGAAACCCAGCTCTTTTCAGCTTGTGACAGCCAGTCATGTGTGAGAAAGGTCAGTCATGTAAAAGAAATTAAACGAGTTCTGCAAGGACTTAACTGGAATTGATGCAAAGCTCTCCAAACAGCAAAGGTGATGAAAAGTTCAATCAAAGTCAGATGCAAGGAAAGATGCTCATTAATATCCACATCACTGGGTCACAAACACCCTGATCATCTGTATGGCAGGATTGTGTACTTAATGATGTGATCAAAAGTGATATTCACGAGAGAATAATATACTTCATCCCTCTGCAGCACTATATTTTGTATATCCTGCCAGTACTCTTAAAAAGAGTATGAAAGCTTTCATGTCTGCATGACGATTTTATAAAAGAAACACATTTATACAAAGTCAAATAAATAGTTCGCTACACAGTGAATTAAATGCAGCTATTATTATTTCAATGTTCAAAATAAAATAAAAAAAAAGATACTTGAGGACCTTTCTGATTCTTTCTTAAAGAAAATTTCTAGCATTAGAAAGTCATTTTAATATTAAGCATATGAATGATCATTCACTGATCTGAAAATGCGTTTCAATAACATTGTATGCTTGAATAATAAAGATATGTACTGAGTACAATAAAGGCTCACACTTTAAGTATTCAGAATAGCCAAGCTCATTCACCTAATTACATAGGACATGTCAGCAATTTTTAACAAACTTGCTAGTAAAAATCTAGGGGGTCTTCCTATACTGCTTTAATAATTTTGACTATGACTTGTTTCTGTTTTACGGACATATTAATAAATTGGCTTATTTGTATTTATTATTCACTGCTGCCAATATTTTCACTTTGTAGCCATAGCTAGTTGAATCAGAACACCTAAGTGTGGATGTTCTACTTGTCGAGCATGTAAGACTAAACAACAATTAGTGTGATATATGTTTCCCAGCACCCTACATGTGAGTCACTTGAGCATATTTACAGGCCTCCTTGCCAATCTCCTGTTATTTTCCCACAGTCCCCCACAAGATTCTTCTCTCTAAATTGGAGAGGTATGGATTTGACGGCTGGACTGTTCAGTGGATGAGTAATTGATTGGACAGGTGTTCAACAGCTCAATGTCCAGATGGGTGACACATGGTATCCTTCAGGGGTCTGTACTGGGACCAATATCTTCATATATCTTCAGTATCTTCATTAATGAAATAGACAGTGGGATTGAGTGCACCCTGAGCAAGTTTGCAGACAACACCAAGCTGAGTGGTGCAGTTGATACGCCTGAGGGACAGGATGCCATCCAGAGGGACCTGGACAGGCTCAAGGAGTGGGCCTGTGTGAACCTCATGACGTTCAAAAAGACCAAGGGTGGGGTCCTGTACATGGGTTAGGGAAACCCCCAGCATCAATACAGGTTGGGGGATGAAGGTATTGAGAGCGGCCCTGCAGAGAACAACTTGGGGCTACTGTGGATGAAAAGCTCAACATGAGCCAGCAATGTGCACTCACAGCCCAAAAGGCCAACCATATCTTTGGCTGCATGAAAAGAAGTGTGGCCAGCAGGTCAAGGGAGGTGATTCTGCTCCTCTACTGCGCTCTGGTGAGACTGCACCCAGACTACTGCATCCAGCTCTGGGGTCCTCAGCACAGGAAGACATGGACTTGTTGGAGCGGTTCCAGAGGAGGGCCACAAAAATGATCAGAGGGCTGGAGCACCTCTGGTATGAGGACAGGATGAGAGAGGTGGGGTTGTTCAGCCTGGAGAAGAGAAGGCTCCAGAGAGACCTTATTGTGGTCTTCAGTACTTAAGAAGGGCTTATAGGAAAGATGGGGACAGAGTTTTTAGCAGGATCTGTGGTGACAGGACAAGGGGTAATTGCTTTAAATGAAAAGAGGGTAGATTTAGACTACATATAAGGAAGAAATTTTTTACAATGAGGGTGGTGAACTGCTGGGAACAGGTTGCCCAGAGTGGTGTTAGATGCCCCATCCCTGGAAACATTCCAGGTCAGGTTGGATGGGGGTCTGAGCAACCTGATGTAGTTGAAGATGTCACAGCTTATTGCAGGGGGTTTGAACTAGGTGACCTTTAAAGGTCCCTTCCAACCCAAACTATTCTATGATTCTGTGATTCTATGACATCATGCTTAGCATATAAACTGTGGGGAGTTTGCCAGTGGGTGGGCCACTGCTCAGGAACAGGCTGGGTGTCAGTCAGTTTGTGGTGAGAAACTGTTTTTCATTTGCATGACTTGGGTTTTTTTTTTGTGGTTTTACTTTTAAAAAAAAAATATTTTCCTTTTCATTGCTATCATCATTATCATTATTTTATTCGCTTTTATTTCAATTATTAAACTCTTCTTATCTCAGCCCATGAATTTGCTCACTTTTATTGTTCCAATTCTCTCCCTAATCCCATTGGGGGCTGGGGGAAAGGAGCGAGTGGCTGTGTGGTGCTTAGCTGTTGGCTGGGTTTCAACCATGACTGCTAGAGACACATATTCCTACTGATTGAGATCCTCAGCTTGAGAAATCTTGATTTACTCAGGTAAGGATTAACTCATTATTATGGACTGAAAAAAAAAAAACAACAAACCAAACCAAACTCAAACCCATACAAAATTCTCATCTCACTTTTGGCATTTTATTAAATTCAATACAGTTTTACTCCATGAAGAGTAAGATCAAAATCGCTTCCCATGATCCAAAATGGCTGAAGAAACCTAGAATTGATACTGAAGATCAAAATCGCTTCCCATGATCCAAAATGGCTGAAGAAACCTAGAGTTGATACTGACTTTCCAAAGACTGTGGGATCTGAGAAGATATAAACATTCCTTTTGTGTGGTGCTTGATGCAGTGTACTGCGAGCTTGGTTTTCCTTTGCATTTTTACACCTTTTTCCGCCTGGGTAGAGAAGGCTCCCCCCACACACACACCCCGGGAAATAATGACACAAAAGAAGCAGTGTCTGAAGAATCAGATATAGAATCATTCCTAAATGAGGGGTCCTTTTCAATCAGGTATGAACAGAGAGATCAGGAATAGCTTTGCATGTCCTAGTGGCACTGATATGAAGCTGAGAATAGAAGCAATCTTAAGAGTGTTTAACTTGTTTATATGATGCTGAAAGAAGTGAAAAAATAATATAATTATTAATTTCAGGTGATTTATTTTTCTTCTGCATTTGCTTCATTATTATTGTTACTTTCTTTAAGGTTTTGCTTGATTTCCTCTCGACATCTTTTCTCTCCCTACAACTTGATTGGAAGACAAGAACATGTAATTATTTGATCACTTTTCATTTCAGTTGATTAAAAGAAAAAGGAAGTGTTTCCTTGGGTCAAAGGTTATTACAATGCATAATTAATTGTCCAATATCATCTTAATCAACAACTTTCCAGTTTCAGCTTCTTTGCATTTATCAAGGGAAAGGGGGGGTTAAATAGAGGTATTTAATCAACTATGCATGAATTGCCAGAAATGGATTTCTGTAAAGGAGCCTTCAACCAGTTATTAGGAAAGGTGCTGAAGTGAAACAACCCTGCTCTAAGAGCGGTGGATTACACCAGTTTGCAGGGAATGAACTTAAGTATTATTGAACAAAATATTTCAGTCACATGTTCCATCTCCATCTGCTTAATGAATTGAAGTGTCAAGAAAATTTGAAGAGGCAGCCCAGGAAAACAGAAATGTAATTTAATGCAACATGAATCATTTGCTGGCCAAATGTACAGTATTGATGGGATTCCAGACAAAGCCTTTAGATTATGGCTATTGTTACAGAAAAAGACATTTAATTTGTTCAGAGATTCATATGTTTAAAGGCAGATGATTTTAAAAAATCACAGGAAACTAAACTTGCCACAGTCTTCTAGAAGACATAATTGGTAAAGCAGTAAATCTAATTACTTTCAGAAAGGTAACTTTAAGGCATCTCTGCATCTTCAATGTAGTCAGGAAAAAATATCCTGCATAACTTTCTCAAAAATCACATAAAATCTGAGGCTGTCTGATAAAGATGTACAAGCTGGTTAAGCTCTTCTATCAGTTGCTGTTATTTGTCTAATTGCTTTGAGTATCTGTAGTTCTGGATGCAATAACTCAATTTACTGAATCTGGAGTATCCCCAGCCACCATTAACTGGACACCCACTCTGTTTTCCTCTTCTCAATTTCCCTGATGCAGATAAAATGTTATATGCAACACCTACTACTTTGCTAGCGGTGTAGCTTCTCTCTTTCTCTTTTTCCCCTCTGTAACACAACTTAATATCCAAGTGTTAATTTATTATATTTTACCTGTGCATTAAATGATTTTTACCCCACTCTCAGTACAGTGTTCAGCTGCAGGAATGCAGACGGAAAAATATGTGTCTCTAAAAGAAAATCTGATGGAGGTGAGTTACATACACAATCGTCCAGCGTGTCCCCTGGCACAGCTTTGGCCTGTGAGAACGAGCCTTCTCCCACAACACCCAGAACTGCTTCCCCAGGTAGCACAAGCCAACACAACACAGAGCTGCACAGACTGCACGTGTGCTACCAAGATGCATGGACAAGGCTACGTGCTTTAGGGAGAAAGAGTTCCTTTTAATAAGAACTCTGTCACACCCTTTGCCCTCTGTGCCAAAGAACCTTTTTATTTGTTAACATAGGTGTAAAAAAAGAGCAATTTGTTTGGGCTTCTGAATATAAGCATAAGTAACACTATTTTGTGTGTCTGTATAGATGACTTTTTGATTAATTATGACATGCTGCAATCTCTCTCTTTCTTCTTTTACCTCCCTTATCAATACAAAGATAAGTAAATTGAATCGGATCCTTGTTTGCCAGGGATGGGACACAGTAAATGAACCGCCACAAAATGGTGTAAAAGGCAGGCATGTGTGATACTTTGCCACAAAAGACAAGGGCTCTGAGTTGCAGAATTTGTGAAGAGAGAAAAAAAGAAGGAAATTAAAAGAAGGCAAAACCCAATATCACTCTGGTTCTTTCATGATAAAGTAATTTAAATACGCATTTGCAGTTGGACTAGACGATCATTGTAGGCCTCTTCTAACTGAATATTCTATTCTATTCTATTCTATTCTATTCTATTCTATTCTATTCTATTCTATTCTATTCTATTCTGTTCTGTTCTGTTCTGTTCTGTTCTGTTCTATTCTGTTCTAAATATGGTCAATTGGATGTCAATAATAGTGTAATTTGGAAACTAAAGCACAAGAGGCTGAGTACAAACAAGATGGGAGCTAAAGACTGAAGAACCACTGAGACAGTTACAGAAGTTACAGGAATTAACTACCTGGGGCAACTGATAAAATTATTTGTTCTTTGGAGATGAGTGTTTTCCCCAATGATTACTGAGAGGGGTCTCAATGTTTGAGATGACTTATACATTTTGACAGGTAAATAGGTCAGATTAATTAATCACATTCCCAATACTTGCAATGGTGGCTGCACACACAAATCTGTTTTTTCACCGTTATCAAGATAAACTCAAGTCTCAGTAAGATAAGCATTAGCACATTAGCAACACATCTTCCTGAAGAGAAATATTAATTCCTATACCTGTAATTTCTACTCAAATTTATGGAGTCTACCCATGCTGCCTGTGGTGGGGAAAAGAGGAACAAGAAAGATTGAAGTCTTTTTAGTCAAAGGTCCAAGTTCAGGAAAAAATCCATACATTTTAGAGAGGTCAAGAGGTCTTAGAGGTCAGAAAGCAGGGCAAATCAAATAGAAGATGAAAACAGAAAGATCAAGATATAAATACAGAACCTTAAGATAAAGATCCTGGTTCCCTCTGTGCAGACTGTGGAGGTTTGAAGGTTTTTTAAGTAGCTTCTAGAATATTGACAAGCTTCCTGATGTTCCTCAGTTCACTTCATTAAGTCATTTTTTGTTGACATTCTTGGCTATACTTTTGGAGATGCCATGACATTGAAATTTCTTGGCTACTGCAGTGTACAGCATGCTGGGTTAGCTGAGGTCTGAATCTACCATGTATCTAAAACTGGGACAGTAGTTAAGTACCATTTGCATGAATTTCTAGTGCAGTCAGAACATAAGCAAGTGAATTAACAGTAATAACACTTAATTATGTGCTTAAAATTATAAGCATGCTTCAATATTGCTCTAGCTGAAGACAGTCTAGAGCTAGGACCTTAGCTTCTGTCTCTGCAGTTCAGTCTGTCTACATCAGTTTACTCATTTATAGGACAGAACCTTTGCCTATACGCCAGACAGGCTAATTCAATTAATATTTTAAGCTGTCAGTGGATTCTTGGTTGAAAAACATTATAATGCAAAAATATAAAAATTCTTTTTATTTAATCCTTTGACTTTCAAATGAATTCTGAAAGAGCATTCCATGTTCAGATAAAAGTTGAATGAGTATAATTGTAGAGTGCCACAAAAATCAGTATTAAAGAACAATTTCCTTAGGAGAATAATACCTAACAAAGCTTCTGAAATCTTTCAATTAACTCTTTCCTGTAGACAATACTTAAAGCTCCATATAATGAGTAACGTTATGATTCTGTGATTAATACAATTTAAATCTCAATAGTTTAGTTCTTTTTCAGATACTTGGAACAAGATTCAGAGGAGGTTAGTTTGTCTCATTAATTTATTTATTTACTGTAAAATCCATTAGAATTGTCAAGATTTGAAAATTCACTACCAAAATTGCAATTTGTACTTTTATTTAAAAGGTTCCTGCTTTTTAGGACTGAATATGAAACCAAAACCATCCACATAAAAAGAATACTGGTGGATTTACACAGTAAAAGTTACAACTCATTTACAGATTCTATTAAACCTATTATCTCATTGGACTGGCAATTACCACACCAGGATCTCTGTCTGCAGGTAAAAGACATTTTAGGTATGGTAATTTACTAGTGTAGTCAAAGGCTGAAATCTTGCATTTACTCCTATTTTGTCCTAGAATATAACATTGAGAGGGTCATCTTTCCTTACCTTTCTGGAGAAAGCAATTCAAGTACCATATTCTCTGTTATATACCTTTTATCATTTAGAGAAATGAAGGACTCTTAACTACTGCTCATTTTTATTTATGAAATCAATACAGTTTTCCAGTGGTGTGCAATAACTGAACAGGAGTTTATGGATGTTTACATAAACATCTGCAGGGGGCAAATTTTTTCCATAGTGCCATTTCATTTATTCCTTTAACATTCAGTGTTTCCGTAAAATTTCCTACCTTAAATCAGCAGGTTCTTGCACACGTCCATTTTTAGTGTGAAGACTGCCAAACAAAAAAACACAAACCAAACCCAACCTTTCTTTTCACTGGAAAGGATGCATTGTCACTATGAACAATGCATGGAAAAAAGGATTCAGTTCAGAATCTACATTGACAGCTGTAAGTGTTCATACCTGAAGCTTTTAGAATTTTGTTTTGAGTACCTCACACCTCTAATCATGACAATTTAATCCTATCCTTAGCACAAGTAATTGTTGATTGAGCTAAATACACATGGTAGTATTAGAAATGGCTGTACAAAGTGATTCTTCTGCCCTGCCCCTAGTGAGGGTTTCTTGCGCATTTGAAGGAATAAAGTGGGAAAATGAATCATCTTTTCCTTGTTTTGTTTTCTCACCTCTTTGCTTTCTGGCAAGCAACATTGTATCAGCAAAATCTGGCAAATAGCTAAGGCATTTAGTGATTTAGGCTGGAATCATTTAATGCCAGCATCTTAAAGTCTAAGTGGAATGCCTAGTCACATATACTTTATGCCATCTTTAAGTGATTAGCCAAAATAATCAGTACGTACGCAAGGTCCCAAATAAGAAAGCTTGGAAAACACTGTGAGATTCATAAAACAATTTTCCTTTTTTGATAAATTAATGGGAAAGCTTTCTGTCTTGTTTCTCATATTATTTTTTATTTCTTTTGATGCAGAAAAAAGGAAGCTGCTTAAAAATTTAAGGATATCACTGCTACAGGTTGTCAACTTCTGGAACATGCAGGGTAGAAGAAATGGGCTTTGGTTCTTTCTGATCCAGAAACACGTAGCACTTCCACATGTCTGTCAGTTGCTACTTAATAGAAATGATGGCACAAAGCTAAGTGTTTCTTAATCCACATGATAGATTTCTAAAACACTTTAGATGACTCAACCCTTTAAAGTTACTCTTTATCCACATGACGGTAATTTGGCACTGTTAGAACTAGTGTACACCTACTTAGTGTAGTTGTAGACGTCTAAACTGCATTGTAAACACTTGAAGGTTTGTTGTGATGACTGCCATTCCTCACAGCACAGCATGTTCTCCCTCCATAGACCATTTTACAACTATTAGTACAATGCCAAAGCAGAAACATTTAATATGCCACTTGAATATTTGTTCTGTGTGCATGAACATCTACTCTTAATGCTATGGTGTCATGGAGAAATATAAATTTAATCTGGATGATGTCTGATCATATGATCACATTTTTTCAAATTAGTCAATGTGTATGAACGGTATTTATAGAATCATGGAAACATAGAATCATCTAGGTTAAGATACAAGTTTGCTGACTTCCTGTAGTTATAGGTAGATGTAAACAATTGATCAAATTCCTTTTTTATGATATCATAGCTAGATCGCTGGAGTGTGTTTATTTCACTTGTCTTCAGGTGTCTATAAGGCAATGGAGAGACAAGAGCTAGGTAATACAAAAGGTAAAGCAAAAGAAGAGAAAAAAGCATCTCAAGGCCACAATTAATATGATTTATTATGGGTGTCTACTTTAGCATGAGACTGACTGCACTAATTGTGCCTGTTTCTCTTAATTGATTGTAAAGGAGAACACAAAGGCTCAGTTAGGTCTAGTTATCTATAAGGTTCATATCTACCTTTGGTCAATTGAATCAACCTTCTCCGAGAAATACAGCAGGATTTATTTTTTTTTCTTCTTCCCCACTACCAGAGATAAATCATTCCAAAACAACCTAAGCGTAGTTTATTCAGCTATATCTGCATTGTCAGTTAAATAGGAAAAAATCAAAATAATCTAAACCATTGAAAACATGGACTGGAAATGTTCAAGGCCAGGTTGGATGCGTCTTTGAGCAACCTGGTCTAGTGGGAGGTGGGGCAGACGGGTTGGAACTAGATGGTCTTTAAGGCTGCTTCCAACCTAAACCATTCTATCATTCTATGATTAAAGCACTTGACTAGTGGCTAACAGATCCGAGCTTTGACTATTTAGCTTTGACACTGGTTCCATGTGTGCCCTGTGCCATTTCCCATCTCTGCTTCTTACTACATGTCCTTGTAAAAAGTCTTTCTCCAGCTTTCATATAGGCTCCCTTTAGGCATTGGAAAGCTTCTGTAAGGTGTCCCCAGAGCCTTCTCCTCTCCAGGCTGAACAACCCCAAATTCTTATGTCCCACTTACGTAGCTGATCTTACATATTTGGCAAAAGATGCAGTGTGTCAGCTATAACAATAAACCTAAATACTCACTTCACAGTGCCAAAATGCGTCATAACCTTTGGGCTATGATGTGATTTGGCCTGGGATTTGTTGACTTTTTTTAGCTATGTATATTATGACCAAAGCATAAATGCTCTTTCACTCCTGCTTATTTCTCCTGGATTTGGGAGTGGCCTTGGCTTCAGAGCATCCTGCTTTCAACATGCCTTGCACCTTAAATCTGCTTATGCTAAAGAGTCTTACCATCCTTGATGGCTTTGTGCTTACTACTTCTGGGAGGACAGGAATCTGTTATTTTTTTCTTATAGATGGGAAACTGAATCATAGAATCACAGAATCACTTAGGTTGGAAAAGACCCTTAAGATCATTGAGTCCAAGATGCCAAGAACACCACTAAAACCTGTCCCTAAGCATGACATCTGCATGTCTTTTAAATACCTTTGGGTATGGTGACTCAACCACTTCCCTGGGCAGCGTGTTCCAATGCTTAGTAACCCGTTCATTGAAGAAATTTTTCCGTTATATCCAATTAAACCTCCCCTGGTACAACTTGAGGTCATTTCCTCTTGTCCTATCGCTTGTTACTTGGGAGAAGAGACCGACCCCCACCTGGCTACAACCTCCTTTCAAGTAGTTGTAGAGAGCGAGAAGGTCTCCCCTCAGCCTCCTTTTCGCCAGGCTAAACAACCCCAGTTCCCTCAGCTGTTCCTTATAAGTACAGAAAAAGACACAGGCAGAGATCTAAAATTATTTGTGCTCCTCAGTCATCACTGACTTCAGTGGGTGTCTATGTAAATGTTGTTTTATGTGTGCACTCATCTTTTGGCACCTGGCAGGGAATATGTTTTTACTAACTTTATTCTCCAAGAACGTGATCTGTAGCTTAACTTCACTATACAACCAGTAGAGAGAGAGAGAAAAGTGCTTGTAAGATGATATTTTTTTCCCAGTCTAAGACTGGTATGATGAATTATCCAGAACAGGTTTCTAGACATGCTTCTATCTTTCCATTGACTACAGATATATTTTGCATGGCCAGCATGTTAAACTGCACACAGAATCACAGAATCACAGAACAGTCAGGGTTGGAAGGGACCTCCGGAGATCATCTAGTCCAACCCCCCCGCCAGACCAGGGTCACCTACAACAGGTTGCACTGGACAGTGTCCAGGCGGGTTTTGAATGTCTCCAGAGTGGGAGACTCCACAACCTCTCTGGGCAGCCTGTTCCAGTGCTCCACCACCCTCAAAGTAAAGAAGTTCCTCCTCATGTTAAGATGGAACTTCCTGTGTTCAAGCTTGTGCCCATTACCCCTCGTCCTATCAATGGGCACCACTGAAAAAAGACTGCTCCCATCCCCCTGGCATCCTCCCTTCAAGTATTTGAAAGCATTAACAAGATCCCCCCTCAATCTTCTTTTCTCCAGACTAAAGAGACCCAAATCCCTCAGCCTCTCCTCATATGAAAGATGTTCCAATCCCCTAATCATCTTTGCTGGACCCAATTTTAAATGGTCGAATGTGGTTCAGATGAATCCTACCATGTAAAATCTCTCAAAATATTGCAAAAAGCTGTAGGAGAGAGCTAAACACAGATGCCACAGATCCTGATCACTTGCTCAAAACACTAGACCATTCTTATTTTTGAGGGAAGGCTTGATGAGACTATTTGTTATACTCAAAACCAATATGCTTACATACCGCACTGGAAGAGTGCTATTATGAATCATTAGGACATGGTGCAGCTTTCTCTTGGAAGGAACAAAGATAATATTATTAATGTACTCATGAAACATTAGTGTTTGGGGGGTGAAAATACAGCTGTAAATAAATAAACAAACAATCCACTCTCTCCTACTACTAATTAACAGCTGATTTTTCATTCCTAAATTTGTGCTTCTACCGACAAAGGCTTAGTGGTTGAAATTTTGTGATATTTTTTTTTTCTTTTTTTTTTAAATGAGAAATTGGTGAATGGTGATAGAAAGGCATGAACTTACGAGTTCTGTGAGTCCAGAAATGAGGGTCCAGGTCTTACTTTCTTCTCCCTTCCTCAATGTCATAAGACCTATTTCTATTTTTTTTTTTTATTGTTATTTATTTATTTTTAACAGCCTTTTCCCTCCACCTTGCCAACTGATGTTCTTAATTTCATCAAGACCAGGATGTTCCTTATTATTATAATCCATGCAATGCTGAGTGGGAAGAGGAGGGAATGAGAAGTTGCCCTTACCCTTTACCCCATCAGGTTCAGCAAGGACTGTAGTGTGTTTCCCAAAGAAGAAAGCATCGGGGGAGTTCTGATTCACTCTGTTGATACGCAAAGATGTGACACATCTTCTCTGTATACAGCAAATTGCTCTTTTTCTTGGACAAATGTTTATATATTTTCTGCCTTTGCTTATGCCACTTTGGGGTCTAGATGTTTACCACAAGAAAATATTAAATTATGTTGCTCATGAGGGCTTGGTAAGCATCCAAAACACTTCTGTATAGGAGGACAATGTCCTCAGAGTTAATGGAAATCCATCTTAGAATTTTTGCTTTAGAATAGAATTTACCTGCCCTAACTTTATCTACCTAAAAGTAGATGTCTAATCTAAGCCAATCATTCATCTATAGTCAAAGTAGAGAAATACTCACTTCTGAGGGATGAGTCATCCTGTGCTAGGACAGATGGATCATTTTGTAGATGTGCTGCTTTTCCCCCCTTCGTTGATCATAATGATATCCTAGAAATATGTATTAGATTATATCTTTAACTAGCACATAATCAAAATTAAGGGAAATTAATCCTGCCTAAGGTCAGACAGGGCTACAAGATCCTAAGATATCTGTGGTTCTACAGCTGTGGTATGACAATCCTCTTGTCTCTCAGTTCATTGAAAATGCAGGAATTTAATCTCCAGATAGCAACTAATTTATAGCTGAACTGTGAGGAACTTGAGAGCCACTGTGGATTTGAGAGCTGGGCAGCTTCTTGGGTACCTTTTCTGTTTAGATAACATTCTAGTCTCTCCAGTCCTTTGAGATGACAGAGATGTACTTTTCACCTGCAGCAACAATAGCAACAAAAGGTCATGCTAAAATGATTTTTACAGAAATACTTGATCTTCATGGAGCTGGACAGTTTGTGAGCTAGTATGAAAAAATCTTTCTATGGTAATAGCTTTAAACTGTACACATTTTAAATCCCTCCAAACTGATAGGCAATTGGCTGAGTAATAGCCTGTTACTTTCACTGCACTTCATGCTAAATTTCCTGAAATTATTGGAGTCACGATTAGCCCTAAAGACAGAAGTGAGGCCAAGTTTACATGGAGAAAAAAAGGCTTGTTATTTCCATATTTCTCATTTGTGTAATATGATCTAGTAAAAGACGTTTTCACTATCCATGGGCCTCATTCAGAGAATTCAAACTGGCTAATAATAATTTCTACTGAGAGTAGCGTTTAAAGCCCCCAGGAGCCAATGGAAAGACTTTCAGAAGTTACAAGAGTAATCTTTGCATTTAACATACTGTTTCTGTGCTGCATGAAATTTTCACTTAAAATAACTTGTCAGAAAATCCTCAAACTTTTCACATGTCTGAAAGCTGAACTCCTAATACAATGAAATCCTCAATTCTGTTGTATATCCAGGCAGAACACACGGGTTCTCTTCAGGAGGAACCCAACCTAAAGCAAAATGCAGAAGACAGAGATGCATTAAAATATTTAACCTTGTGTAGTACAAGTTCTGCTTCATCTTCCGATACAAGTTGTCCCCTGAAAAAAAAAAAAGGTGATTAAGAACTGCAGCGAAAGGGATCAAATGTATATGGATGCAGAAACTTTCTAGGCTTTCCAGTGAGCTAGACTTCATCTTCTCCTCATGCGCCTAAAGAATTTTTCTCTTTATTTAGACAAGACATGAAGGTGCCTCCAGGGTGAGTACTAGTAGTTTAATAATTGCTATCCCTCCATTTGGAGCTACAAAAGGATTGAAAACTATACTCTGAACTTTTGCTTGTGCAGTGGGTTCTCAGTGTGCTCACAATCCAAGTATGCGTGTGGACCTTATCTTCACTGGTAAGGCAGACGGGCCATTTGATATCTGAATCCAGAAAGACTTGGGCTCAGGACAGGTCCTTAGCTGGAATGTCTAGCTTTGTACAAAAGAGCTTTGTGCCAAGATCCATAAGTTGACCTTGCTGTTTTCACTGGGAGGTGAACTATTTGGGAAGGAGTCGCTCTGATGGCACACAGCTGAGTAGTTGGTTTAGGCACCTGAACGGTCATGTGAGATGTTTTTGAGCATCCATATTCTTTTCCCATTATTTTTCACTAGCAATTAGATAATTCAGTCAGCAAGTATTTCATCTGAGATGATCATAGCACCTAGCATCCATTCCTTGGTATGCTTCTGCTAATAGGGATTAGTAGTCATCAGGCAAGGATGACTACTATTCTCGGTGTATAGGAGTTCCCGTCCATCACTGAGTCCAGCCTGGGACTGCCCCAGTGCCAGCCGGTGTGGTGATTGTCATCCTGGGAGCTCGATACGGTTTTGTATATATTTCATTATTTTCTTTTTATTTTATTATTAATATTTCATTAAAGTAGTTTAGTTCCTTCTAAACTCATAAGTCTCTTTTTCCTCCTCTGCCTCTCTCTTCGAAGAGGGGTAGAGGGGAGCATCTGTCGGTCCCATCTGGGGTCCCCCACGGCCCCAGTGGGATTTGGCCTAAACCACGACAAGGAGAAACGGAGATCTGCTGGACTGCTCAGGAATCCCCAGAAACTGAAACAGGCATAGATTTCGCACTACTTACGACTTCTGAGCCCTTGTGCTTGACATAGGTGGTGTGGCATGCTGTGAAGAGATAACTTTTTTCAATGATTTATTAGAAATGACTAATGTGAGAGTTTTACTGTGAAGACAGAGGGGTGCTCTAAAAACCATATGGTTTCTGTAATAGTTTGCCTAGTTTAAACTTTGAGATTTGCATTTTTAATGTTTTTAAGTGTGACCCTAATTCACTTCCACAGTGTTTCAGGCTCCTGGAAGCCACTGATGAACTCTGAGATTTTATTTTTTATATTTCTGCTTGTAGCTGCATTTTACCTTGTTTGAGGAATTTCTTTTAGCTCTCAACTTATTTGACTAAAACTCCACAGATGTTCTGCCCCCTGGGTAGGTTGAAGGAAGGTTGGACTGAGGCTTTTTCAGGACAGAGGGTGCATAAATCTGAACAGAATGACTTGGAACTGCCTGAGGTACCTGTCAGTGTGTTCTTGTGAGGGAGGGTCTAATTACTGATGTCAGTTTGTCTCCAAAATGGTCCATGAAGCAAAGAGGAGGGAGCTGAACCTAGACCAAACACAGCAGATGATAGCTTTTATGCTTTCATATGGCAGGGCTTGGCAGCACGGTTAAAATGGAGGGACTGTTGGTAGTTCCATTATAAAAGCCCATTTGCTTAGGGATTTATCACATTAAGTCTTTTAATTTGCATCATACTAGACTCTGGCACTTGGTAGTCCCAATCCTCTTTTCTTTTCCCCTCCTGAGGTGATTTTTCTAATTTAATTTAAATCTGCTTGACTGCTTTATAAAGGGAGCTATTATATTATCATGCAAGCAGTTGACGCCGTGAAGTTGTGTTACAACACATCTCCACTCTTAGGTGTCTGTACCTTCTTAAATTCACAGCTCCATGACTTGCTTTTGCACCAAAGTGATGGTTGGTGAGTTTCTATGGAAAAGTTTTGGCTCTTCCACAACCCAGCTCCTTTCTTCTCACCTTGTGCTGAAGCAACTGCTGCAGGAGGACACCATACACCGCATTGTCAAAATAACCTCTATTATAGAAAAGGAGAAACTATTTGGGAAGTATTTGAGTTCGATAAAGTGCTATAATTCACCAGGTAATGCAAACAGTTGTATCACATCACTAAAGTGAAGTGTTGGCCAAATCAGAAAGAGGAGGCCAGGAACAGGAGATGTCTTAAAACAGCTCCTCTCCCGAAGAAAATGTGTGTTGGTCTGCCCCCTAAGCATTTTACATGTGGGAGAGTTTTAAGAACAATCCTGTGTCTGTTGTTAATGTCTGCTTCAGGACATTTATTCGTGTTCTCCAGATCAAATTATGACATGGGAAAACAAATGTTCAAATATTTAATTGAGTAATTAAAAATAGCACCTCATCATTAGAAATCAACTTTTTGGGGGGAAAGAGGAAGAGAAGAACATTGTTTCCAATTAAAGATAAGAGATGAAAATCTGAAGATGCCCAAACCTGGAAAACAAAGAAAAATTAAAAGGTAGGTGATTATAATTGAATTAAAACAAACAAACAAAAAAACAAACAAGCAGTCTTACGCAGCGTTGTATTTTTAATTGTTTGGACTGACCTTTAAGAAAATACCTGAAACTTCATAACATAACATTTAAAGGTCTGAGTTAAATCTGTGGGAACCAGAGCAATCCTCCACATGATTCAGAGAACAGCCCAAAGACACTACCCTCTGCCAATACACCAATGGGCATCTTAAACATTCGTGCCACTTTACATCAATTCCAACACCACTGGTAGACACCCCAAAGGGAAGTAAGGACAAGGTAGCAAGTTTAACTTGAAATTCATTTGCTTTTGTCAGTTCACATCAGATCCTTAATGTCTCCTTCACAGAGATTTCATGTTTAATATTAATAATCCCTGCAGTCTCATGTTTATGTATTCGGTGAGCTGCTTGGATAATTTAAGACCATTTCAGATATCAAAAAAACCCCAAGTCATATTTGTCAATGTAAGTATAAGGCTTATTGAAGGTATCATTAGAACTTTATGTGCGCTCATCATCCCTGCATTATTGACATTAACATTTCATTAGGGGAAGGAGCTGCAATTAGAGCAGGAACTGTATTTGGTAAAAAATGAGATTACTTCTGATTTCCTGATGCTCAGGATGATCCGTTAGGAAATTGCAATAGTGGATTCCTCTTTCCATTGGTCACAGTTCTAGTGTGGGCAGTCTCACTTTTGCATGGAGTTTGTATCTCCTACTGTTTATGCTTTTGTAGGTGTTTGGTTTTTGTTGGGTTTTTTTTTGTTTGTTTATATTGTGAAAGACAGAGACATCTCTAACATAAATGAAGTGATTAGCTCACTCTAGCATTACTCTGTTATTGTCTGTCAGCCATGGCTTAGAGCCCACATATTTATTTCCTATTAGTAATTCTTTGTGGCAAAGGAACCAGTACTGTTTTAAATCACTTTCAGGGTTTTGACTGTAGTCTGCCCTGAGAAGTATTTGAACAGGGACTTACAAGGCCTTTACATATTGATAACCTCTGGCAAATCAACCAAGCATAGACACATACATGTATGTATGTGTGTGCAGTAGATGTTCATACTCTGCATGTGTGTAAGCAAATATACATATATAACTTTAACCATAAGGACTGCATCTCTTTAAAAAGAATTTAAAGGGAATTTTACACAGGGTAAATTCTACTATTAGCACTCATTAATAGCAAGTTTTAATAAATTGTCCAGTCTCACTGTAAATGAATAGTTTCTCATTTCTAAAGATTGAATTAAAATCCATTTTAATACCTCAGGAGAAATTGGTGTTCTTGGTGATCACATTGAAGATCATTTATTGTAAGGTGGATGTTTTTATCTCCCAATTTACAAAAACTTCCTCATATGTGGCTTTTAATTACTCTGAGTTTTAGCCAGCCCCAGAGAGGGAAAACTGAGTCAGAAAAATAGTTGATACAAGAGAAACATAGGTTATAAGGGAAATAGGGAAATAAAGGAATGACATGAACATGATTTGTCTCAACTGGGTGTTTCACACCTATTGTAAGTTACTCTGTCTTCTTGCTGACCAGAGAAATAAAAAATCACAAGCCAATATACTGGCTTATCTCAAGCCTGTCCAATTCCCCTGTAGGATGGGCTTTAAACTATTTTTGCAACTGATTCCTGTTGCTGCAATGAAGAATCTTGTCCTTGTTGTGTTTCTTGCAACAGGGATTGCACCTGAGGGACTCCAACATTTTCCATATAACAAAATGACTTAATCTGATACGTTTTTAATTAAACATGCCCAGTGATAAATTTGGAGCAGGCAAGGTCAGAGAAACTCCCATCTGTTTTGCAGCTCTGTCCACAGTACAATCTCTCAGTCAGGCAAATGTATTTTTCCTCCTACTGTCAGTTCCTTTTTATGTTGCTTTCCTGATCATGTTGCAAATCTGAGGGAGCTGCTGGTCTCTGCTCCCTTGGGTCTGGGAAAAAGATTTTGACGAGTCATAGCTCTTCTGCTACTGCTGGTGGATTGACTGATCCAGTGTACCTACAAGGTATGACAACATAAAAGAATATGCCTGGCCCTGTCTCCCAGGCTTCTACTTAGATACTGATAAAGGTGAGGAGATGGCAAGCTGGATTTCAACACTAATTAGCCACTCAAGTACATACTTAATCTGTGCTCAATACTCAGTTCTTATGATGACATGTTGAGATGACATCCAAATGAGTACACAGGAGGAATTTAGGTGAGGTGAAAGAGAGCAAAAAAAAGTCTAGATAAAAGGGACTAAGTAAGTGTCATCTGTACTTAAAGTAGTTGAGAGAAATTAATTAAGCATGGGTATATGAAGCTTTGAGAGTGAGATAATGAATAATAAAATTGTAAGACTGAATCAGTATAATGTTTCCTTTGAAGTTATATATGTGGGCAAATATTAGAAGACGCTTATACCTGTCTAGTAAACAAAGCTTAACCTCTTTCTATTTCTTTATATCTCATCATCTCTCTTGTGTTTCTGAAATTTAAACCTATAACGAACAATTGTAAAGCGATATGTGTGAAACCACTATCTCCTTTAAAGTAAAAGTAAGAATACTGATGATACTCATGAATATGGGAACAGTGGAAGACTGGGAAGGATGATTTCCCCCCCTTTTATGGTTTTCAACATTTGCACCCCCAAGAATGATACCTACTCCTTGATCGAAAACATTTGCAGGACCCAAGCAAATGACTGGCTGCAATATTGCTTTCATTTGCCAGCTTTTTAGGGATCTCTGCAACATATGGACTTCCTTAGACCACTTTTCATCTATGACACCACTGTTATCAGCTGTATGCTCAAATCGTTTGGTGCACCTTAGCTGGAAAGCCTGCTCCTCCAGTTCAGTCTGTCCTTCACACATGAACTTGGGCACCACTGGCAAGAAGATAAGAAACCATGCACAAAACTACCAGACTGACAGAAGAATTAGGGTTTTTTTTTAGCATTCCTGAACCCTCTTCTCTATAGGGACATCATTCCTAGTCTATTTCAAGCAACATTCACAACTGAATCTGAACCAGAATGTTTAACAATCCTTTATTGTCCTTTGCACCAGCCAAAAACTACTTGTATTAAGACAGTGCCAGCATAAAATATTTAGGTCAAATTCAAGGCTTGTTTACTAAATTGAAGAAGTCATAACTAACCAGAGGTACGAGTAATTATTATGAGGGTTGGAAGAATTTATTTTACTTCATTTCAAATGTATAAACAGCTTGACTTTAAGTCAAATGCAAATGTGCTCATGTTACACTCAAAAAAGATGCTGTTAAAAGGAGCAGAGAGTAAATAGCCAGAGGGGAAGAAAGGACAGAAAGATCAACCAGAATGTCAAACACCTACAGAGGAAGATCATGAGAGGTGTATAGAAAATAAGGAATAAGAGAATTCAAACAGAAGAAAAAATATATAAGCATGTGTGGAGATTCAGACTGGAAATAGTTTAAGTTCAGAGGTGACAGAAGAACCTTTTGTGGGTAGGTAATTTTAAAAATCTGCTGTATATGTCTATCTATGTGTACATGTATATTTAGAACATTTATATGTGTATACATGCATAACTGTAGTACCAGTCCTATTGTGGATTAATAAGGGCATCCTGGGTCAACAGGATGTCTTCTCATTCCAATATGTAACATGTACAGTAGACTGACAGATTTTGGAAAGAGAATTGAAGGTGCCAATCACCTCAAAACAGCTTGGAGAAAATATAAAAATAAAGGCAGCCAAAATGCAGCATCAGCTTTATTGCCTTCCACTTGCTCTGGATATTCCCAAGCACCCAACAGATCAGAATCAGAGCATTATTTTTGAGAACAGGCAGCATTATATATTCTGAAAGTCAGACTAAACAGAGGAACTCATGGATATGTGTAATTGGGACAGTGATTCTGCCTACTGAAGGCATAATTTACTATCTCCAGGAGGAGAACTGGCTTAAAAGAAAAGAAATGAAAACTGCATTGCAATGCTTGGTGGATATCCTATCAGCAAGACATGCATCACTAGTGTTCTCCTATCCATTAGTTTAGATTTTGGGTAGATGAAGATTAGGATTATCGCCCACACCCCCCCTCTCCCCGCACAGGTAGAAAAAATTGAGCGTAAAAACCAAGGTGATCTGATCATCTAGTGGCAGAGGAGTAGTAGTGGTTTTAAAGCTTGGTTCTACCCCATATTTAAATGTACACACTGCATAGAAGAGTTTCAGTAGGAGATACCACAGGTTTTGATACATCAGTATGGGAAGGTTACATTGAAGGAATATAAAGGAAGACTATTTAAGCAGCCTCTTTCACTTTTTTTAAAAAAAAGGTCTCTGTGTTGGTTAAATGAAACATTCCTGCAGCTGGGTTTATAATGCAATCATAACAAACTCAGGATTAATTGGTTTTCATGAAAGCTGAGAAGTGGTTTTATACCCCAATTAGCCCTCCCTAGTATTAGGACAGTAGCCCTCAACAGAAGATAATACAAATAGTGGGATTAAGATCAACTGTTGCAGCTAAACCTACCATTACTGTGATTTACAGTTCAGGATACTGTAATGAAATCCAGTCATCTTTAGACAGGAATTGAAGTCGTAAAAAGCTTTTATCTGATACAGATTGTGAAATATAGACTGATCATCTAGAAGGAATGTTTTTGTGGAAAGAAGTGTGGGGGACAGAAAACCTGATTTGTCTTTATATCATGTTTCCTTCATTTAAAGGAAAAGACTCATGAGCATTTGTCTCGCTGCCTAGCATCTATTAAGTATGGACATGAAAGAACAAATGCAGACATGTAGAAAATAAATCACATGAAAAAAAATCATTATGAGCCGCATCAACCACAAATGTACTATGTAGCCTCTGTAAGAACCATCTAAGCCATGCATTTTTACCAGAATTATTTTTTGAAGTCTGTCTTCTTTCAGAATGATTTATGACACTCAGCATGGTCAGACCACTTGGTATTACAGGGAAGCCTTCTGCTAAAACAGATTTCTTTCTCTTTCTCTTTTTTTTTTTTTTTTTTTTTCAGTACAGAGAAGGAGGATTCATTTTATTTGAGGTTCATTTGTTAATGCTTACAGGTTAAATACTTTTTTCCTAAGTTGTTGGCCCCAAGCAGCACAGACAAGAGAATCCACAAATGTGGTATTCCGAAGGCAAGGCACACAAGAAGTGTTTCACTTAAATTATGGTCCCTCTCACCTTCTGGTTTAATTCACTTGCAACTACTCAGTACTAAGCATCCCATGCAGTAATAATCTTGTAAAACAAAGGCATTAAGAGCTAAGTGTCGGACTGCTAGAGCTCAATCCACTGCAACTTGCCAAAATATTCTGTGAGCTTTCACCTAAACACTCACAGATTTAGTCATAACCCCTGTGTGAAGGTGGAAAGGAAGGTAGCCTCTCAGAGCACCACTGAAAATTTGATAAAGCTAATCTTTATCTTCACATTGGCTAGAAAGGTTACCAGAAATGAAACTATGAAGCTGAGAAGAAAGGTCCCGTTTAATTGGTATGTTTGCTCTCATTTTTGCTGTATTATATGACGGTTATTCATGAGGCCAGTGTTAAATTCTGCACAAATAGGTCACCAAAAAGTGCTGCCTGAGATAGTGTTTTGGTAAGCAATGACTTCACAGAATGCTGCTAATAAAATAATAATAATGTAGAGTAATTAATGAGTCATGTATTTATACTTTGTTTACAACCCACAAAGCCTACTATGTCTATGGCAAATTTAAAGTTCAAGCACAGGAAATGTTGATCCAGACTAGTCCTTTATCCCAATGTTAATAAATGGTCAACCAAAGATTAAATCAAAACCTGGTGAATATGGATGATTCAGCTGTTATCGGAGGAGCCTACATCAAGGATTTATTTCATGGTTTGTTGAATAGACTCCCTGCCAACTGAAGGAACAACATTATCTATTCATACTCATAAATTCTTCAAGCTCCACATAAAATTAATTAGGGTTTCCTTTTCCTATAATTCCTATAGAAATTCTATTCCAAATCTCCTATTTCAGATTGTTGGAACCTACCTCTAGTTTCCAGCCTAAAATATTTTATGGCCAGCTTATGATAACCCTTACCCAATACCACAAATCATCTGGCTTTATTTTCACTAGTGCAGTTCACCACCAATCAGTTAAAAACCAGATCAACCTTATTTAGTATTTAATTACAACAATGCTCTCTTCCACTGCAAGTACCACGTTATGTCAAGCTGGTACTACACCATCTTGTCTTACTTGTCAGGTGTCTTTTTTATCTCCAGATGGCATTTTTAACAGTGATATTCACAACCATCAGATGGAGATTAAAACAGGAGCTTAACCTTAGTTCTTGGATATGTCCTTTGTTTGATTCTAACTCTCCTTTGATGACAAAGGCATTTAAAGACAGTGCCTAGGGAATGCAAATAAAAGGTCTGTATTTAGGAAGAACAAATGTTTGTCATGGATTTTTTTTTACCTGTCAATGGAGGCAGGTACATGGTTTTTTGGTCTTTGGCTCTTGTAGATGTGGGTTTAGATTTTCTTATCAGCTTGAAACATGCAGCCCGATTTTAAGAGAAACAATCTGTCCTCTAATATTGGCAGACCAGACAGAAGATACTGTGGAGCAGGATTCACATGTAGTAAAGATATATTCAGGGAAATAGGTTGTATCATTCCCATACTAATGGGTGAACCTTTGGACTCAATTAATTATTTGTGATTACTGAAACATCAATAAAATACACGGCATTCTCTGTGCTTGTGCTGTCCATCTTGGATTTTACTCGATGGAGAATGTCTTTACCATCTTGATTACAACTTGGTTTCTGCATTTGCAGAGGGAAAAGGGGAAAGCAGTAAGTGTGCACTCAACCTGTCAGCTGGTCCTCGTGCTGCCAGCAATGCAAAGGCAGTAGTGAGGGTGAGTGAGCCTAAGGGAAAAAAAGACAGCCAGATAGTCAGGGTATATTTAGTGTCTATCTGTTGTATATTGAGTATTCTTTTGGAATACCTCCTAGAAGACTAGCAGAAGTGAGAGGTAAATTATTGTTGTTTAATTTAGTCTCTATTCAGTGTCAAAACCTAAATAAGTTTTGACATTGAAAAGTGATTAAATTCAGGAAGGATATTTTTAGTGGTCTTTTTGTGTTTGTCTGGAAAAGCAAGATCTTAAAAAGCTGGACTGAATTTTAACCCTTGCTAGGGGTTTTCCATCATCTGAAGAGTTGTAGCTTCCAACTAAGGCTCCAGTCTGACATGTGAAATGAACTGTTCCTCTAGTTTTCCACCTGTTGTTCATTCATTGTTTTCCCTTGTGATTCTGTCGGTGGAAAACTATGAGCAAAACTGGTACTAGAGATAAAGATACAGCTTGAAAATCAAGGACAAGTTTGCTTTATAAAGAAAAAAAAAAGTCTTCTAAAGGGCATGATTTACCAATAGTATCAGATGTCTAAAGCCCGGTGACTTCAAATTAAGCTTATCGTTAAATTCCTTGCCTATCTGGTGAGCTCTGAAATATGTCCACTGGAACTGTCCACAGTTAACTTTAGTTGACTTTTTCATATCCACAAAAGAAAAAAAAAAGAAGATCCAAATATTTTTTTTTCCATTAACACATTGTGATTTGCTCATTGGAATTGCTGAAAGCAGTTAAAACAAAAAACCTCCAACCCTAAATCAAACCGACTAAACAAAAAATCCACATTTTTTTATCCACAGACTATATTACAATACATAGAAAAAGTGAACTTAAACAAACCAGTCTCTCAATTTTACAATCATCTAATCTGTCATCCATGTTTATGTTGAAGTAAACTGAACATTCATCATAAATATCAAGTAAATAAGGTCATTTTATGCCATTTTTTTTTTTTTATTAAATGAGCAGGCTATTTAATGCATTCAAATCAAGACTCAGTTTTCTCTTACCTATTGTGTAGCACTTACAGGCTTAAGCAATTTTTTGCTTCTGTAGATTCCCTCTCCCCCACCATGAATCAAGCACTAAACTCACCCTGTCTTTTATATCAAGGTTGTGCAGGTCTGTGAGCAGTAGCACTACCCTCAGGATTTTTCCCCTGTTTTTCATGCATCATGCTCCAATCTCATGCAGTTTTCAGGTCCAGCAACAAAAGCATATTCCAGTTCATTGGCTCGTTTCAGCAGAAGGTGCCACTGCTGCCAAAAGCCAGTGAAAGCTATTGTAGATGATTTCATGGGACCTGAGGATAATTCAGTCTGCCTAAAAAGACACAAGCTAATTTTGAAAGAAATCCTCTTCCTGTCATCTGCTATAACACTTTCAATTTAGATAAATCCTTGAACTGGGATTCCTTATGCATAATATATGCTGTTAAACAAATAGAAGCACAACCACGACATTAAGAGTGTCCAAATGATTGCTTAGGTTTAACACCCTGGCTGTCCAATTTCTTATCTAAACTATTACAAACAAAGGCAGAATCAGAAGATTAAAAATTTTCAAGTGACTGCTGAAGTTCAAAGAGTGCTTGTATTTTAATAACAAGTACCGTACATGTTTCATGGAAGTGTTAGCCAGCTGATCTATATGTTAATTAGACTGCCATTTGAAAAGGAAAATGATTCAAGTGCTTTCATCTAATTTCCAACACAAGCAGCCATGCTGAGTACATTAGGAAGCATCATTCCTGCATGTTCTGGAGTCAGCTAAGCCCCTTTTTAGGCATTAGAAGAGGAAGAAAGAAAGAGAGCCGATAGTCAATTTTATGGCAGAATGATTTTTGAACAGAGAGCAATCCATTCAGAAAAAAAAAATAATCTAAATTCTCCATAGGGAAAAAAAATGAAAAAAAAAAAAAATCTTTAGGATTTTCTGTTGAAAAACCTGTGATTATGGTTTCCATTTTTATTGGCTACTTGACAAAAGGAAAAAAAACTAAGCCCACAAGATTGCCAAAGACCCTTCATGTGAGGAATTAGGGAACTGGAAGAATGCTTGGTCCAGGTGGGGATGCTGAGAACTGGAGAGGCAGAGAAAGCAGGTGACCAGTGTCTGGCTCTGGCTCCCTGCCTGGAAGAGTCTCATCGGAGTCACTTTCTGCCTTCTGGCAGAAAATGAAATCGACAAGAGGTCAGGAGGTGAAATTGACAGCAGTGTTCAGTTGGCAGGAAGTTGACAAGCTACAAAACCCTGCATTTTCATTCTCCAAAAAGAATTCCTTTAAGTCTTTTAGTTCTGGCAGAAACAAACAAACAAACAAACAAAAAATACACAAAAAAAAAAAAAGAGAGAAAGAAAGAAAGGAAGAAAGGAAGAAAACCTCAAATCATTTTAATGTCTTATTCCAAATACTGATATTTTCTGAGGACAGAAATTTGCTATCCTGATCAGATTTGGAATGAAGTCCTCAGGCTTCATCACTGTTGCAGTGTCAGCCTGGAAAACGTTTATCAGAAATGGAGGGGAGAGCAGGAACTCAAAAAGAGATATAAATGCAGATGAGTATTGCCTCATGTCCCTCCCTCTTTGCCTGTGTACCCAAATAAAGAATCAGGCTATGGAGGAATTCTGTTCAAAAATGTTCTTAAGACAGAAGTGTCCCACAAAGATCTCGGTAACAGCGTGTTACATTTCAAAGGTACCGTATGGTTCCTGTGAACTATGTTTGAGCTGGAGTCACGCACCGTGCAGCTGGGACTTGAAATCTTGAACTGCATATTTGCAACACTGTGTATCAAGAGTTCTGTGTTGTAATCCAAGATGAAATGCACTTAATTTTGTCCTATAACATGAGTAGGTTTTTTTAAAAAAAAATATTTTATTTTTCCAGCAATTGGGTTTAATAAAGATTCTGTCTTTTTTTTGATTAATCACATCCAAGAACACCTTGGAGAATAAACACGGCAGTCTACGAGCTTACCACCCAGACAGAAACACTTTGAAATATTACTTAAGAAAGAGGAGCTGATGTTGCTATGAAGCAGCAATAAAAGAAGAATACCAGCAGCACTCTGTATGGAAGTCACAAAACATAGTTACTTCTTTCTACACTGGATAGTTCAAAACAAAGTTGGAAATGAAGCAGTGTGCAATTGAATATTTCAAAATATTAGATACACATTGTCTTTTTCCTCACTGTGTAAAGTTCTGGTTGGCAAAATATTTGACATTATTTCTCATAATCTGTTCTAGGTTTTTTGCTAGGTGCTGACTGGACTTTTCAAAACATTTCTCTACTGATATCTTGAAATGTGTATTACCCAGCAATTTAGTTCAGAAGAGTTACTGTAGGAATGTATGATAGACTGATGACGGTTTATCTGTGAAAATAAACCACCAGTTAATGCCCCCCTTTATAATACACATATATAGTCTAACAGAAATCAATGAAGCTGAGATAATTTACATCAGGTAACGATGTAGCACACTGAGATTACATTTACTCACATTGATTTTTACAGATGTATATACAGTGAAAAGGAATGAGAGAGAGAAATTTTAATTTGCAACTTCTCTGTGACATATTTGAATGTATTCCCCTAATCCGTTTGTTTCCACAGTGGACTATTTCAGCTCTTTAAGCTATTTTTCTTCCTTGAAGTCATTGCCATTGAGTTTAAGGGTTGTCTCCAAAAGATCAGTTACATCATCACATTATTTTAACCTTAAGTATCTACGACCTCCCAAAAATGAAGATGCTCTTCTTCACAGTCTAGTTAGGAATGCAAATGAAGATGAGAACATTACAAGATCTATCAGCTTATGTGTACAATTACACATATGTCTGGTCTGCATTCTGTACAAATAAAGTATCTGACCTTGCTTAGATTTCAGATTGTTTTGTCACAGAAACAGCTGCAGACCCACACTGAGGAACGCTGCAGTAAATGTTCAAAGCCATCCTTCCCCATTCCCTGGGAGTGCAAAGTAATTTCCTACTGTATCAGAGTCAGGACATAACTTTTCTGGGGGCTGAATTCCAAACTGTTCTCAGAGGGTTGTATCTGTATTTCCTTTTTATATCCTTACATTCAAGGAACAGTAGGAAAAGGGCAATTCCCTGAAACTTACAGAAAGGGAAATCACAAATATGTGCCTGTGATTACAAGCAGATCTGTATGAGACACCAGAGTGGTAGAGAAGGATCAGCCTCATAAGCAGCAATTAGGCAACAGGAAAAATACTCTTTTCCCTGGTCAGATCAAAACCATGCTCTGTTTACAGTGCAAGGCTCTGATATGGAAAAGAGAAAAAAAAAATCTTTTCATTTATTTGGGGGTTGGACTATTTGACCTTCCAACCCAAACGGTTCTATGATTCTATGATTTATCTTTTCATTCTGTATCTGACCTCCTTTTCCAGTTTAGAAACTGTCCTAAAAAATGTGAAGATATTAACCCTGGGTATCAGAATGCATTATCTTCCGTTTCATGCCAAACTGTGAAGACAAGATCCAGTATCACATTTACAATTGCAAGAGCTGCTTTTTATAGCGCTCATCTGCACAACAGGACTGCTTCACCGTTTTCCCTTGTGAAACCACTCCAGACATAAAATCTGTCACCGTTGTGCACTCCAGTGTAACCAGCATGACAAAAAATATTTAATCTAAACTAACCGCTAGAATATCCCTGACCTTAAACAAACAAAGTGTGAGAAAGAACATTTACATTTGGAGTCATCCCAATGATACTGGGCAGTCGTTCAACTAAATTTTTGATGACTGTTCTCTCATTTTGAATTTCTTTCACATTTGTCCCTTATACTGCTTTAAAACATAAGAACAATGGTTGCTAATGTTAGACACTCTAAGAGCAAAAAAAAATAAAAAGGATTGTTTCACATGTATGACATATTATTTCTTAGGAAGATTATATACTTCATTCTTGAAAAATCTTAGAAAATGCCTAGAAAAGTCTTTGTTTGTACATTTGGATTTTGTCATTTACATTTTAGGCTCCTGGTGTTAAGTTTTAGTCTTTGCTCCAAGTTCCAAAATTGCTCACTTTCTGAGTTTAGTGTCATGCTGAAGACTCCTGGGTAACCTCTTAAGGTCTCCTTAAGTTCAGCAATAATCAGGCAGATAAGCAATAGCTGTAGAATCCCCGAAAGGTCTGCCAGCAGATTTTAGCCCTCCATTGGGAGGCAATTATTCTGTCATCATTTGAAGAGAATGACCTATCTGTTTCTGGCAGGCATTTCCGTTCCAGGCATGAAGTCTGGTTCTGAACTTGCTGCACATCCCCCATGTGATGGACACCCTGGTAACCAGTGCCCTTAGTGCACTCAGCTATCACATGCCTGCCAAGAGTCAACCTTTAAACGAGGGATCCAGGATGAAAAATGCCTTTGTCTGTTCTAATTAGGATCAACACTTTTGCTTTCTTCATCAGAATCTGCTTGTTTCATTATGTGAGGCTGACAACAGCACATGTGCTGAAAAGGAAAGCCATTTGTTCAAGTTTCTTCATTACCTGATGCTTTCCACTTCACATGTATCACCTGGAAAAGAAAACGAAAAAATAAACTCTCCCAATATCATCCTGATCAAGTGATCGAATGCCTTTCATTTGGAAGTAATGCTTTCCATGCCTTTCAAGCAGGTTGAATAGCTTGTTTTATTCTTTTTACCATTTGGACACTCTTCTCTGAACTCCGCTTCCTGATCAAGGGGGACGTCAACAGGTTGTTAATAAAATCCTATATGTTGTTTTCGGATATTTTCCAGCAGTGAGTAGCCATCCATTTGGCTCATTTGGAGACACTGCCATTCCTCTGCAAGATGTTATCAGTTCTCAAATGAGACACTGAAACAAACTATGCAAATATGCCTAATTCATTGCAATAGAAAGCAAGTTGGTTTGCCTTCATACGTATGTCTCGATGGCTGACATTTTCTTAATATGTGTTCCAAATTCTTGTGGCAGTATGCAGATCTGCATTAGAAGGGATGAGGTGAAGATGACAGCAGAGAAGACAAATATTCTCAACCTTTTGAATGGAGCTATTAATCTGATACGATTCGTGATGAACGAGAGAACAATGCTTTGGGTACTGTCAATACGGTTCATGCGGATTGGGACACAGATGTAAATCCGACACAGACTGGCCATTCAGAACCACTTCCCGGGTGTCTAGGAATGGTTCCAGGAATTGGGGAGGTCCTCAGTCCTGTTTTCGGAGCATAGAAGACCTATTTGAAAACAGCTGACTTTGACCTTGACAATAGTCTGGATTTCACTCAGCTGGAATGTCAGTGAAAAGGCAAAGGTGACTGCAGCTGGTGGGGGAATCCAGCAAGGAGGAATAAATTCTTCTGTCTTCTCTGTGCCCGGTGTGTAAGCCATCTCACTCAGACATTCAGTGAGATCTGAGTTTTAACCTTCCTTGCTTGTCAATAAATATGACAAACAACATATATCTTTTGAGCAACTCCTTTGTCCTTAGTTTGTTGCTCACAGCTGATAGCAAGAGTGAGAAAATATATTCTCTGAAAAGCAGAAGAAAAGAGCAATGAGGAGACTTAACACACTGATGAGTCTCAGAATGCAAATGTTATTTACCCTTACTTTGTCAACTTTTTTAAAGATATTTTTCAATTCTTTAGTGGTTCCAAGAAGCTCTAGTAAGGAGAAATAGATGGGATGATTCTGCCTGTCTCAATTCAAGTACTAATGACTCTTTCATGATCAGGAACAAAGACGGATGGAGGGAGGCATTTGTTTCACAAACACAGACAATTCCTTTCTTAACAAGGTGGTTGACAGAAAGGGTATAACCTGCTCCTCCATTACGGAAAGATGCTGAAGCATGGAGAGCAATTTACTTCTGTGCAATGACATTCATTCTTTTCTTAATGGGCACCTTGGTGTTTCTGATTTCAAAAGGGAGTTTTCAACAGCATTGGAAAGGCTATTTTCCTGGGTTTATGACTCAGATCAAATTCTCTGCTTTATCACTTCAGTATACCTAAGATGAAAATATTCATAAAATTTTAATTGTATTTTTATTGCATAGCTTGCATGGGCACACAGTCTTTTTGCATGTGCAGACTCCGCTAGACAGAACATCTTGGTGCTAAACTCCAAGTTATATTTGATATATGTGTGTCTGTACATACATACTTATGTTTATACCTGCAGACATTTGAACAGCGTTTGTGGCACTAAGTCTCTGTATGTGTGCAAATATACAAAAAGTAGGCTTGATTCTGCTTAAATGAGCCATGCATCAGTGTAACCAAGGAGGATTCAAGGAACTTCTTCCTAATTATTTTAGTATAAATGAGAGAAAAATAAAGGAACTCTTGAACCATTAGAAGGTGAAATGGATCTCAAAGACATGTCTCTTGTTACCCATTCACTCAGTTGCCTTCAGTTCAGCAATGCTACAGTTCTGTGACTGTCAAATAACTATACACCATCGGTGTTACCCTCTGATAACCATTTGAAATAATGTTGCTCTTTGGTGGTTTAGCTGACAGTGCTGGGAAGAGCATGGTACTTAGAGTGGAACTGTGCATCGCATTACTGATGACAGAATTTAGTACAGAATGTAATTAAAAAAAAATATTTGGAGTTTAAAAAAAAAACCTCAAACTCCACAGCAAAACATCTTCCCCTTTATAAAAGTCTGAGTACCGCAAGCTTATTTGCCCTACAGAATTCCATTTCAAGATTCAGTAACACCATCATGGCTATAAAACTCTAAACAATGGATAGCAACCTTTTCCCTTTGGTCTCCTTTTCTTGCCTTTCTGTAATGGTTGCTTGCACCAACGACACCTGTGTACCTCTATTCCGCTTCATGAGATTTATTCAAAGCATCTTGAGGACAATTGATCAAGAGGAATGCTTTAATATAACTGATTATGCAAAGTGATGGTTCTGCCTGGCCTTTTCAAAACATGGTAGATACTAATTGACTGTATAATTGGTAATTGCTCTGTTTATAGTGATTACATATAAGAATACATTTAGACTGGCAATTAGAAGAAGAAAACATGAAGAAGAAAATTGGAAGCAATTTATTGAATAGGCCATGGGTGTCTGGCAGAGCTTGAAGGTATGTCTACACCTATTTAAAGGGTTGCCCAGCTTCTGTAATTCAATCTAACATACTCACACTAAATCACACTGAAGGAAAATAAAAAGGTCAATTTATTTCCCTAATTCCAGGGAATACAATAGGGAAATAGTTTATTAAACTGTAAAGTCCTGAAATATCTGTCCACTAAGATCAACAGAGGCAAGACAGCAAACCAATCTTCAGCTGAAAATTCAGAAGTTTCAGAGATTATGTAATGTACCCTCTTTGACTAATTGATCGGAGAGAGAAGTGATCAGGGTTAGATGTTTTCAGTAAAAGCTTGAGAATTTCTTCCTACCCGTTATCTTTTTATAGTATGTTCCCCCATCTCATGTTGTCTATGTTGTCTTTGCACTTAAATGCTATATATTTTGGAGTATTTGTTTGGGGGGTTTTTTTGACCTATCTGTTCACCCAATAGATATCGTTTGTATAACATTTGCAACAATAGTCTCCTTCTATGAACATAACCAAATAAGTTATTCCACAAGAATGGAATCAGATCCTCTGTCTTAAGAGTTAATGGGAAAGGTGTAGTACACTTCATCTGACCCAAGATCATGCATTAGCATAGCACATATTTTGTATTTTGATGTTACACAACAGACTGGGTATTTGAATAAAAAAACTAATAGAAATGCTCTGATATGAAATTGGAATATTTACTGTAATGAAGATAACATTCACATTTGTAACATTCATACTCATCAGGCTATGCTAAATACAAAGCAGTGTCAAAGAACTGATGGAGTGAACACGTCGACTGGAGTAGTCCAGGTGTATCAGTCAGAATTATAATGTGTGAATGTTAAGTATCCATCTTGCCTACTTCAGCAAAGTTGTTGCTAGGTACTGACACTGCGTCATCTCTCAGTTATGTTCCTTTTACCGTCACTTGTGTCAGTGGGTGTACCTGACGCTGTTAAAGCCATACTTGAGCTAGTCGTTGCCTTCTCAATAAGATCCACCTGCCAGAGTAGGCTGACCAAGATCTTGAGGTAATTTGTCAAAAATTAACATGGTGACAGTAATTCCAGACAGCTTTTCCTAAATGCTATTAACAAAGGCAGTGTCATATTCTGAAAACAACTTCTACTGGGGTGATTAATTAGTGCTGGCAAAGCTCTCTTTCTGGTTAGGTTGAAGTGCCACTTAGTAGCTCCAGAAGGACCGTAAAAAATTGTTTACACTTAGAAAGGGAAGTGATATTTCAAAACATGACAGAGATACAGAAAATGGCCACCAGGTGTATGATAAGGAAGAATATGCTTCCTGGGCAGATACACAGCTGGTATTGCTGCACTGATATAAATTTATGATGCTTCTTGGGACTTACCCTATTTGAACTTAATTTTGCAGAATGTTTCCTCACCCTACCCTTTCTTTTAATCCTTATTTACTGCCCTCATATTGACTCGCATGTCAAAGAAAATAAAGGAGGATGAAAAGGAAGAAAATTCCAAACAATTTGGTCAGAACAAAGAACGGGAAATATTGTAGTAGAAGATACGATCAAAAAGATATGACCAAGTATGCAGGTGAGGCACTAGTTGTGCCTTATCAAATTCAAGCCCAGTTTCACCAGCAAAAAAAGGCAATGACAAAAACGGTAGCTCCTCCTGTCTCTCCCACACCGCTAACTGAAGCACAGAGTGTTGCTGGCATTGTGTCACACAACTAGAAGCAGGCGTACCGTTCTCCTTGTCCATGTTGTCTAGGACCGGACTCCTATGCTAGCACTGCCAGGGCTGGTTCTGAGGCCAGTTGGCATGCAATGTCTTCTACTTAGGCTATAAATTATCTTTGCATAGGCACATGCAAATTGTATTCAGGGAATGATTCCTGGCCTGTCTTAACTCCCCAAACATGCCCAACAGTTTTGGTGAGACTAGCTGGCACAGTTCAACATCATCATATGCATTATAATAGTATGAACAGTTATATTTCCTTATCTAGAAACACTCCTTGACACTGTTTGATGCACTAATTTTACCAGCACTGGTATCAGTGTCCAAAGCCTGTGTGTATAAAACACTATTTCCATAGTGAATTAATTGGATTAAAGTGCTACCTGAAGTGTAGCCATCATAGTAGTTTTTATTGAGATAAATTTCTTTCTGTTTTTCTCTAGAGCTCAGACCTGTTTTGATGTAAATAGAATGGACCACAAACTTACTTGCCTTTATGAGGGAAAAATACTCAAGCAGTGTGAGAAAGAGCTGCAGAATATTCAAGGCCCGTTGCAAGAGAGAAATGGGCAATGACTTTCTTGTAGTTCCTTTTAAAATCTTAGAATTAGTGAAATGTTTGGAACAGGAACTGCATTTGCCTCTGGGTGCTATAACCGTATACAATGGCACATGCAAAGCCAGTGACTGAAGTACCCAGATGGGTCACAAGGAGTTTCAGCCAGCCAGCTTGGAGATGAAGGAGATGCACAACTGTCAACATGGCTTTTCATTCTGCTGGCCCTGAGCTGTCCAGAAAAGCAAGTGATATGGAAAATAAGACCACTTTGATTCCACGAGTGCTCTGCTGGACTCTTCTCTGTAGTTGTCCATGCAAATCCATGTGCATCTCAGGAAATCAGCTCATCCCTCTCAAAAGCATGGCTTATGCCTCTTAATAATACCCTTGCAGCTGCATAGATCAAGCAATGTTCCCCAAAAGCAGTGGAATGAGGTAGCACATCGTAAGCAAAATGTCCACAGAGCTTTGCCAGAACAATTTAAAAAATGATCCTGAAAGAGGTATTTAGGGAGACGTGACAGACCAAAGCACACTGCAATTGTTCATATTTATATTGGCTTTGGATGCGGCAACTACCTAGCTGTGAGAGGGAGATGATGGAGAGATTTGCACAGATAAAGCACTGTACAATACAATGAAGACAGGAGATTTACACACTGGAACACCAGATAAGATTAAGCCATAGAGATTGAATCACTAGTGGCATTTTCCGCAGACTTAGAAAGCTTTAAGCACAGATATTTTTTTCCCACTTAAATATTACCAAAATGGGCATGTAAAATAAGCAGGACAGACTGCAAACACACAAACAGAGGATCTTGGTTTCCAGGTTTACAGGGATTGACACATACCTGCCCATATGAGGTATTTGTTGTCCTCAATTAGCAAAACAGATGTAGATCCATGGGTGAATATATGGGGGACTAACTTTAAGCAAAATCAGAATCTGATTGAAAACTGTCTGAGAACTTGGCTTTCAAGATATTTGGGCGCTGATTATGCATTTCACATTATTCTTGGTTCTCCAATATAATAAGGTGTTCCTGCTAATCTGTAGATAGGTGCTACATGGGGTGTGAAAGATATTGACTTTTCCTTTTGTTACAAACCTGACGTTTATCCAATATACCAAATACCTGTGGTAAACTTGGACCAATTTCCAAATAAGCACAGGTTTTGTTTGCTTAGGAGCTATGTGGATCTCAGATGATTCAAAGGATTCACCTCTGAAAACAGGGAAAATTTATCATGTTTTCAGAGCCTGGTTCTAACTTATTTTTACCAGTACTATTGTCTTCCAGCTGTGCAATACCAAAACAGAACAAGCTGACAGAGAGGACTTTGGTGTTCTCTATCCACTGGTGAAAAGGTTTTTAATGAACCTCAAGCAATGTGGGTTTACGCTGACCATTGGCTGAATCACAGAAATTTTAGGCAAAGAGCAGTTTAAATGGCTCACCCAAGTATGCTGCTGAACTGAGAATGAAAGTCGGTTTTCTTGAACCGATATCATGACCAGATCATTCCTCTTCCTTTCTATAAATGGTAAAGTGTATAGTTTTTTTTCATCAACAACAAAAACAAAGTCAGTGAGAAAGAGAGAACTAAAAGATTTTTAATAATTATCCAGGTATATGGTTCTCTATTTAAATGACTAAACAAGAAACAAATTCCATGTAGCACATCTTTCATTACAAAATTTCAGTAAAAATTCTATTTTAAATCACGATCATAAAATATTTCCACATGCTGTTTGGTCATTAAATAATAATAATAGAGTGGAAGCAAGGTAGCCAATTACACTAAGATAGGATGTTGTGGTTGGAGCAGTAATGGCTTCCTTAGCACATGTGATTATCTTGTAGCTTGCAAATTTCCCTTTGGAAATTTGACCATGACCTGGTGATTTTGCACTGGAAAGAAGATTTTTCACCAAATGCAGAGCATTTTTATTTGTTTGGTGTTTCTTATCAGCTAATATTCTGAAACATGGTTCCAGAGTATTGATTCCATAAACATACACACTCACTACCATGATATTTGGCACTCATTATCCAGTGTCACCAGCTTATACATGATTACAAAATTAGGTACTTTGACTCAGATTGGACTCCCTGAATTACTTTTGGGCTTTTTATAGCTAGGGAATGGTAAGAAGTGTGGGCTTGGGCTCAGACACTTTACAGTCTAAGACCCTGACTAAGCAAACCTTCAGCTTGCATTTTGGCATTTTTTTTTTCGTTTTTTTTTGTTTGTGTTCTTTTTTTTTTTTTTTTTTTTTAANTTTTCTCTCATTGGAACTGGCTTTTTACAGTTCCCTTCCATCCTCACAATATTTCAATCTCTGCCCTTTAAAGCCCTCTTGATCTTTTGTTCATACAGTGTAGCCTCATTTCTGTCTCCTTGTCAGTTCACTGATGGATATTTTTCTCCAGAGACTGGACTCCCTCTGTATCTCTGGACCAGAGTCATCCCATTATTCTCTTCTCCAGTGTGTCCTAGCAGTCAATCTTCTTTGCCTCGTTAGCCATCCAGATCCAGATATCAGGTGTGTACTGTGTCTTCGTTCCTCCTTGAAGAACTCTATGTTAAACTCAAAACGAGCTACTGCCAAGCAGCACAGCTAACCTTAGTATTAATGGCCAGACCTTCAGCCAGTGTAACTCCAGTGATATCAATGAAGCTAAACGAATTGGCTGATATCATCTGATAATTTGGCCTGTTATACCTTAGGCAGAAAGACAAGCTGTTTACCACATTTCTGTGTCTTTCACTCCTTCAAGAAATGAGTGACATAAAAACTTGTGAAACACCTGTAGACTTGTCAGCATCCTCTACTCTTTCTGCATTATATACTGGCGGCTCTGTCCTTAACTTTACCTCAACAAGTGGGACGCACAAGGGAAGACAATTCAGTGACTACTAGATTTGTGCTGCTCAATCAAGGGATGATGAGACTAAGACTTACTGGAAAGTTGGAACTGATCCCCCTGTTACAACATTTGCTATAATCCAAAAGATTTGGGAACTTAATGTTTATGATGATTAACTTTCAGAGAATGGTGCACGGCCTTGGCAGAAATTTCCTGTTGAATGTTTTCATTCCTTGTCAAAGTGTAAAAATTGTGATTTTTCAGAATGATCAAAATAAAGCAGAAGCGGAGACTCTATGGGAGGCTATTGATCCCATCACTAGACTGGTCTACAGAATAAACAAAGTTATTTCTGGAGATCAGTGATCCTGGAGAAGATCTATTAGAAACAAAATAAGGTTAAGATTTTTAAGGCTTGCCAAGGAATTAATATTAACAATGGAAATCAGACATCAAAAATCCCCAAGACACCCTGTGTTACCTCTGTGTAAATGTCAATTTCTCTTAAATATATTTTATCACCATTCTTCTTTCTTCAGTAGGGCATGCTGTATATCAGTGAGTGTTTCTGGTTCTGATGTATTAAGGAGAAAACTTTGCTTAAACTGCAGCTTCAAAGGAAGAATAGATCATAAGACAGTTAAGGACCTCTTAGGTCAATGAGGTTAGTTCCCTGCCATCAGAGGCTTATGCATCCAAATCATGCACCTCCACTAACAACATAAGCTACATTCTTATTTAAACTTAAAAATATCCTGCTATCTAACTATAAGTTTCCAGAAGTATAATCTAAGCCAGAACAGGCTGAAATACCCTCTAAACACTCTTGTTTTCCTCATTGACTGGATAATTTAAATAGAGATTGAAATGACTGGAGGTACCTAGAAGACTAGTGTAGACTAATTACCTAATTTTCAGATGGTCAGACTTACTGGTCATGAAAATGATGTCCATCTCCCCCCCCACCAAACTACTGATAGAAAGCTAATTCAGAATTTCATTCCTTAGATGGATTGAAATCCTTCTTATACTTTATAAGCTCTTTTTTTGTGGTTTGGTTGGGGTTTTTTTGTTGTTGTTTTTTTTAGTTTTTAAAAAAATATTTATCAACACTCCAAACAATGAAGATATTCCCAGATTTTCATCCTGAATCCTTTCATAAAAATGGCTTTAAGCTCTTCTACATCCTTCACCTGGCATCCTGTCGTCTGGCTTTTACTGCAACTGAGGCATTGTAGCTTCATCAGAACCATTTTCTCACATTAAAGTTTTGCATTTTATCAGCAATAAAGTTGTCCATTAAAAAAAAGAGTTCCATATTTTGAAAATATTTGTATATTTATAGAGTTACTAAAAGAAGGACTGGCAAGACAGTGGTGATGGGATGGAGAAGATAGATAGCTTACTGATGCTTCAAGGACCTGTACCTAGTATCTTCATACCAGTTGATAAAATCATGGCCCACACGACTCACTCACCGGCATATTCCATCCCAGTTTGAAAAAGCAAAAGACAAAGTCAGAAGCACCACCTCCTCCTCTCTTGGCAAGATGAATTCTCTTGCTTGTTCTGCTTGCAGCCACAGTCACCTGCCTAACCAGAGATTCAGAAGCAGATTATAATGTTCACACCCAGTCTTAACTCAGCACTGTGTTCATAATTATATCTGCTGTATTCTGAAGCAGAAATTCTGCATTTTCCCAAAAGTGGCATTGCTCAATGATTAAGATGGATGAGGAGATGCTTTTTTCAGGTGACTTTACCACTCTCGTTACAGTATGGGTAGCAGAAGGTGGTTTGTAATGAGAGGAGAGTTAGGATGTGAAGATGTCTTTTTTTTTAAAGAACTTGCACTCAAACCTACACATTAAAACCAGTTGATGAGAAGGAGGCAGGTGAGATATGCCCAAACAGCATTCTCCCTCATGGACTCTTTCTTTTGATGTTTATTAACTTGCCTCTTATATTAAAGACTCCTTGTGGTTCTTGGCTGTAAATCAAAGTTCTCCTTAATCACCACCTGAGAACACCCCAGAGAGTTTTCCTGATGTGTGATGACAACCAGCAGTTTATCCAAAGCTGCAGATCGCCCTCATGTACATCACAGCACCTGAAGATTTGCAAATAAAGAACACACAAAGTAAAACATAAAAGCTATCAGTAAGAACTGGTGGCGAATCAAAATTGCTTTGAAATCAGCAGAGTTTTGTGGTAAGATCAGCCAGTTTTTGATCAGGTTCCTAAAAACAAAGCAAGATGATGTGTTAATGTTTGAAAATTATTTTGACATTTCCTGGCTAATCGCAAGGAATAGATTAATTGTAATATTATTGAAGTTAAATGCTTTCAGTGATCTTCGGTATGGCCTATATGTTTTTTTTACATGGAATTATTACTGGCTAGTTGTCCTTGGATTAAAAAAAGATCTTGATTCCCTTCTTGGTTCTGTCCCTGGCTTCCTGGAAAAATCTTTTAATCATTCTGTGCCTCAACATCCCTGTTCATCAAACAGGATTATAATGGTGCCTATTCACTGCTTCAGGAAATTTCTGGCTTATATTTCAGGGTCCTTGTATGTGTGTGAGGAAATACACATAGGGTCAGGAAAAAAAGAGGAGAGGAATATCATTGATTGATGAGAACTTGTTTCCCTGTGGCTTTTGGAAAATGTCATGGTGTGCCATCCTCTACAGAATCACAGAATGGTCAGGGTTGGAAGGGGCCTCTGGAGATCATCTAGTCCAACCCCCTTGCCAGGGCAGGGTCACCTACAGCAGGTGTACTCCATGTTATCAGGAAATTATAATGTTCTGAAGAGAACATGGGAGATGTCAGGTTTTTGCTGCTGTGATTTCTATGGAAATAATAGTTCCTGGCTACTATGAACAGGAGTGACAGAGCATGCAAAATTACAAGCTGTGAGTAACATACTGTATGACACCTTTGCACTAAATAAAATTAACGGTGACCAACTGAGTCAACACCGTTGGTGTGCCACCACTGAAGAGTAAAGTTTTGGCTAATACCAGTGGTACCAAAGCCCTGGTGACCCATGTACAGCTATGAGTGAGAAGTGGCACCACCCATGACAATTTGCGTGGGATATACTAGTTTAGAGACATTGGTCAACATTTTTAGTAAGCTGAAGAGAGTTCAGTAGGAAATAAAGTGTGGTCTGTCCTTCATACTATCAGAAAGCCCATCTCTATGTACTACAAGAACGTGCTTCCTTCTTCATAAGCCAGTGTCTGAGGGTCACCTCAGTATACCAGCTGTTTGCCATAAGGCACAGTTTTCCAATCTTGTTAAAAAAAAAAAAAATAAAATCCCTTTTATCTGCATGAACAGCAAAAGTTCTTGAAGTGATTTCCTCAGCTCCCTAGACCAAAGAGACACTCAATTTTACCACACTCCACCTGAAGAAAAGACAAAGGAAGTGGATTCAGCCAGCTGAAACTCTATGAGCTTGTGTCAAAATAGGACTCCTTAAGAATGGATGAATTGCTTTTTTACTCAGTACCAGCAGAATAATGAAGAGTGTAAGCCAATTGGCACCCAGAAGAGTGTATGTCTGGAAAGCAGTTCCTAAAGGCGCTGTGATAAAGCTAAAGGTTATTGCTCTGAAACAACAAAACCCAGTAGAACTGATGCAAAGCTTGTTGAGCTTTGGGATTCTTGCTGTCCTGCAGAGACCTGGCTCTGGCAGGAATGATGCCTGTGTTTTTCAAAAGGGATTTCGGTTATTGGAAGCAACTATTTGCTGTAAAATAATGGGCATTGCATACTCAAAGACCTTTGAGTATCTGGGCTGTAGTCCAATATGGTAAATAAAAACTGCTGATAAAAAAAAGGATTTTTAAAACACCAATACCATGTTGATGGAGGTATTTCAATACTGTTTCTCAGTTGTATGCAATCCCACAGCTCACAGAGGAGACGCAAGGTGAGATATGTGGGTCCCGATGCTTTATGCTACATAGTTTTTGATAAAACACAATTCTAAAATGAAAAGAATGTGCTTGGAAATGAAATGAATGAGTGAAGTTAGAATTAAAAAAAAAGCCGAAACAACTTGATTTCTGAATTATATCCTAGGATAAGCTATAGTATTAAGATAAAAAATTATTTTCCCAAAGTTTTCTACATATGGATGGGCTGGAAACATGCATCCTCCTTCTTGCACACAGAATGGAGGCAACCTCTGTCTCTCCTCTGGCTTGTTAAACAAGTGGAGGCACCTTTCCAGGTGTTCAGGTTATACTTGCATACTTGCATATACTTGTTAAACAAAAATTTTTTGCCTCCTTTAGGAGAATGATCATGATAATTGGATCACTATGACTTATCTAATCTTTGTTCCTTTTTTCAACTTGGATAAAAAAAGAGGAAAAACATCTCAGAAGTATCTACTCAAGTAAAGATGTGAACTTAGTCAAGTAAGTTTGCGACTAGAACTGTGCAGAAACTTCACAATGAAATGAGAAATCTGTGATTCTTTGAGAGTAAACTTTTTTGACAAAGCTTACTTAGAAAGAAAAAGCTTGATCAGCTTTTAAGAATGTGAAATATTTCCTCTATTTTTTTTTGTTTTATTAAAAATTCCCCAGATCAGAATAATGTAATTGTTATTATTAATATATTCTATGGGGGACAAAAAATGTAATGCCTACATTTCATTTTTTCCCAATTCTTTACTTTAATGGGCATTTCTTGATTCTATAGTCCAGTGAAAGAAAAAAAAAAAAAAAGTCACATTACAAAATTCCTTGGCGAATTGAAAATACTTTCGCTGTTCATCTGTATTTATACTTCTGTCAAATTTCCTTTGTGACAATACCCACATTTAACGGTACATAATAAATGGCAATAATAACCAAAATGAATATATCAGATGATTTTAGGGTCTTTTCATAAACAGCTCACTAACAAAGGAAAATTATATAAATAAGTGTTTTGCTGAGAATTAGTCACTTAGATCCACCCTCTCTTCATTCTCTTAATTCTGTTGAATTTCCATGTGTTTGTGTGCACAACTTCTGGGCCTTTCTTTCTGCCAAACCTGATTTATAGGATAGTTGTAAAGTATGTATTGAGTGTGCTTATCACCATATGAAGTTTTGTATTTTGTTTTATAAAGTATGATGTTTTATTATTTGTCCACATCAGCTAGCATTCAACTATGTTTATACTGGTCAAAAGTAGGTCAATGGATTTGGTCTAGTTTTATGTCCAAATAAGTGAGGTCAGAATTTGGCCCAACTCGTAAATATTTCCCTTATTCCAGGAACTTGAAAAAGCAGAGGTAAAGCTGAGGTCATCGCCCATTTAGGTCAAAAGACTGGCTGAAATTTCACAAAAATATAATCTGTATGACCTGCAACTAATATGGAGATAGAAAAGAAAAAGACCTGTGTGAGTTTAGATTACATAGTTCTGCAAGCAGCTTAACTGAGGTGCATGCACAGACAGATCAGAAACTGAGCCAGAGATAAGGGGTTGAGATCCCAAAATTGAGAGTGCCAGTTCAGAAAGGGATGCCTGGGGATTGTCTATTGCAGTCCAGCAGCGCTTGTTCCATCAAACGTCTGTCAAAATGAAGAGATGTTGCTGCTGGCACTGTTTCTGTCATTCGGCCCCTCTGTAACTTAGGGGTGGTTCATCAAACCCAAAATATGAGAGCTCATGTGCATTAAGTAATATCAGACCTGTAACTCTTGTTCCTCTGAAGAATACCTAACCAGAAAGCAAGTTGCAGAATTCATTATATGGAAAGAGGGAAACCACATTGTCTCCAGGTGAAACTAGGACAGCAAATCCAAAAAGTAGGATAATTAGGATGAAAGGAAGTGCCACTGTCTACATCTAATCTAACTATCGAGGTCCCCATTACCACTGGAAAAGATCTGGTAAGCAAAGTCAAAAATCATGTTTCCCTTCCAAATGGGAAGATCTGATCATTGTGGTTCTTTGAGGCTGCCTTATAAGTTGTGTCCTTCTGATCTCATGACATTTCCTACAGTGTCCAACCTTTGGTAAAGTGATTAAAGGGCATCTTCCTTTTGTCCTCTAGAGAGGAGCAGGACCTAACCTCATGTTTAGCTCACTGTCAAAAAAATATATATGTGTTTCAGGCAGACAGAGAAAAAAATCAAACTTAGGTCTCATACATTCTCAGTAAGTGCTCAGTCATAAGGTCACTATAAAAAAATAGCCGGGAGAAGCTCCTTTTTGGGGTCGGTGTAAAAAGTTTGGAGCCTGTCCATATGGATCTACCAAGGTTTAACAAAGATGAAGCTGACTAAGGCAAACAAGACCAGATAGCTGAGAACAGTCAATTCACTGCTTTAAATAGGTGTTTTCCTTTTCAGCGTGAAGTATTTTAGGTCAGTTTTAAGAGACTGTGAGCCTCTTTTATACATTTAAGTGGACTCTGACATTGCCTCCCTGCATAGGGTATTCTGTATGTCTGACCAGAAGGTCAGAGCCCATAGGCACAGACGAACATGTGATGAACACGTCACATATAAGGGAGAAGGCCATTGATGACATTCTGCTCCTAGAAAGTCACCTTGCAATAAGCCTGTCATGCATCACTCAGTTGTTGAGTTGTGCTACTGCTTCTCACAAACTTGGAAATACCTGAGGCATCATGTCAGCAGATTATAACAGATCCATACCCACTGTTTGGCCATGAGGAGCTGGAGAAGGAAGGAACCCATTGAATTGAATAGAAGAATTGAATATCAAGGCCACTTGTAAGGTGCCTGATACTTAATATGTTCTACTGTAATACTGTTCGTAGGACAAGGAGTAATAGTTTTAAACTAAAAGAAGGTAGATTGAACTAGATATAATGAAGAAATCATTTAGGATGAAGGTGGTGAAACACTGGCACAGGTTGCCCAGAGAGGCGGTAGAAGCTCCATCCCTGGAAACATTCAAGGTCAGGTTGAACAGGGCTCTGAGCAACTGAGTTGAAGATGTCCCTGCTTATTGTAGGGGGGGGTTGGACTAGATGGCCTTTAAAGGTCCCTTCCAACACAAACCATTCTATGATCCTATGACTCAGTGGTTCTATGATATGTTGAATGCCAACTCCTTCTGCCAATGGAAACCTAATTTTTAAAACAAGAAACATCTCAGATGAAGACATCTAAGTAGGTAATCAGGATCTTGTTTTAAACTGTAGAAGGGAGAGACCTGGGCCTTGTGCAGATGTTGTCTACTGTTTGTGCATCAAAACATTACAGACCATGAATATACGAATGAAATTCAGTTTAATTCTGAGCTGAAGAGACAAAAAGTTAAATTGAAAATGTTCCTTATTCTACTTTTCTAGTGTATCTGGGGCAAAATTTATTTTTTTAAGGTTTTATTTATTTATTTATTCAATTAGACTGGGCATGTGTGCATCAATTCTTCAACATGTTTATTCTCACCAGTAAAATAACATTTTAAAATAGAAATGGAGGGGAGAAAAAATGAAAGAAAAAAAGTAGAGTACTCTACCTTTTTTTCTGAAATATTTTGAGCAAAGATTTTTTATGAAAATCATTATAAACTGTTGACGTATGGTATTTATCAAGCTCTTTCCCACAGCACTTGCAAGTACTGTTTTTGAAAAATAACATCCATCTGTTGATACCACATGCCAATCACTGTTATCCTTTAAATATATTTTCTAAGGGGAATATTTTGAGAAAATATGTCTGACGATGACTAATTGACTTCTACACAACAGCTAGGTATTAGGAGAGTTTAAATTGAAGGTATTATCTGGGTTTACTGCCCTTGTCATTTTTATCCCCCTTTAAGACTAAATTTTATTTATGAAGTAGAATTAATTCAATGAGGGATCAATTTGGTGCATACTAGCTCCCCACAGTCATTTTATTCAATTAACACTTTGGTTTAAAGGTTATGCATGTGCGTGTGTGAATTAGTAGCTTTCCCTCTGCACCTTGCAATGTGCTGCAAAGTGGAGGCTTGAGAGATTAAGGGCAAAATTGCTGAGTACTTTTGAGTGAATGACACGACACACTGAAAACTCAACTTTTAGAGTACGTAGGAACTTTGTAGGACTGATTTAGTCATAAAGGATAACATGAAGCCTGCACATGGAGTTTTTCTATAGTGAAAAGCTAGTCTGGGCTAACAAATGTAAATTTTAATTATATTTGATTTTTAATTTATGAATTAAATATTTCAAATACAAATACATTAATAGAAAAGGTCTTTAATATCTGTAGACTCACATACCCTTCCCACTCCCCTGCCAAATATCACAGACATCTGCTTGCTACACCATTGTTTTAGCTACTGATCCTCAACAGAACCACTTTGTAGCTCCTGCTAACACCCTGTAACTGCTTCCCTCACACATTTGGGACTGCCTGGATTTAATCTTGCTGTTTAAAGGTATGATACTTCCACGAAGGATTACCTCTGGGTGTGAAGAGTCTTCGCATTAATATCCCTCATCTCAGCGTTTTAAAGTCTTTGGGATGGTTATTTAAATAAACACAAGCATAACAGCTCATCCTCTAGAAAGGGGATAAGAAAGAAAGCTTACTCATCTGGGCTTAATAAAGACTTTTCATCTTTTCTATGTCATACATTACTTTAGGGACAGGTTTAGGTATTTCTATGTAACAGATGGGAAGGAAATGACTTCAAAATATAAGGACTGAAAGCTTTTTCTTCCAAACAGGTGAAAAGCCACATCTTTCAAAGTCTGTCATAGAAGAAAACTGTGAAGACAGGTACAAAGTCCATACAAAAAAAAACAAAACAACAGGGTAACAGATTCAAATATGAAGGACAAGGAATTAAAGCTGTAGTTTCCCTCCTGCTTACCAGAAGGCCAGAGAAAACAGAGATCTGACAGACTATATAGATAAAGCAATTAATTTGAGATGAAAGGTTACTCTGGAAAACATTTAGGTGGCATAGCCAACATGCAAATCACTGCTCAGCACCAAGCAGAGTGAGGAAATTTATTTAAGCCTCTTATATCCTGATGAAGTAGCCCTGCTACTCTAGTGTATGCATGCCTTTCTGCTCAATTTCATCTACAGACAAGCAACTTTTTCCTAATGGAGTGTCTTGATCATTTGAAAAAAAAAAAAAGCAGCTATTTGCAAAGAAAACACACAGAAGACCCCCCCTGAAAACAGTCCTTGGCCTTAACTAAGAACAATTCCAAAGTGCACAGGACACTCCAATAAGATGTTCATGACTCAGTTTCTTGGCGTGACTGTTTTGTGCTATGACCTATTTGTGTAGCTGTCTGGCACGCAGGATTCAGCGAAAGGAAAACAGGCATAGAAGGGACAGCAGCATTTGAGGAAAGAAGAAAAAAAGGCTGAAGAAGTCTGATCATCCACCAGGAAATTTCATATACTGTTTTAATAACATTTCTCTGTATATGAGCTAAATTGATTGTCCAGAATTTCTTGCATGTGTTTAGTAGCTGTTTACCAGTAGACATGACTTTGCCATCTCTTCTGTTAAAAGACACTTACTACGCTCCCAAGGAATTGGGAAGATTCAGGGGGGTAAAAATCTCCTTTCTGAAGCTGCTAACAGGTGAATTGCCAATCTGAACAGAAGCCAAATGGCAACCTGGCTTGCCAACCAGCACTAGTATTAAGTACATCTTAATTACCCAAGTACCCAAGTATATCTTAAGTATCCAAGAATGCCTGGACGATTGGTCTAAAAGTCAAAATGGACTGAAATTTCCCTAGTGACAAGTGATAGGATGAGAGGAAATGGGTTCAAGTTAAGCCAGGCGAGGTTTAGGTTGGATATTAGGAAAAATTTTTTCACTGAAAGGGTTATCCAACATTGGAATAGGCTGCTCAGGGAGGTGGTGGATTCGCCATCCCTGGAGGTGTTTAAAAAAAGGGTAGACGTGGTCCTTGGGGATATGGTTTAGAAGTGGTTTTGTCAGGTTAGGTTAATGGTTGGACTCGATGATCTTAAAGTTCCCTTCTAACCTTAACGATTCTATGATTCTATGAAATAGAGCACAGAATCACAGAATCACAGAATGGTCAGGGTTGGAAGGGACCTCTGGAGATCATCTAAGTCCAACCCCCCTGCCAGAGCGTGGGTCACCTGTTTTAAGAGCACTTAAAACAATTTCTAGCAGTGGTACACACCTAAGACATTGCAGACTATATCAGGAAAAAGAATTTTTAAACCATCCATTAAACAAACTCTTAAAGTTCACCATCTTTTGAAGACCGTTAAAATGAATTCTCATGAATTCTCATTCTCTCATTCTCATGTACTGTTCTGTGATCACACAAGGTCCGTCACCCCAATAAAATGTACAAAACATCTCACAAGACTATCTTAACTATGACCAATTCTTCCTGTGAATTGGAAACTATCTTTTGAGATAAATTTTATACAGAGAGGGTGGGTGAGAGACGAGGTTTGTGCTAAATCTTTATCCTCAAGTCAATGAACTTATGAAAGCTTCAAAAAGCTCTGTCTGTCTGACAAAGGAGGTAGAACACAGATGTGTGTCGTGATCTGTTCACATACTTGAATCAGTCAAAGGAAGGAGAAAGAACATAGGAAGAACAGGAGCATTCACAGAAAGAAGGAAAAAGGCTGTGTAAGCCTGGCCAGTATCCGGTGACCCTTATATCCCGTTAATAAAGTTTTTCGATGAATGAGTGAAATTTATTACTTAGCATTTCATTTCTTACATGCGTGTGGTTAGCAGCATGCCAGTAGACATGTCTGTAATATCACATCTGTTAAAACACATTGATTATGCTCCTGGGGATATGAGAAACTTGGGGGTACCAATCCACTCTTTGAAGCAACTGAAAAACAAACTGCTGGTCTGAACAGAAGCCAAATGGCTACTTGGCTCAGAAGACAGGACAATTAGAGTTCACAAAAGGTGGCAAGGAAGTGTAGAAGAAAAGAAGATTAGCATAAAAGATTGAACTCTTCACCTTGGTAAATATTGATGGTTTTCATATATTTATGATTACTGAAACAGTTTCTTTAAATATGACTCTTTTCTATTTCCTTTTTTATTCACGTTCTGATGATTACATAAAAATGTCATTGTTTACACAGTCAAAGATTATTGGTGAGTCCTTTTATCTTGTCATAAGATGGAAAAGATAGATTTATTTAAAGTTATTTTGGCCTGGGTAATTTATGATGAACCCAGGGTCTCAAACAAGATTTTTGGTTTTTGCTTAAACAAATACAGATTGCTCTTTACTGTCATACCATTGATTTCAGGAGCTGGACACCATACAGGAATAAAGTTAGACTGTTCAGCAGTTTGAACTGTCTACATGATATTCCAACCGATATATCATTTTTAATTAAGTGTTTTTTTTCCCTGATTAGAATTTTGTGTCCTACAGTAAGTAATCGAGTACTAATTCCTTCCTCAGTGAACAAGGAATTCATGTCTGATAGTAGACAGGTATGGGATTAGAGACATGACAGAAATAAGAAATTTCACATCTATTTTGTTACATTTGTGTGCCTGCCTTGGGACAATGTTTCCCTTTACCTGTTTACCTGATTTATAAGATTCTATTAAGATGAAGCAGTTCTGCAAAATGGAATTTTCTTCTTGGTCTAGCAGATATCTCAGTTCTTGAGGTTTCTTATAGGCTGTAAGGATGCAAGAGATGTACTAGGGAAATGCAGAACCATATGGAGCACAATTTAATTATTTACTTATTTTACCTTCATGTGCACCACAGTATTTGAAACTTGATGTCATGCAAGGGCTGCTGTGGAAGACAGCAATCCTAACTGTTAGAAAAGCCTGAAGATGTTGCTCTTTAGTGACTTCTGAGGGCTTATATTTTTCCATTTTTATCAGCAAATTTTCATGAGTATTCTAATGGTTGTGAAACAATTTGCCAAATTACCTTAATCGTCTGATGATAAAGTAGTTGAATAGTTACTTCTCTTCGAGTTATGATTTTTCTTCTCCAGCTGCTCCTAACAGAATGTAAGATTGAAGGTAAAAACATTGTGTGGTTTTTGAAATTCTATTTCAATGTTTGGTATTGTATGAAAGGGTCTGTGATGCAATCATGTGCAGAAAGCAAGGTTCTTCTTGTTAGTATGAGTTCATTAAAAATGTCTGCCTGATTCTTGCACAGCTCCATTTTCTTTTGAACACTGTGACTTTCTCATAACAGGTTTTTGTGGAATTGAACTTCATCTAGCACTGATCATTATGCTGCTAATCTCAGGAAAGAATCAGCTGCCTCTCCCGACCATAAGTGCTGAATATAGAACCTGGATCAAGATCTTTATCTCATGTCAATTGAAATCTCTATTATAAACTATAAAGTTATGATTAGCCAACAAGATAGCCCTTAATAAATATGTAGCAGGACATTCAGTGAAAGAGTATTATGACAACTCACAGAAAGAGTATTTAGAATATTATTTGAAGTGAAATAAATCTGGTTCTCCATTACACATTTTTTTTCCATTTTTCTATGTGTGCTATGTCTTTCCCATCCTCTCAAACTTTTTTCCCCAACTTGTCTCAGTTAAAAAGGGATGATGTAAGGTGAATAATGGAGAATGTGACAGTGGGAAGGTATGCCATGAAGCTCACCAGAATCCAATAAAAAAGACAGATAGAATATGAAGATTGGATCAGATTAGTATTTATAGATTAAAAGATTGCATAAAAATAAGTGAATTATAATCTTTTTTTGTAATCCCGGGCCAGGAAAGTGGAAAGTTTACCATAATAAATTACTGAAATACTATGGGGCAAGCCAGAAACTAGGGAGAATTTGGGGAAGGAAAATTATATACCATAACAGGTAGCTGTCATTTTTTCCCCCAGCAAATACCACAGTGCCTGCAGTATATGAGAAAACAGAAACAGAATCCTGATATCTGAGGTGTAAAAGGATAGCGATTAATCACGGTCTCCTCCTGAAAGGTATGATGAAACACATCCAAAACCAGCATGCCCCAAAAAAGAACCCAGGAAGTGTGGGAAGGGGCTCAAAACCTGATGTTTCTTGTCCTCCGTGTTATTGCAAGCAATCCTGGATGGACCCCTGGGATAGAGGTATCATAGCGCCTGAACACTTGGCAGGCTACTTATGTGCAACTTGATGCCGAAAGTATGATTGTGAGTGGGAGAGATTGAAATCAGTGGTGTTTTAAATTAATTATTTTTTTCTTACTATGACCCAATGCATTGAGCTACATTCTTGATGCAGTGTAGCAGAACTATTTCCTACGGGGCAATCGGGCAGGCATTATGTTTGCAAGGGTTCCTAACAGATATGTATACTCCAATAAGCAGTTCAACATTCAGTCATATAATTATACCTTGTACCTGAAATTCCCTATTTGTCAAAATAAAGGTTCATCTCTAATGCTAAAGTAAAAAAAAAAAAGAAAAAAAAACCACCACAAAACCAACAAATCCAACATTTATAGGACTGGGTTCAACCCACCCTGGCACAGAGTTCGAAAATAGTTCAGGTGAACTATAACCACTGGAGCACAGAACTGCATCCCTTATGATATCTTTCAGTACTGGATTGTATACAACTGAATTTAAATGTCTCAATGTAGGAAAATAATTAAAATACCTAAAAATATACATATAGAGACATTTTAGATGCCCTGGAATTACTGAGATACCCACCTAGAGCTGTTATTTACGACACAGGACCTGCAGGATTGCTGAGAAATGGCATGTTGGGATCAGGCAGGACACTCTGGGATATCTAAAATAATACTAGACTCCTAACCTTAAGCATCTGAATTATTATGTACAGAGATGATTCAGTTACCTACCAATAAATATTCAGTGTCATTTGTGAGTTTGTGGACTATTTGAGACAACTAGACCAAGCAGACAGGTGAAGCACAGTGTTGATGTCCATCCTGCACCCTTCTGGAGTGGTAGCTATAGGTCAGATAAATTCTTTGCAACACCTGAAGCAACATTGCAAAATAGAGTTGGCCTTTGGGGGGAAAAAACCCTCAAGGACACTTTGCAAAGCTTGCACCAGAGAGGTGCTCAGTGGTTGTAGCATCTGCTTTCCCCTTCCAGCATGCATGCTATGTCATTGGATAGATGGTGACCCAGATGCTTATGGGCAGAAAATCTATAACAGTGTCCATTAAGGGTGCCCTCATAAAGGGTGACCCCAAGTTAGAGCCAGGGGCCTGGCAAGCCTGGCAATGGGTGCGCAGGGTGGGATTGGCATATTACCCCTACCCCTGGGAGGGCTGGGGGCACTGCCTGGGGATGGAGGCCTCCTGCCTTCCCTTACAACCTCCAAGATGCAGCCAGAGCTGGCCAGCCCCAGCACCGCCAACCAGGCAGCATTGTTCCCTGGCTCTCCAGCTCCAGTGAGCAGCAGCTGGTCAGGCAAGGTGAGACAAGATTAAAGGCAAAGCTGCTCATGGATACATCACTGGTCACACACTCCTTACAGCTCACCCCAAAGAGCCAGCGCTGCTGCAGCCCATCATGCTCCTCCTTGGCAGCTCTGCAGGCAGCCCCCAGTGATGGCGCCGATACTTGGCCCCCGCAGAGGAGTGCCTGGGACCCGCTGCACGTGCCTGGTCAGAGGAGAGAAAGAGAGAGAGACTTACGTGTTGAAAAGAAATTAAACTACTTTAATGAAATATTATTAATAAAATAACAAAAAGGAAAGATAATAATATTTAAGAAAATAACAATATATGTAAAAACCAGTATTGAGCTCCCAGGATGGTGATCATGTCACTGGCAGGCATGGGGAAAGTCCCAGACTGGACTCAGTGATGGACAAGAACTGGATTCCAGATCTGGATTCAGGAACGCATGGATCAAAGGCAGATGGACAGAGTCCTTCTCGGATGCTGACCATTGGAAAAAGAGACTGACCCCTTTGATCCCTCAGCTTTTGTACTGAGCATGATGCAGATGGGATGGAATACCCTGTTGGTCAGTTTTGGGTCACCTGTCCTGTCTGCTCCTCCTCGCAGGTGGGACCCCACTGCGCTTTTCTGCTTTCGACCCTCCAATGGGGCAAGTAACAAAGTTGGTTGGCCTTGGCTGTTATAGCAATGAGTATAAGCAAGAGCCTCTCTGCATACCATTCCTTGGCATTAACTATAAACATCAGACCTTATCTGCTGGCAATGGATACTGTCTGAAAAATATGATGTTAATTTCAGAGTTAGAGGAGACTTAATTGAAAAGTAAAATTGCTGAAAAGAAAATTGATTCTGTCTTACCTCAAACGAGGACAGTTTCAAAAAATGGCAACCAGCCAATCACTTGGAGGTATGAAAACATATAGGGGTATGAAGCTGGCAAAGATGGCAACTTTTGTGTATAAGGTGGTCATGGACTTCCAGTTATGACATACTTCTGGGAAAACCAGAATGGCATCAGGTCCCACCAGCTGATCAGAGGGCAGTATGAAAACAAATAGGATATGACATTTCGTAAAACGGTTACTCCCTGTCACAAAATGGAAGCTGGAACAGAATGGCATCAACAAGTTTTCAGTGGGAAAGGACTGCCTGTTGTGTCTTCCAGCTGAATTAACTAGTAGGGGTGGCAGTGGGGCCATTGCTCCTGCCAGTCAGTCCCAGGGTAGTCTGTGACCATGTGGGCTATGATATTTTACAAAATGACAGACCCTGAAAAAGCTGTTTGGGGCTTCTTTCTTCCAGGGTGCATCAGGTGTCCCTGCCCCGGCGCTGGCAGTGGGGCTGCGGGGCGGCCTCCGTGCGGAGGGCGCGGGGCTGCCCGGTGCCGGACACAGGCGGTGCCAGCCGGTGCCAGCCGGCTCCAACGGCCCCACCGCAGGACACAGCTGAGCCCCTCAGCCAAGCTGGGGGCGCCGGGGGGAAAAGAGGTTTGCGGCAGGGCCGAAGGCGGCCCAGGCAGAGGAGAAGGAAGCCCAGGAGGGAGCAGCAGCAGAGGGAGCCCGAGGGCGGAGGAGGAGGAGGGCAGGAGGTGCTGCAGGCCCGGAGCAGGGATCCCCTGCAGCCCTGCAGAGACCCCGCTGGAGCAGAGACCCAGCCTGCAGCCCGGGGAGGGCCCCAGGCCGCAGCGGGGGGAGATTTCCTGCAGGAGCTGCGGCCGTGGAGAGCCCCGGCGGGAGCAGGTTGTCCCTGAAGGACTGCAGCCCGGGGCAGGGCCCGCGCTGGAGCAGGGAGAGGGGTGAGGAGGGAGGAGCGGCCCAGAGGGGCTGCCATGGACTGACCGCCACCCCCATCCCCTGTCCTTCTCGTGGGTGGGGAGGAGTCCGGATTGAAGGAGTAAATTTGCTCCTGGGGAAAAGGGGAGTGGTGTGCAAAGGTGTTTTAGTTCTTGTTCCTCACCATCCAAATCTTTTTTTAACTGAAAAAAATTAATTTACTGTTCCCCAAGTCAAGTCACTTTTACCTATGATGGGAATTGGTGAGTGATCTCCATGTCTTTATCTCAATCCAGGACCTTTTCCATCCCGTTTTCTCCCCTTCTCCTATTGAGTGGTGGGGAAGGGGGCCAAGGCTAACCCACCAGACAGAGTTAGTTACTAGCAGACACTTGATCTGACTCACTGTATGGTGAGGCTGAAACACACTGCTGAAAGCTCCCACGGCTGAGGCAGAAGGAGGGGACATCACGTCCACCGCTTCACCACTACACCACCGTTTTTTTAAACTAGCAGAGGCTTCTACGGTATTTGAACCCTCAGACTGCACTGTGACAGTACGGATAAAGGAAATGGTGATTTAGTGTCTCCTAGCCATACTGCTTTTCCCTGTCGCTTCTGTGGCCCAGTGCACCCATGGGCTGCTTCCTTTGTGAGAGCACTTCCATAACTGTGATCCCTGTGGGCATGAAACCCTTAGGTCACCCATGAAATAAGTACAGTAGGAAAATGTACAGATTTCTCTGAACTGCTTCTCTGAGAGATCAGACAAGTCCCAGTACTGGTGTGAAGGAGGAGATGAAAATGAAAGTTCCTCAGGGGCCTGAAGAAAAAGGCAATGAGACCATCCTGTGACAGAGGGAGACCAAGCTGTGAGATCACTTTCATTGTGACACAAAACTGCAACTTAACTTCACACAGAAAACACCCAAGCTGGTAAATAAAGTACACTCTCTGTCACTGAGATCATTTGGCACAGCAGCTTTCATGCCCACACCATGAAACAATCCTTTTTCTAAAAATAGTGAAGCCCTGTCCTAAGTGCCTAGTTGCAGTAGTCCATGATCTTAACGAACTCCCAACTGTCCTCAGGCATTACTCGATAAAATGCTAGTTGACCCAAGCCGTTGACCTGGCCATTTCTAATTTATTAGCATGGACACAGACATATCTGTTCACTGCAATGATTTTTTTAGTGTCTCCTTCAGGACAGACTCTCTGATTAACAGTCACTGAGGGTAGAATTCAGCTTCAGATCAAAATACCTATTGCACAAGCATCTAAACATAGCGAGTTGCCTAAACATTGGTATGTAAAGCCATGTGAAATGTCATATGTATTTTGAGAGTTAAGGAGCTACGGAGAGATCTCATAGGACCTGTGCCATTCTGCAGTGCCATCTGAGATGAGGGAAAATGAACCACAGCAAATCAGGTCACGATAGCTTCATATGTTTAAGGTTAAGTCAAGCTGTAAATTTCCATTATAGTTAATTTTCACCAGAGTTTAGATTCAGTTTTCTCTATAGAGAGGCCTAGCACACTCTGAGATGTCTAAAGCTGTTAGAAAGCTTCAGATGGGACTGGCAAATATAATATAGAACCTATGCCATTCTGGAAAGTGGAAGCCATGCATGGTACTCTGAAGCATCTCAAACTACAGTAGATACCCGGGAGTGGACAACTGAATCATGTCAATAGTCTCTTAAAGTATGGTAACAAGTGCCAGTATTAAGAGTTTATGTGGTAAACTGGGACAGCAAGCCATCAGACAATGAATTAAAATAAATTTGATCAGAATTTTCCTCTGGCACTAAATTTGAGTGAAACGGAATGGCCTCTGTTTGTCCTATTAAACTCTCTTAGCCTCCAAATCAGAGCAGCCACATCCAAACTGCCTATTGGGAATGATCTCAAGCTTGTACTAAGGCCTAAAATGTACAGGCTAGCCCAGATTAAAACCACGCCAAAGTTAATCACAATTTCACTGTAGGTGGAACGAAGCTTCAGAACCCATGAATGTTCCTTCAAGCTATTTAATTAACTAGAATAGACATGGTGAAAGGGTTTATAATAAAGACAAGTAAATGGCTTGCTGTACCTGAAAGAGACAGTTTTGCTCATCCCATCTTGATGAGTGCCATTGGTGGCAGAATTGGCCTAAAATGGGAATTTCTTTGACTGCTAAGAAGATGGAAAAGGCATGATTTCAGCAAATTCTCCTGGGCACCCACGTACAACTTTAAGAACATTAATAAAGTTAGAAACTGAGCCTAAGTGCATACTTTTGGGAGTTAGGCTCCCATGTTCTTGAAACATTTCTCCTAACCCCTTTCTTTTTGACAGCAGCATGGATTATCTCCCACTTCAGTCATCACCCTAACAAAAGTGTTGTAGTAAAAATGTGCTGCTTTTTCTTGCTACAAAAAGCTCTTGTTCAGACATAAGCCCTATTTAATCTCAGGCCAGAGCAGTAACACAAAGGTTTTTCTCCCCTCAAGCGGAGGTTGCAAACCATTTTGTTTAATAGATGCCTATCAGGAAAGTCTGCAATTCCTCGTGTGTGAATGAAGCTATTAAACCCAAACCTCATTACACAAATAATGTCCATTTTGATATTTCAAAGTACTTTTAGCAAGGTGCTCACAAGAGTGTTGTAAATGATCCGTAAACAGTGGAACACTATAGGGACAAATGGTAAATTGGGCTATTTATTTTCACAAAAGTTTACTGCCAAAGGAAAAAGCAATCACCAGGGTCACTTGAGGGCCCAATCCTACAAAACCTTCAATTCTGTATCTTCCTTGGTCATGCTGTGACACTGTGTATATCAGGAAGACTAGTCCCATCAGCAAGGTATTCTTAGGCGAGCAAGGGGTTTGAGGAATCGTATTTTTACAATGTAATCACACAAAACAGGTAACTCTTTTATATGTGTATATGTTATTCCCTCACATTTCTAAATAGAATACAGAATCATAGAATGGTTAGAGTTGGAAGGGACCTTGAAGATCATCTAGTTCCAACCCCCTGCAATGGGCAGGGACATCTTCCACTAGACCAGGTTGCTCAAAGTCCCATCCAACCTGGCCTTGAACACGTCCAGGGATGGGACAGCCACAACTTCTCTGGGTAACCTGTTCCAGTGTCTCAGCACCCTCCCAGTAAAGAATTTCTTCCTCATATCTAGTCTAAATCTACCTTCTTTCAGGTTAAAAGCATTACCAGCTTTTCTGTAGTCCCCCTTTAAATGCTGGAAGGTTGCTGTAAGGTCTCCCTGGAGCCTTCTCTTCTCCAGGCTGAAACACCCCAACTCACTCAGCCTGTCCTCACAGGAGAGGTGTTCCGGCCCCCTGATCATTTTTGTGGCCCTCCTCTGGACTTCTTATGTTTGGGGCTCCAGAGCTGGATGCAGTACTCCAAGTGGAGTCTCACCAGAGCAGAGGGGCAGAATCACATCTCTCAAACTGCTGGCCATGCTGCTTTTGATGCAGCCCAGGATATGGTTGGCCTTCTGAGCTGTGAGCACACCTTGCCAGCTCACGTTGAGCTTCTCGTCAATCAGCACTGCCAGGTCCTTCTCCTCAGGGCTGCTCTTGATCCATTCTCCACCCAGCCTGTATTTGTGCGTGGGATTGCCCTGGCCCATGTGAAGGACCCTGCTGGCCTTGTTGAACTTCATGCGCTTTGCACAGGCCCACCTCTCAAGCCTGTCCAGGTCCCTCTGGTCAGCATCCCTTCCTGCCAGCATGTCGACCACTCCACACAGTTTGATGTCGTCAGCAAACTTGCTGAGGGTGCACTCAATGCCAACATCCATGTGACCAACAAAGACATTAAAAAGTACCAGTCCCAGTACTGACCCCTGAGGAACACTGCTTGTCACTGTTCACCACTCGGACATCAAGCTATTGACCACAAATCTCTGAGTGTGGCCATCCAGCCAATTCCTTATCCACTGAGTGGTCCATCCATCAAATCCATGCCTGTCCAATCTAGAGACAAGGATGTCATGGGGGACTGTGCCAAGTGCTTTGCACAAGTCCATGTAGATGACATCAGTTGCTCTTCCCTTATCCACCAGTGCTGTAATGCTGTCATAGAATCAAATTTGTCAGGCACAATTTGCCCTTAGTGAAGCCATGTTGGCTGTCACCAATCACCTCCTTATTTTCCATGTTCCTTAGCGTAGTTTCCAGGAGGGGCACAAAGGTGAGACTGACTGGCCTGCAGTTCCCTGGATGTTCCTTTTTTCTCTTTTTAAAATGGGGGTGATGTTTCCACTTTTCCAGTCTGCTGGAACTTCATTGGACTGCTACGACTTCTCAAATATGATAGATAGTGGCTTAGCAACTTCATCTACCAATTCTCTCAGGACCTGTGGATGTACCTCATCAGGTCCCATGGATTTGTGAACATTCAGGTTCCTTAGATAAGTCTTTCTGGCAGATATGCCATCACCGTAATCATGAGGTACTAAGACTAGAAAAAGAACTAAGCAAGAATTTCACATGATACTGGGACAGGACTTGTCTTTGTAAATGAAAAAAAAATAAATCACTTATTGAAAGTGTAGGTTTTGTCAGTATTCCTGACTTCCAGGAAAGTGGAAAGGCTGAGGAAAAAAGACTGTTTTCACTCAAACGTACCATATGCGATGTTTTCAGTTTATCCCAAACAAACCAAAAAAGCCTGAATATCAGTGGTGGTTTTTTATATTCACTTCTTTTACTATATATCAAAACAAGTTTAAATCCTGCATTTCGCCATTTCCTGTACCTAAACTATGGAGCTAGTATCCAACAGTCAGGAATGATAGCCTTTTAAATCATGCTACCTGGTACCAGCTGAGGTGACACAACTGGTGACAAAGACTTCAAAGGGACTGTGGTTTCATGATATTTTTGTCAAACTATTTTTGAAGTTAGTAAGGGACTGATTCTGAAGACAGTCAGCAGGAACAGCTTCACATTAATCTATGCCAGTGGTCCGTTTTCTGTTCTTGAAGTTTATTTCAGAGTGTCTGTGGTGGTTTTGACCTTGGCTGTCTGCCAGATGCCCACCTAGTCACTTTTTCACTACTCCTCCTCAACAGGACAGCAGGAGAAAATAAGATGAAAAAGCAAGGTTGTTTCTCTCACATTTTTTCTCACTCCTCTCTCTCACAGCTGCTACACAATGTTTTTTACCCTTTTTAAAATATCTTATCACAGAGGCACCACCAGCTTTGCTGGTGAAGTAGGCTTTTACAAGTGGTGGATCCATTTTGGAGTCATCTGGAACCAGCTGTGTCCATCATGGGGGTAGACCCTTATCTCTTCTCGCAAAAGTCCCCCCACTACAAAAACCTTGCCATATAAACCCAGTTGACCTGTATATACCATTACTCTGATATTAGCTTCTATCACAACCTAACCTGCATTAGGGGAATGACTACTCTGCATCAGGGCCTACAAAAGGAGAGGCTACATTCTCCTCTTGTATTAGCTCAAAACACTCACAATGTGCCTTCATACCAGGTTTATTGCCAGCTGCACCTGTGGCACAGTTGGAAACTGGATATAAGGGTAATGAAAGCAGCTGAAGTCATGTAGCTGGTCTCCAATGATTCTCAGGCTGCATTTCTCATTAGGCGAGTGAATAACATAAACAGGTTTTGTTTAGAGGCACCTTAGGCATCATTATCTGATCCTTAAGCTTTGCATGCTAAGAATGATATCAAACCCAAATTCAATAGAGAACGGTTCCCTCAGGACTCCGACCAATATTCACTCTAGATTTCATGCTCTTACTTACAGGCTGTTGTTTAGGAGTTCTCATATAAGACTTCCCTTTTGCTAAGTACAAATCAGAAACACATTCCAGAAAAAAAATGGAAACGAAATCACTGGGAGACTAAGCCAGAGGTATAAATTGTTCCAAACTTAGCAGTCTGCTAAGTCCACTGCCCCCTACAATCAGTTCTCCACATCCTTTAGTGAAGGTTGATTGGATACCAAAACAAAAAGAATTTTGTACAGATAAGCCTTAAAACTGGAATCTGACCTGATGACAGTTATGTGTCTTTGACAGATGCTTGGAACCCCTGAAGCTCTGATTTGGATGTCTGTGGATCTAACTTTGAAACTAGACTGGCTTTGAGATGTAGATTGAACCATGCAACATCCAGAGATCCCTTCCAGCAAAATTATTCTATGTCTCTATGATATTGTGTTAATATGATAACTGATAAACTGTTAAAAAAATTACTTTTTAACTAAAACAATAGCTGTGGGAACACAAACAGAGTTATCTGCCAGCAAAGGGGACAGCTAATTCATCTGTTGCTGAACACTACTTTCAGATGTAATCACAATGTTTCCTGCCTAGAATTATTGGCATGGAGCTTGTAAATGTATCCCCTAAGGGAGGAAAAACACTGTAAATAACTTGCCTTTAAAGAGGGAGGTTTATTGGATTTCTACACCAAACAACATGAGCTCTGGTTAAATACTGAGTGATATTTATGCCCCTGTACATCCAGCCATAGCTCAGCTTCATTTTTTTTTTTTTATTTCAGCCTTAATGAATATAACAATCATTGGTATTCACTTCCTGAGTCTTTCTTCTTTTCAAAATATAGACACCTTAAAGGAGTGTGAACATGGCAGGTGAAAAAATAGTGTGTTCCAATTTCTTTCACTACCTCATGAATTAAGGAGAAAAAAAAAGGGGGGGGGGGGAAAGGAGAGTGGAAAACAGAAATGAAATTATTTTTCTGGTATACATATCCAATAAGACTGTATCGCCTAAAGGGAATGCGACCACGGGTTTTCAATATGCTCAGCTGAACTCTGAGTTGTTACCAGGTTATCAAGCAGTGCAATTTAGACAGACCTCAAGGGATATTGGGTATGGATCAGTACAAGTGTCATGGGAGCACAAATAGAGCTTAAATCTGCCACACTGTGTGGCACAAAGTGCTGAAGTATTTGAGCTAAGGGCTTGACCCTCTGCTTGCCAGACTTGATGTGCTACTTCAGATCCTTGGATCAGTCCATCTCAGAGCTCTCTACATTGTATAAGTACTTTGCTATAATTTCAACCTGTTTATGCCATGGGCATAGACACTATAATGCGAGTTAGCCTGTAGGAAGTGATGCCGGCCTGATTTTCTAAAGGTGGCTGCAGATGTGTTGTAAAAAACTTTAAAATTATTTAGACCTATTCCAAGGGTGGAAGATTCCCCCTGGAGAAGTCAGAACAAAGTGCACTGCTTCTTTGAGAGTGGCCTGACCTCTGATTTTCATATGGCCAGTCTGGTTGTTTGTAGATAGCTGCATAATGTAATTTCTCCCAATTTATGTCTCAAGTGTTATCTCTTCTTCTACCACAGGGCAGAGAAAATAAATTAAAGGAAAGTCTTCTTTCTCTGTCTTTACAAGGTGAAAAGAGAGCAGCCATTTGGTGTTCCTCTCAGTCCTATCAGGCTGGGTTAGGTGCATTTTTGCAACATTTATAATAGTGAGTTCTTTGGGAGGCATCCCTTACAACAGGATTTATCTGACTAAATGTGGGTGCTAACGTGCATTTCAGCAAGTCACTTTTGGTTCTCTTCACTGTCAGGGAAGATCTAGTAATATAAACAATGGAATTTAGGGTGTGATTCACCTCATCCTAAACAAATGCCGACATTTGTTCAGAGGAATTGCATCCTAAACTCCTTTAACTGAATTGATCACATCTCCACTGATGATAATGGGAGCATAGATAACCAGTTCAAATGTAGGTGACTGCACTGGAAGTCAGCTGAGATTGATGAGTCTTACCCCTCATTTCTGCAGCCTGCTCAGACTGAGGTGCACGCCACACATCCAGCTGCTCCATCCTGCTAAAACAGAGGTCCTTCTGTGGAGCATCTCTATCTTACGAGTCATGGAATTCCCAGCAGCCTGATGCAGCAACGAACTCATGTACATTCAGGTTTTAGCAGGAGATGAATGCTGAGCTGCCAGTAGCAGAAGCTTGCAGCTTAACCACCTAAATTTCACCATGACTCACTTTGGAGGTTTAAGTTTTTTGTTTTTTTTTTTTCTTTTTTTTGAGTTGATCCAAAATGCCCTGCTTGTAAAGTAAATAGATGTATGCCAGCTCCTACACCAATGATCTGGTCTTCCTAACACAAGAATGGCCAGTACTTGAGTCAGACCAAAGGTTCATTTAGTCCAGTATCCAGTCTCCTGCAAAAATTGTAGTATGGGAATAGTTAAGTGTAATAACTGGGCAGGCATATATGATACTTCCATAAATTCTCCCCCAGATCCCGGGAACAAGTCTGGTAGATGACAACATTTTACTTGTTTATTTTTTAGTTATGCTTGCTGTTTAATTGTCTTTCCCCACTTTATCCAGTTTAAAACCATTTTAATTAATACAATTACTAAGCAGAACTATAATGAACTATATAATTCTTAGTGGATGAAGGGTTTTGTAACAGCTATTGTTGTTGTTGTTATTATTTTTATTAACATGTTTATAGATTATTTTACTGGTGGACATTTCGTCTCATCTTATGATAAAAGAGACATAGTCTCATTCAGAATAAATTACTTTACATATTCATATTATGAACCTGGCTATCTACTTTCTTGCCAAACAAGGAATTATTTAGTCTCCAAATAACTCTCTGGTCTAGAATACTATACAGAAAGCAGAGGTCAGGTGTAATTGCTGATAAATTGTGTTTTCTTGACTTGAATTCAATCTAAACAACAGAATTAATGCTTTGGTAGTTAAACTTTTGACTTCACTGAAACAAAAGGAAAGTGCTAAGACCAGGATACTGCACATATATGAAAACAATGCTGGCAGACTTGGATCTATTTTACAAGCATTGTAATTATATTTGTGTCTAGGTAATATCTCATCACTCTGACAACACAGTGCAAAGAGACCTTACATGTGTGAAATGTACATCTTCTTTAATTACCTGCATGTAGGTAGAAAAACACTCCCTAATTTTTAAAAGTGGAGTGTCAATTAGAAAAACAAGATCAGACATACGTCTTTCTCAATATTGTCTTCTTTTAAATACCTCACCTTTTTCCTTTGACAAGGTGTAGCTCCCTGAACAGGCTTTCTTCCTCTGCTGATATATACTATTGTTTTACGTATGTTTTTATCTCCTCTGCCTATAAGAATGAGTCTTTTACAATTCTATCCATAGTTGGTAGTGAAATGCAATGCTTGGACAATTATATTAAGGATCCAGTTAAACTCTTCAACATTTTTTTAACCTAATTTTAAGATGCGATAAGCAGGCCTTTTTTGATGTTTGTTTGTTTTCCCTGTAGCAGCACAAGGATATGTGTGTGTTCTGCACTTTTGATGCTTCCTTTTTCAAGAATGACATACGGATGCCAGTAAAAAAGGTTTGCATGTCTGGTACTCTGCTATTTCTGTTCTTCTGTTTCTGAGATAAGCAGATGGAGATTAGGTAATTCTGTATCGCTAAGTCATAAACAAGTAGGTATAAATATCACTGCCTCAAATATTATGCTGAGCTTGCTCCATTTGAGCTTCTGCCTCACTGCAGCTTTTCTTAGGATTGTTAGCATATGCCATGTATATTTGGTTGGTTATTGTTTCCATCCTAATCAATATACAAATTCACATCTGTTGAATTGGTCTTCTAAATTTTACTCATCTTTAGACTAGAACTGACTTCCATCTTGGGAAGTGCATGCCACAATTCATAGTAAAGCCTATGTTTTTCCTTCCTTCTTTATGTTGATGAGCAAGCTAACGGGAAATAACATTATCCCTAACACCTGGTTATTATGCATGAAAATTACTAGGATAGTTCACAGTTCCAAATTATGGTTTCTGACTCTTTGCAGCATTAGGAGAACTTAAAATTGTTACATCATTTGCATGCAGGACATATTCTGCTTTCAGCTACAAGAGGTATGCATATAAACCTAGATTTTGAGAGATACTCAGATAACCACAACAGTAGCAAAAAGAAAAAAGAAAACTTAGATAAATACTTTGAGGGACTTTTCGAAGCCTGTGAAGAAATCTCAGTCTGGACCTATTTTAGTGTGTCAATTAGAAACATTGATAACTTGCTGCTCAGCTTCTAACAGAAAAGACCCTGAAGAACTCGTCTTCTCTCATTACTCATTGAACAACAGGAAAAATCTGGAAAATATGCAGTAACATCTATCACCTTCTTGTCAAGACCAAAGCCCACTGCAACCTGGAGAGCACAGTCTCTCAGTGTGTTGGTTTTCAGTAACTTTTAGGAGGTCCTTGTCCTCTGTCCACCAAAAGTCCCAAGCTCACTATTCATTCCCACTGGATCCTCTCATTCCCTCCCTCCCCACTACTGCCACTGGGCTTGTTTGTGACCTGTGTTATTAGCCCTCCTTTTCCCCCATGACACTGACGTTCAACCCAGGTTAGCTCTCTGATACGCTTCACATGGCAGCCCACATGTGGTTATAGTAGCAGAACTCGGGGACATATCAGGCAAACAGGAAGGGGGAAAGGCAGCAAGGAGATGGGGAAGTTCATAGTCCCTTTTTGTTACTGGAATTGCTTTATGAAAAAAAAAATACAGTTTTGGTTACAATTGATTCCTTCAATTCTAATGAAATCATAGTAGACTCCAAAAGGACCACATCATATCCAAACTTCAAACAGAATTTAGACAAAACCAAGATATTAATACACCCAGTAAATAGAGTTACTTTCTATCTGACCATTTTTATATAGGTTAGTATGTTCGGTGATAATGGAGTTTCCTTTTATTTAAGAAAGTTAGAACTGAGAACAGAAACTGTCCACTTTAACATTGGAAAATCACGAATTCTGTTTGGAATAATCACAACTGGCAGACTCAGAGAGTGTGAAGGGAGCAGGCTGGGGATATGGATCATTTGGATTGGAAAGGAAACTGAGTGTAAGTGGATGTCAACAGAAAAAAAAATAATCAAACCAAAAAGCAAACCCAAACAAAAAAGTTACTCTTACCCGATTCAAGGAATGAAGGAAAACAACAATCCACAATACCAGAAATAAAAACTACTAGTCACAGATGGAGATAAGGCAGTGATGTGTTTGTATAGACCAGACTGCAATAATGTAAGCTGTTAAGTTAAAAATTTCAACATGAGAAAACTGTTATGACAATAAACCTTTGATTACTCAATTAACAGGAAAACTTATAGCATAATTATTTTTCTTTTCTTTAAGTGTTCAAAAAATTAGAATAAAGTACTAAACCTTGATAAAGGAAAAAAAATGCATTTCTGTGAAGATAGTAATGTCTTCTTCTAAAGCAAAAGTATATTGAGATAATTGTTCATGTATTTTTTTTATTTTATGCTTAATGTAATTCATTACTTATACATGAAGTGAGAAATAAATAACTACCACAATAATAGGAAAAACAGTTATCAATTTTCATGGAAGAAAGATTTTATTAGAAAAGAAGCTCTTTTTCAAAAATCAATATTTTTTTATGAATAATAGAGGCAGTGATTTTCCCTTTTTCACCATGTTTTGTTCTGCAGTTTTAATGGTGTTTTAAAAATTACACAACAAGATGAAAGATGAAAGCTGTATCAAGCATTTTGTGTTTTCCAAAACTATTGTTAGATATTTTTGAAGAACATGGTATTTAAAAAGTTCTGTGTTGACTGAAACAACAAAAATACACCACTCCACCCCCCCCCCNGGTACAGCAGGAAATATGATGAACTATGGAAAACAGAACCATTTAAAACTAGGTGAAGCAGAAAGGTTTTCAGAATATTCCCATTATTAATGAAATTGGTTTCTCATGGCTCAGTCAACTGCAGTGATTTTTCTTGTGCTATGAGTTTTCATTTGTACTGAACAACATTAAGGAGGAAGCAATAACAAACTGCAAACCTAAGTTGTGAGTGACACTATGAATGAGAAGATAACCAGTAGGAAAGAGCTCTCCCACAGTCTGTACACCCAAGTAACATTAAGGCACTACCCAGCCTTCATATACGAAGAAAAACGGAGGACTTCTGTATCCCCAAGCAACCTGTTTCCTGCTCTGTGTGGTCTCTACTGGCAGTCTACATGAGAAATTATACCCAGCTTTCAGCTGAGCTGAGTTGTGCTAAGGCACAGCTGCTTGAGTGATGTCAGCGTTTGCTCACTACTTACTCATATTTTCACCTCACTCCTCGTTCCCCCCCAAACATATATAAAAGAACAAAGAAGACCAGTTTGGTGAAGTGAAGGTTGCTACTGGGAATTCTGACACATTTATGTGAAAACCATGATTACGAGCAACTTCCTTTTCTAACTTTTATCTCTGTTTCTCTCTGTAGTCTGTTCTGCATCAGTGTAGGGTAATGGGATGTGTGTTTATCAGCCAAATGATTATTGTAATATGCAGTTATCAAGAAAATGTTGTCATAAACTCTATCAAAAAGCATGATCTTACTATGGTAGATGATGTAAAATTAAATAGAAAGATTCAGCTGACTTTTGTTTCTCTTCTTTCTTTTGTAAAATGAATTAATAATCACAGTTTACCAATACAAAGAAATGGATCCAATCTGATCTAGAGCCAGCAATGGTACAGTGAAATCTGGAATTACTCCAAGTCACACAGACATTCAAAGTTAATACTTATCCCTGCATATTTCTTACTAAGGTTTTACACTAAAATAGTTGTGCCTTAGTGCTAGTGGAAAAATAAGAGGAACTTGAACTTTTTTTTCATCTGTTCTATAAATTTCCAAAAACATAATTTGCTAGTGAAGCAGACAATTTCATGTGTTTTAATTATTTTTATGATATCTCTCTATAAAGATTAAATAGCCTCTCAGCTACATTTAACTGTACTACATTATGAGCAAGACCTTGTGACCCTGAATGAGATCTAGATTAACAGAAGAAGTTTGTAATGCTTTTAATTTTGCACAGTTAAAAAGTCAATGGTTCTGAAACTCGTGTATTACTTTTTCGTTCTGTGTGCCTCAATCCTCTGTGTGAAGTGGGCCAAAGTATTATCTAGTTCTTTCCTTTCTTGTATAGTAAACCACACAGTCTGTAAGCTGTTCCTCTATTATAAGACAATGGCACTCAAGAAGTATCCCTGGCTTTTTGGGGAGACTTTTGGACAGCTACAGCGCACTCTTTTATATTCTAATTATCTCTGTTCCATCACTGTGAGAAAAGAGAATAGAATAAGCAAGCTGCAGATCAGAGCTTTTGGACTTTTCGCTGCTGGAATGCTGAAGTTTAGGAGCACAAGAAAATGATTCAGAAGTGTGAAAAAGGAAGAAAACCTAAGAATAATAGAAAAGGAGCTCCAATGTTAAATGCAGCAGTTAGATTGAATGAGAAACAGATAACTGACATTCCAAAAAATATTTATCATTAGGAGGGAACTTTCACAGGCATTAATGCTAGGACTGATGCTGTTAAACATTTTGATCAGAAATCAAGAAGAAAATATAAAATTGCTGTTTAAAATTTTACAGATTTATACATGTTTCTGAGCTGACACTGAATATCATGGCAAGATCATACTCACCATCAAGGAAGAGCTCATTGGGGGTGTGAAGATCAAAGGCAGCCCTGGATGCAGTGACCATGAGATGGTGGAGTTCAGGATCCCAAGGGCAGGAAGGAGGGTAGAAAACAAACTCACAACCGTGGACTTCTGGAGAGTGAACCTTGGCCTCTTCAAAGATCTGCTTAGAAGTGTCCTGTGGGATAAAGCCCTAGAGGGAAGAGGCACCCAGGAAAGCTGGTTAATATTCAAGGATCATATCCTTCAAGCTCAAGAGATAGCCACCTCAATGAATAAGAATTCAGGGGACCCTAGTGCAAGCAAGACACGGACGTGTTTGAACAGGTCCAGAGGAGGGCCACAAGAATGACCAGAGGTGAGGAGGGCCAGAGGACTGGAACACCTTTCCTGTGAAGAAAGGCTGAGAGATGGGGTTGTTCAGCCTGGAAAAGACAAGTATCGAGGAGAACTCATTGTAGCCTTTCAATATATAAAGAAAGACAAAGACCAAGGACTCTAGGGACAGGACAAGGGGGAATGGATTTAAATTGAAAGAGGGTAGGTTTAGGTTGGACATAAGGAAGATTTTTTTTATGATGAGGGTGGTTTCCCAGAGAAGCTGTGGATGCCCCATCCCTGGAAGCTTTCAGAGTCAGGTTGGATGGGGCACTGAGCAACCTACCATCTAGTGGATTCCTAGATCCCTAGATGTCCCTGCTCATGGCAGGGGTGTTGGAACTAGATTATCTTTAAAAGTCCTTTCCAACGTAAACCATTATATGATTCTATAACTCTATGAAAAATGCCCAAAGATCCTGGCCAAACTCAAACACAAAAAGGAAGCACACAGAAGGTGGAAGCAAGGACAGGTAACCTGGAAGGAATACAGACACGTTGTCTGAGCATCCAGGGATGAAGTTAGGAAAGCCAAAGCCCAAATGAAATTAAATCTGAGTAGAGATTTTGGATAAAAAAAAGAAGGTCTTCCTTAAGTATCTAGGAGACAAAAGGAAGACTAGGGAAAATGTAGGGCCATTGCTCAACAAAATGGGGGACGCGGTTACACAGGACATGGAAAAGGCAGAAGTACTGAGTGCCACCTTTGTTTCAGTATTTATGAACAGGAATCTCAGGTCCCAGAGACCAGGGGGAAGGGTTGGAGCAAGAAAGATGCACCCTTTGTGAAAGAGGATCAGGTCAGGGAATACTTAAGCAAACTGGACATACATGTGTCCATGGGCCCTGAGGGGATGCACCCACAAGTGCTGAGCGAGCTGTTAGATGACATTGCAAGGTTACTTTAATAGTCTTGGATTAATCATGGTAACTGGCAGAAGTGGCCGAAGAAGTGCGAAGGAAAGCAAATGTCACCCCCATCTTCAAGAAGAGGCCAGGGAACTACAGGCCAGTCAGCCTTACTTTGATCCCTAGAAACGTGATGGAGCAACAAATCCTGGATACCATTTCTAGGAACATTAAGGACAAGACTATTATGAGAAGTAGTCAACATGGCTTCACCAAGGGGCAGTCATGCTTGACCAACTGATAAACTTCTACAATTAAATGACTGGCCTGGTAGATAAGGGAAGAGAAGTGGATATTGTCTACCGGGACTTCAGGTAGATAGGGGTGGGGAGCAGAATGAGACACCCATAATCCATGGGGAAATGGTGAACGACCTGCTACAGCACTTAGACATACACAAGTCTGTGGGGCCAGGTGGGATCCACCCGAGGGTACTGAAGGAGCTGGCAGAAGTCCTCACCAAGCCACCTTCCATCATTTATCAGCAGTCCTGGCTAACTGGGGAGGTCCCAGTTGACTGGAGATTAGCAAATGTGATGTCCATCCATAGGAAGGGCCCAGAGGAGTCAGGGAACTACAGGCCTGCCAGTCTGACCTCAGTGCCAGGGAAGGTTATGGAGCAGATCATCCTGAGTGCCATTACACGGCACATGCAGGACAGCCAGGTGATCAGGCCCAGACAGCACAGGTTCATGAAAAGTAGGTCCTGCTTGACAAACCTGGTCTCCTTCTACGACAAGGTGACCCACTTAGTGGATGAGGGAAAGGCTATGGATGTTGTTTACCTGGACTTTACTAAAGCCTTTGAAACTGTTTCCCACAGCATTCTCCTGGAGAAATTGGCTGCTTGTGGCTTGGACAAGTGTACTCTTCGTTGGGTAAAAAGCTGGCTGGAAGGCCAGGCCCAAAGAGTTCTGGTGAATGAGGTTAAATCCAGTTGGTGGCCAGTCACAAGTAGTGTTTCCCAGGGCTCGGTATTGGCGCCAGTTCTCTTTAATATCTTTATTAATGACCTGGAAAAGGGGATTGAGTGCACCCTCCGGAAGTTTGCAGATGACACTAAGCTGGGTGGAAGTGTTGATCTGCTTGAGGGTAGGATTTCTCTACAGAGGAATTTGGACAGGCTGGATCGATGGGCCGAGGCCAATGGTATGAGATTCAACAAGGCCAAGTGCCGGGTCCTGTACTTGGGTCACAACAACCCCATGCAGCTACAGGCTTGGGGAAGAGTGGCTGGAAAGCTGCCCGGCAGAAAAGAACCTAGGGGTGTTGGTGAACAGCTGGCTGAATATGAGCCAGCAGTGTGCCCAGGTGGCCAAGAAGGCCAACGGCATCCTGGCGTGTATCAGGAATAGTGTAGTGAGCAGGACTCGGGAAGTGATTGTCCCCCTGTACTTGGCTCTGGTGAGGCCGCACCTCAAATACTATGTTCATTTTTGTGTCCCTCAGTACAAGAAAGACATTGAGATTCTGGAGCGTGTCCAGAGAAGGATGACAAAGCTGGTGAGAGATATAGAGAACAAGTCTTTGAGGAGCAGCTGAGGGAACTGGGGTTGTTTAGCCTGGAGAAAAGGAGGCTGAGGGGAGACTTTTTCGCTCTCTACAACTACCTGAAAGGAGGTTGTGGCAAGGTGGGTGTAAGTTCCCAAGTAATAACTGATAGGATGAGAGCACATGGCCTCAAGTTATGCCAGGGGAAATTTAGATTGGATATTAGGAAAAATTTCTTCACCAAAAGGCTTGTCAAGTATTGGAACAGGCTGCCTAGGAAAATGGTTGAGTCACCATCCTTGGAACTATTTAAAAGATGGGTAGATGTGGTGCTGAGGGACACAGAGTTGTGGTGGACTTGGCAGTGTTAGGTTAATGGTTGGACTTGATGATCTTAAAGGTCTTTTCCAACTTGAACTAATCTGTGATTCTGTGGTTCTAAGGTCAGGTTGGATGGGGCTCTGAGCAACCTGATCTAGTTGAAGATGGCCCTACTCATTGCAGGGCTGTTGGACTAGATGATCTTTGGAAGCCTTTTCCAACCCCAACTATTCTATGTTTTTATGATTCTATGATTCTGTGAGTCTATGATTGTATAATTCTTTGAAAAGTTGAGTGAATCTTGTGTTAATGAAGAGCCGTACTGAAGTTTGAATCAATATTAAAAGTCAGAGAGTCACTCTGGACAAACTCCTTAATCTCACAGCCTCTAAAACCCTTTACTGATGATATCTCTTTCAGCACGACAGAACAGACAAAAGGATGAGCACTGCAGTTGGATACCTTCAGGAAACATGATTATTTCCACTGTTGGCAGGCTCAAGAGAGTGAGAGGTGGAAGTAGGAATGAGAACATGCATCTACTGTGTCTTAGCGAAACATTTCTGAAATAATATTAAAAAGGCAGGACTGAGTTATGTTTTTTTTCTGCAGTGGAGACAGCATTCTGGCAACTCAAACATCTGATATTTGTACTAGATTCAGGTCCAAATATTAATTCTCAGAATTCAGGAGCATTTCAATCTAACATTATAATTTTTTTCGTGATTGATGGTTGTTGGCTTGAGCTAAAATTTCAATAGACTGTTTTATTTTCAGGTCCTAAACTAATCTGTTCATATTGTTTTAACTACATCATACCTCCATTAAAATAAATGGTAATGAATTGCAGCTAGCACCTCCCTTTGGTGCTATCATACCAAGTGCTGCTACGACTATATATTTACAACATTGTTCATAATTTCAGAATATAGTGCTCATGCCATAGAAGAGGATGTACAATGGACAGCCTGAACCCAACATTAATCATTGGTCTAGGAAATCTCAGCTGCACCACTGAATACATCCATAGATCATTGGTCACATATCCAGAGCCCTTGTAAGACTGTCTGTGGTAAGGTCATGAAAAAAATCAGATTATGTGATTCAAGTTACAGTAAATCTCTTTTTCAATACATATATGACATCTTTTAAAAACAGAGGGAAAATGATTAATGAAAGTTTTTCGGACAAATGGGAGTTCCGTTCCCATGCTCTTATTTCATGTTTTTTCTTCTATCAGTTTAGTTCCTCAAGTGAAAACGAACTAAGTATTAGTGCATTTCACAAAACATGATGATTGCAACTAGTAAAGGGAGGGTGTTAGAGACAGAAACAAAGGACTTGGATATACTTTAACGAGCATTAAAAAACATTTTCTAGCATTCCTAAGTCACTTAGAAATTCAAGTCTCATACTGGGTCATCTGCAAGATTTATCTGTGCTCTAAACAGGTAGGATGTGAACCAGCACAGATCACAAGAAGATTCAACCTCAGGGTACAGAATAACCAGAGCCCATTAGGTAGGTTAATACCACACTGAGTTAGGCACATTCTTTTCAAACTGAAGACAGCTTCATTGTATCAGCCCGTAATACACATGGAGTTCGATCATATCAGAAATGATGGCCTAGAAATCACACTTTCAATTATTATGCACACAATGCTAAAGCTTCAACCTCTATAATGACTTTAGTGCGTAGTCCACCATATAGAACACTGGTGATATCCTCATAGCCTTAATTTACCAGAACTTAACTTGACAGACAACCTTACACCTGGATTATATTCACCCAACATTAGCATATTAAGGAACTGTCTTTGTTGGTTATGTCAGACCTTGATTACAGCAAATGCAAAGAGAAGTATGCTTTGAAAATAATTTAGATCTTAGATCTCTCTGGAGGCAGACTTCTCTCTCTGATGACACGTGAGTCAATTTGAAACAGCGAGATTCATAATTTTAACACTTCAGTTAGTGTCTAAATGGAGAATGAATTGGACTCTTAATTTTCACTTACTCGTATGTGCAAGGAGGCCAAGATCTTCACACTACCCCATGACTAATTAAATGCTCAAAATCATCTTAAGGTAAATCCCTCAAATATTATAACTGCTTTCTCCAGCTAGGCAAGGAACAGCTTTCACAATGGTGCAATTTTAGCCCTCTATCTGCTAACAATTCCTTGGAACTTCCATAGGGCTCAATAGGGAAAGCAAAAGCGTGGTTGATTAAAAAAAAATAAAAGAGTCCGAAATGTTCTATTCAGCTCCTGATGGGTGATGAAAAGATATTTTTCAGTTAAGGTCCCTCTAAAATAGTTGCAGTTATGTTTGAACTCTGTTAGAGAGAGTTCCTATATGCAACAGATCTGACTCCATGTGCCTCCAACTCATTCTCTTGCTTCTAAGGCTTCTATCAAACATATTGTAGATGATATCAGCAAAGACTACAGGTCAATATTTCACTGGAATGAACAGTAATAAATATTTTATAATTCTCTTCATCAATCATAGTTGAGGACTTTGAGAGAACATTCCTGATTTCAAAGATGGAACCTGTCACAAAAACAAAGAAAAAGAAAGATAAAGAAGTGCACCCTTATGAATTAATAGCACGATGAAATGTAAGAATCAGACAGAACATGAGGATTTCCCAGACCTGAAGAAGGTTTGACCACAATACAATGATCTTTTGTCAACAGATTTTTGAACCTTTTTTTTTAAGATCTTGATTTTATTTAATTACGAAAGAGAAAACGAACTCTAAACCTTTAACATTTCACACAAAAAGGAAATCTCGTTTTTCACCTGACACTGAGTATCATACATATCCTCTCAAAAATCATGGTCTTTTCAGTCCCCAGACAGATTTGATATAGAATCATTGAGTCATAGAATCATAGAATAATTTGGTTTGGAAGAGACATTTAAAGGTCATCTAGTCTGACACCCCCTGCAATGAGTGGGGACATCTTCAACTAGATCAGGTTGCTCAGAGCCCTGTTCAATCTGACCTGGAATGTTTCCAGGGATAAGGCATCTAACACCGCTCTGGGCAACCTGTTCCAGTGTCTCACCACCTTCATTGTAAAAAATTTCTTCTTTATATCTGATCTAAACCTACCCTCTTTTAGTTTAAAAACATTACACCCTGTCCTATTGCAACAGGCCCTGCTAAAAAGTTTGTCCTCATCTCTCCTGTAGGTCCCCTTTAAGTACTAAAAGGCTGCAATATGGTCTTCCCAAAGCATTCTCTTCTCCAGGCTGAACGACCCCTGTCTTCATAGGAGAGGTTCTCCAGCCATCTAATCATTTTTGTGGCCCTCCTCTGGACCCGCTCCAACACGTCCATGTCCTTCTTCTGTTGAGGGCTCCAGAGCAGGATGCAATATTCCAGGTGGGGTCTCATCAGAGAAGAGCAGAGGGGCAGAATCACTTCCCTTGCCAGTCTGGCCATGCTTATTTTGATGCAGCGCCGGATACGGTTTGCCTTCTGGGCTGCGAGTGCACATTGCTGGCTCATGTTGAGCCTCTCATCCACCAGTAGCCCCAAGTCCTTTTTGGCAGGGCTACTCTCAACCCCTTCATCCCCCAGCCTGTATTGATATTGAGGACTACTCTGACCCATGTGCAAGACCTTGCCCTTGGCCTTGTTGAACCTCATGAGGTTCACACAGGCACACTTCTTGAGCTTGTCCAGGTGCCTCTGGACGGCATCCTATCCCTGAGGCATTTGACATGCCACACCACTCAGTCTGATGTCATCTGCAAACTTGCTGAGAGTGCACTTGATCCCACTGTCTATGTCATTGTCATTGATGAAGATACTGAACAGTTCTGGTCCCAGTACGGATCCCTGGGGGTTACCACTTGTGACCCATCTCCATCCAGACATTGAGCTGTTGACCACTACACGCTGGATGCCACCATCCAATCAACTCCTCATCCACCAAACGGTCCAGCCATCCAATCCATATCTCTCCAATTCAGAGAAAAGGATGTTGTGGGGAGCCATGTCCTTACAGAAGTCCAGACAGATGACATCCATAGCTCTTCCCTTGTCCACCGAGGTAGTCACTCTATCATAGAAGGCCACAGAAGGCCACAGAAGGCCAAGACTTGCCCTTGGTGAAGCCATGTTGGCTGTCTCAAATCACCTCCCTGTCCTCCATGTGCCTTAGCATAGCTTCTAGGAGGATCTGTACCATGATTTTCCCAGGTCCAGAGCTGAGGTTGACAGGTTGGTAGTTCCCAGGGTCCTCCTTTCTACCCTTTTTAAAAATTGATGCAATGTTATCAAAATTAAGGTATGAAATTTACTTCAACTTTGGATATTTCCTCTATCAGGCATGCACATTGTTATGTTAAAAATCTTGTTTATGGGCAAAGAGGAAACACATCTTAGACATATGTAAAGCCCAGAAATTATTGTCAGTGTAACTGAAATCTTACGAATCTAATTGTTAACACTCCAGATCTAATTTACAGAAAAAGAAAGAAAAATGATACCGTTAAAATTGTTATACAAGGACTATTTAGTTTCTACCACTGATCCTGGGATTATGGTCACCTTCCCACTGCTCCTCTGGATCCTAGGGTCAGTGGTGGGATTCTGGTGGTGTTGATGTGGGTGCTATGGATAGTCGTCAGCACCCAGAGTCTTTCACAGGAAGTAATACGATGGTGATGGTTTCTTTTCACTCCAGGATCCACCTGGGGTATTATATATTATATATTTTGTCGCACACTTTTATACCTTTGTTCTCTCCATTGATCTACAGCTCTACGTTACACCTGGATTTACTATGTGTGGTGACTATTATGTATGTTAGACACTACTTCTGTAGTCTCTTTTGTTATCCCTAAAACCAGTTTTGTCCAGCTCCACATCTGCATTTCCTTAACTGAGCATTGGTGAGTTGTTTATAGCTGTGAGGTCTCCAGTGCCAAGTCTTTGCCCCATCCCTAATCACCCTACGCCTGCCCTCCTGTCTGCTGTATCTTGTGCCTTCACATCTCAAGGCCTCTGATATTTTACAAGGCCTACATTTCTCTACACAACATCGTGTTAGTCATAACTCAAGCATTTTGCATAGAATACCAGCTTGTTACTGTCACCTATCTAAAACTCGTTGTTTTGACTCATCATAAACAAAAGTAAATCAAATTAATCATAGACACCTGGTTAATTAGAAAAATTGTTGTCACAGATAAACTAACTAAAACAAAGCTGGTCAAGAAAGCTTCAGACAGAGAAATGCTGACAAGCTTCTGTCCTGAGGTCTTGCAAACTCAGTACAGAGCTAATGACTTGTTAGTGTGAATGGCAATACCCCATTACAGGATTACACAGTCAAAATGTAATCAATAGAGATTCTTCTGGGAACATTTCTTAGGAAGACATAATTTAGCTTTCTGTGGTGTCTTTTGTCTTGCATGGGATTTGTGCGTTGTCGCTTTACCTATACATAGCTGGACTGTTAGTGTTTTGACAACGCCCATAACTCTCTTAGCAGAATTTCCCAGTTTTCACGACTGTGAAACAGTACCAAATGCTTCATTACTCCTGTTTACAGTTGCCTTTCTGCCAGGTTTCAGAATTACAACAATACGTCTCCTGAAGCCATCCAGAATCCCTCTTCTTCAAAGATTATCATTAGACCATCCATATGGACTTTGCTTCATACCTGTGGCCACCAGCCAAGGTGCTATGGTCCATACACTGGATCCATTCCAGATGTCCTGTCATTTAATTCATTCCTTCATCAAAAATAACTGCAAAGATAATTTTTTTAAAAGTTCTTTGTCTCAGTGATAGTATACTCTTGAAGCTGAGAGTCTCAACATCAAGTGTCAGTGTTGAAACAGAGATACACAAAATGTGAATATTTCTCTTCTGAAAAAAAATATTAAGTATGAACATTCCATGTTAGTCTGTACATTATTTTCACTTTTTTTTTTTTTAACTTCACTGTAGACACAGACGTGTAACAATTTATTATTGTTTAAAAATTTACTTAATGGCAGTTGAGCCACGTTAACTACCTAAGTGAAAACTCTTAACCTTAGAGAAGGACTGAGTTTAGCAATGAAAGATCATTTTGCTATGCGATATTCCATTGACCTGTTTTGCTGCCTAACAGCCAGCAAACGGGGATTGCCAAAACTCAGCTATTGTGAGATAACTATGATGCAGATCTATGAAAGTGAGGTAACATGATCCTTTGGTATGAATTTCAGGATCTTTTGGTTCAGATGGCCTCACTATCTCCCAGATCTGCAAGCCAGGTAGGATATCCGCCTTTAGCACCATAGAATAGTCAATCTAAACCCCAGTCTCTGTAATCTGTGGAGTCTAGATATATATTTAGCTGATCAAAGTTAAGTGTCTGAGGTAAACTGACTAGTTGCCTAAGAGCACTAACTAAATTGCCTAGAGCTTTACTGACTACAATGAAAGCTTAAACCCTCATTAGACTCTCTTAGAAAATACCTATAATACCTGCAGACACTAACATGTAGAAACCTAAATTTATGTGATGTCATCTCAAACTGCAATCCTGTCTTACTGCCTTAAGTCACAGAAACTTGGCTGAAGAGTATTTTGCATTTTACTATATTTATATTGAAAGTTAGAACTTCCCCTCCCCCCGAATGCTATCCTGACAATCATTAATGTCAGAAATTCAAGAAGTTAGATACTTGCTAGAAAATTAGCTATTGCATTTTACTTTGTCTTCTGTTACTGAGAATGAAACTGTAGGAAAAGAGGGAGTGACCAAACTATCATTATAATTTGGTTATTTCCATTGGCTGAAGCAGACTCAGACAGCGCAGGGAACTCAAGCCGAAATGAGAGCCAAATGCAATATTAAAGTTTCATGGGAAAGATGCTCAGCCTTGCTGCTTTGCTTCTTTAAGCCTTACACACTTAGAAAGAGGGATAAAAATGTTCTTTTAAAATGAGAATTCAGACTTCTTCAAACATGATTGCAGCTTCCAAATACTAGTCTTGCACAAAGCCAGCATTGGCAGTACTCAATTTCCATCTCTATACTAACCAACTCACAGCATACCCACTCCATCTACATTAAGAATGGAAAAAGAAAGCCAGTTCATAGCCATGCTCAGTTTAGTAAAGGACTCAAAGGAATCACACCAGAAGGCAGGAGAAAAATTGTTTTGTGTTTCTGTCTTGAAGTTGTTTGAATAAGCCACAAAATTCAGCTATATGTAAAAAAAAAAGAAAAAAACCTCTATCCAACACACTGTTATAGCCTTACTTTATAGTTGACATTTCAAAAACCTTAAGCTTAGTGATAATGGCACAGAGAATTTTCTGACTGGTATACTGCAGCCGTCAGACTATGAGAGATTTCTACAAAAATCACGAAAGAAAAGGACAATTACCTAGCTGGTTTTCAAGTGGGAAGCATTTTACATCTATTTGCTTTAGCACTTTAGACATTTCAAGCCATCTTCATAAATCTTTTTCCAGTATCACAGTGGTCAATAAAGCTAAATGTGACCTTGTGCAAAATGTGCTAGATTTTAATTACAATGGGGTTATGTGTTAGATTAGGGCTAAATGTATTATGCTGTCACCCAATATGTCAAAGCTGGCAAACATAGCAATGCTTGGCCTGCAGCTCTTTTTTTTTTTTTTTTTTTTTTTTTTTTNATTGGCCTAGAGCCTGACGCCTGGAGCTTTAGCTTTTTTAATGCATTTTTTTGGCTTCTTGGATGTGAATGAGCCAAGCACCACAATATTACATTTGCGCATACATTTGCGTGTCTATGCGTGTTCATGCACTAATACCTAAGACGTAACCTGTGTTGACTATTTTTTTCTGGTTTAGATTTTAAAAATCTGTATTTTTAAGGCTTATGTATATAAGGAAGGAATTTTCTAATTAAATATTAAGCAAACTAATTTCTAATGAAATAATGAGCAAACTGATATGGAAGTCTTGGGAGTACCTAGTATGAATCAAAGCAACCTGGAATGAAAATCCTTGCTCTAAAACAGACTGGGTGTGATTCCCTAGGAAATTTCAAACATCATTAGATGCTTGAGGTTAGGCAAATCAGTCCCATATATGTTGGGGAGGGTGGGGATGAGAAACCTACCAAAACGAGGATATGGAAAAAAACTGGAAATTAGGAGCATTATACTTCTACTCATGGCTGCTGACTTTTGATGTTGGAGTGGAGAGATTCCTCAATCTGGTTGTTGTTCATGTTACTCAGGAATGAAATAGGCTCAACAGCAACACAGCACCCATTATTTATAAGAAAATAAAAGTACAGAGGGGATGAGTCTGTTGGGGGCTGGTAGGGTGGACTGGAATATTATTTCTGAAAGAGAGGTTTTGGCAGGCAGTAAATTGATCCATCTTTAATCACCTCTTCAGTCCAAACAGGGCTAATACTGATATAATTCTCCCTTCTCCCTTGTCTGTTTGGATTATCACTCTACATGTAATGCCAAGCAAAAGAAGACCTTGATTTTTGAGTGAAACTGTAACTTTACTAAATTACAAATAATATATAGCAGATTATTCTTCTGCCTTCACCTGGCTTCCTCCCACAGCCAAAAATAATTAGAAAGTAATTAAGCTACTAGATAACACATAAGAGAGTCTCAGTCACTGTAGGAGTTAGGGACAGACAAGATGGGAGCAAAAATTATTATTGGTAAAATATCCCCAATGCATTTCATGTAAAGCAATGGTGTGTCTTCTGTGAACTGTCTATAAGTAGAATTTTAAAACATGCCTACAATAAACAAACTAAATACCACCCAACTTATCAGCTGTACAGGCATTAAGAGACAAAATTTCCCTGAGAGGCTCATTTGCCCTGTTAACTTTCCCCTCTCCATTTTTCATCTACTTTAACCTTCTTTCTTTTTTTTTTTTTTAGCTCTGATAAGATCCCCGTTCCTGATCTCTCCAAAACTGTGCTTTCTGAGAGAGGGAGGGAAGACAGGATAGAAGCAGAGAAGGAGGGTGGGACTTAGAGGGAGAGGTATGAAGTGAAGTTGAAAGGATAAAACCAACTCAGCAAAGGAGTAAAGAGCTGCTTGGACCAGGGTGGAGACAGTCCTGTTAGAACCGCAGAACATTTTTATCAAAATCCCAAAGTCTTTGCTTGAACTACTTCTTTTCCTGCCTAGGAGAATCTCTGCCTGGCTCTTCTCTGGCGTTTTGTCCCAAACTCATATAACCACATGATCCCTAACACCCCAGAGAGGTTGTCCTGCTCAGCCTTGGGTTTAGCGGCTGTTCCAGCTCAAGCTTTTCAACACAAAGGCAGTGTGTGCAGCCATATGCCATAATCCCTCTTCCTCTTCCTGCCACTTTGCTCACAGACCCTAATGAAAGGTCTATAATTCTCCATGGCATAAGGGAGCTCTCAGCTGGTGTCAAGCAGCATAACCAACTCTCCCACCAGCTGTTTTTCTACACATTGCTGAGGGAGAAAAGAAGGAAATGAGATGAAGTGGAACCTGTGTTCTGTCAATGCACAGAGACTTGATGGCACCAAGAGGTGTGGGGGACATGTGAATACAGCTCACAAAGGTGCAGCACAGAGCGGAAGGACATTCCCAGCCTGGCTTTAAAGCTCATTAATGTTGGCAGTTCTGATAATAGCATGCAATCTAGCTGCTCAAATGCTTCCCCCAGGTCCCAGCAAGGCTGTGCAGCATGTGTACGCTCTGAGGTCTCTGCACATCACTTCTATTAGTACCTGAACTGGCTAATTTCTAGATAGTTCAGGTATGACTTCCTAGTGAGACTTGGTGGTTTCAAAGACGTATACAGCTACATCCACCCATCACCTACGGATTTCCTGACCTCCTGCCAGACACCGTGACTGCTATGGTCCTGCACCTTCCTTTCTGGGCAGTGTGTAGCAGTACCATAACTGGGGGTACCCACTTGCCTCACCCTTGCTGTGGCTCTGCAGCTCTGATCAAGGTTTTAAGTACTGCAAACATCACTTGAAGCTACCATGCTTATGTTGCTGGCCCTTCTGCTGCATTAGTATTACAGAGCTGAAAACTCAGTGAGGCTTTCTGCACCCCTACTGAATCCACCTCACCACAGGACCACTAAAACATTAGGGGGTCTTTCATAATTCTTGCATGCAAAATACAAACTGCTGCAGGTAACAGTGACTCTACTTGCACTCCAGTAAGCAATGGACATTTTAAACCCCCAACATTGCAGAGAGAACAGTGAATTCTGCAGCCATAATGGAAGAAGAAAAGTCTGCCTACCTGCATATTTTTGGATGATGTGCAAATTGCAGACCTACAAATCTAAAACATAGCTACAGGATATTTTGAAGTAGCAGCTTTATAATACAAGCATGAATGTACAGAAGAATACAAGATTATTTGGTCACTTCCCCCCCCTGCCAAACACCCAGCCTTTATCAATGACGTGGCCACCCTCAAAAAAAACCCAAACCCAAAACCAAACCCACTGTAGAGTGGAAGTGTGATAGCTCGCCAAAACAAACCAGGGAGCTAGAAGCGTCTCACTGAGAAACAAAAAACCAAGGTAAAACACAGTATCCAAGAAATTTATGGAAATACTATCTTCTGGAAAGTTTTATCCATACAGTTGCCAACAAGAAAAAATATTCTATGCCAACACAGGAAACAGTGTGGATGGCTACAGTGAAAAGTTTAGTTCATACCAATATATAACGTCAAGAACCACAAATCAGACTATTTTACCAGAGACTAATGTAATGTTGATAATACTATAAATGTACCAAATTAACACCAGGTATAGGTTGAGATCTTTCTTCCTTCACTGTAAAGACCCAAAAATCAGGGTTTAGGCTATGCCACTTGCTTAAAATCCTTTCATCAGTTATACAGAGAAACAGAAAGTTCTTGAAAGCAATTTTATTTAGGCTAAAAATAGGTGTGTAATATATGTGGCTGTTAACTTTTACGTGGAAGGTTTCCACCTCAAGTATTGACTACGCAGGGAACCTTGTTAGCTACTTCAGCTTATAAAATAACCTCTTAGAGCAATATAGCTGTGTGGTTGTTATCATACCCATGGACTTAAACTAGAGGTTATTTACACACCAAATGGATTTATTCATGTTATCAGTACAAACATACATATCATTCATATATACACAGCAGTGTCTAGAAGCCTGAAATCTGACGCGGAACTGGAATACTAAATGTTACACAAACACAGTCCAAGAAATGATCCCCACCCTCAAAAAATTACAATATAAATAAAAAGTGACAACCAAGGGTGGAAATTAGGAGGAATAGACAGAAGACCTGATTTGATGAAGATCATACGGTAGCAGAGCCATGCGCAAAACTGACAGCCCCTGAATCTCATCACAGCTTTTCATCCTATTGCTCTTTTAACACACAGATTAGCTACAAACCTCTAGCATTTTCACCCAGCACAGGCCTTCCACAATGTCCTCTGCACGTTTTTCCTTGGAGAGATCTCGTTGAGACAACCCAAAACAAAGCATGGGGATAAGTTTGCTTTTGAATTTAAGTTGGCACTCTTTTATTTACACAAACGTAGTTAGTCTCGTCTGTTATAATTCTTAATATTTTAATAAAGAATTAAACATTCACATATTTGAATCTTCAGTATATTCTGACATGTGTATGCATTGTTGCAGCTGTTTAAAGCTTTAAAAGGTCATGATTTTATCCAAACGTGCAAGATTTTTTAAAATTTAAATTCTGAGTGTCTTTTTAATGATCAAAATTAACTGAAATAAATTTCAGTCAGTCTGTACCAAATGGAAATATGATTCTTTATGGAAAATAGGGTGACATTATTTTTCCAGTCACTCGTCTTAGGCGTCTTGGTTGTGTGCTATGGCTCCCTTGTGCTTAGCGCTTACAGCTTCAAAGAAGGGAAAGGAAAAAGACAATAACTATCAGACCAAAAAACCCTATTCTTTAAATCTTGTATTCCAAGCGTACCAACGTCTGTACTTGCAGAAATCTACACCACACTCTGTTCAGCAGAGATCAAAGTTTACATCTGCATAATCACCTCTGAAAATGGAAAATCCACTCTTGTTCCCAGTTGAGGAGAAGTCCAACCTCCATGGCAGTCATGGCTGGCAAAACCTTGTGAAATTCTTTGCGGGGATGTCAGAACTCCAGAACTACATCCATGGAGACCACTTTCTTAATCCCATTCTCATCATTAAGCATGAGTTTAAGCACAACTGAAGTAATGCATCTGCATCTCCCAGGGTTAGTCAGAACCATAAGGGGAAAGGCTGAGGAAAAGAAATTTTCTGAGCACTGATATTCTCCATAAAGCTCAGGAAATGCCCTCAGCAAAAAATAAACAAAGGCTAAGAGAATACTCCTGGCAAGCATGCCTGCACGGCTCTTCCTCTTCTTGGGGTCTGTTTGTGCCCAGTTAGAAAGAGGGCCTTGGTCTACAAGGACTCTTGGTCTGAGACATCACTTTTACATTCTTATATTTTTAAGGGGTAGCTTATGCCAAGAAATTCAGTAAGCTGCTTTTAAGCGGTTGACCAGAAAGCCTTGGAGCTGTTATGGAAAAGTGGTAAAGCAACTCAAAGCAAAAAATAATGACACAAAAATGCAGCATTACTGTTATTGATTTCTTAACAATCAATCTCTTGGGATTTGTTGGGGCTATATTCCCTGCCACTTCTTCAAGTCAACAATGACAGTCTGTACAGCGATGTATGTAAAAGCCACGCACTCTTTATTTGAAAATGTTTCTGTTAAGAGACAAAGCTTCTGAAGGGAGACCAAAAGCTTTATTTGTCTTGCGCATTGGAAAGCCAACACAGCTTTCTCGTACTCAGTGATTTACTATGAAAGAAATGGGAACTATTATCTGCAAAGTCCTCAGAAGATTATAATTAAACGTGACAGGCTTGAAAGAGGATTTCGCATTTCTTTCTATAGCTAGTGCTGTCAATTGAAGAGGCTACAGTACTTTCGTACAGAACCAAAGCTGCTCCCAGACACACTCACACATAATACTCTGTGATTTAAAACCCCACACCCACACCTTTCCCTCTTGCATCATAAATTGATTGATGATGACAAGTGAATAAGATTAGCGCCTCATGGGGACAACCTTCACATTAAATAAGTGATAAAACTATTTATCCTTCTCTAGTTCTTTCACCTTCTCCCAGGAGAATATATGAAGTACCCTGAAATCCAGCTAGCCAAAATAAAAATCCAAGCTTCAAGACCTTTCTTTTTGCACTTTGAATCTACCCTATCTGTTCCCAAGGCCAAAGAGGTATTTTGCACTTCATTTGCTCAAACAATTGCAAAATTTATCTCACTCATTCTATTCTGGACAAGCAATTTTTTAATGTTTTTTTCAGGGAAGGATTTTTTTTTTCTTTCCCCACACAGCCATCATACAAAAAGCAAGTAATTACTGAGCAAGTTTTTGGTGGCTTTTTTCAAGCTTTAACTACTTTAATAGTAAAAGCACTAGTTGTGCCTGAACCTAGGATTCAAGCTATGGCCAAAATATTTCTTAGTAATAAAGCTTAATTATCTTTCATATTCTGAGGCTGAGCCCCTCATAGTAAAATCATGATCTTTAATGTAAGCTTTGTTTAGACATTGCTTCAATAAGTGTTAGACAAACCACAAAGATTGGAGAAGTGAAAGATTCTCTTTGATATGCTCTAAAGCATTTATACATCTGAAATCATATCTCCAATTAATAAAAAAAACAAAAAACAAAAAACAAACAAACAAACAAACAAAACCCCAACAAAACAGAAAAACAAAACCAAACCCAAACAGATTACATTATAGTGTATAAAGGGAGGGGGAAAGGAATGACAGGCTAGGTCCTGGCCCTGGAGCCAACCGGTCTTAGAAAGCTGACATCCACACAGATGAATGGAGCCAAGCAGTCCTAGTAAGCAAGTTGATAGGATTGTGACTGGGATATCAGGTGGGCTTTAGGCACTGAAGTCCCAAATTAGGTAGCTGGGGTGGTCCCAAAAGTTTCAGTCTTTATCAGTGGGATACGGTGGAAAACATGGATACATGGGATACAGTGGAAAAAACGGAACACTTGTCTTTTGAATTACAAGTTTAGTAGTGTTCAGTCTTGTCATCAAAGGCTGTCTAGTCATAAATATAAGTAGAGGCAGAGAAAAGAATTGTGGATATGTCACGGTAACAAAGCAGCTATATCAGAAAACAAGTGGAAGAGACTGAAAAAAAAAAAAGAGGTACTGAAGAAACTACATGAGGACATCAAATTCCAGAGGATAGGGGACTTCAACACCATCGGGGACAACAAGTGTCAATGGTCTCATCTTTATGAGGCCAGTGAGGACATAAGGATGCTGCAGAACACTACAAAAGAAGTAGTAAGAGCTGGGGGAGATAAGATGCCAAGTTTTGAAAGTCAGAATTTTGTCAGACTTTAAAAAGACTACCTTATTTCTAACACTGAATTTTGTAAGGAACATAGCAGTTAAAGTTTTTAGCAATACAAAGAACAGAAAGAGAACAAGTTTTATTAAACTGCTTTGTCCTACATGTGTTAATGTATTCTTACCTTTGTTGAAAACCTCTGTACTTCAGTAAATGAACAGGACTGAGATGAGGTAAATGGGTAGATGAGATAAGAAGGTGAAAGGAATAAAATACAGGAACCATGACTTAAGGAATGGATGGGCAGAGTCTGATAAGCATGGGAAGGACAATGGCAAGGGCAGAAGGAGAAACAGATGCTATAGAGGAGGAAGACACTATAACTGGCAAAGAACAGTTAACAGTTCTGTGAGAATCCTCAACATCTGTGATATTATGAGCCTTGCACCTCCATGTTTCCTTGGTATCTGGAAAAGATTTGTTATCCCCACCCAAAGCTGTATAGCTCCATGTTCTCTCCGTAGCAAAATCCGTTGACTTTTGAATTAGAGTTCTGATAATAAAGGGGAAACTCAAATTACAACTCTAGTGCTGGACACACAAATTCCACCTGTAGCTGGGTGTCGGGGCCAAGCTTGTGCAAGTACCCAGGGCATTTGTTAATTCACACATCTGTTCATGAACTCCTAACTGAGTCACCTGCATAGATGATAATATACTGATTTGAGACAATAGACCTACTTGAGACAAGATAATGGAATGAACTCTTAGATGACTTCACAGCAAGGCATTTGACTCATTGTTACAGGAGCAACCACCCAGGCAGGTCGCAGACCCTCTGATTGGCCCTACTTACATGCTTTGGTGTGCTGATTAACATCTTAGGTGGGCCATCCCACTGTCCAGAGATTCTTCAAGGAGGTTCCTGCTGCAGAATTAATCAAACTGAACACAGATAAGATGCTTGTAAGTAGTCAGCAGGACCTGTTCCTGCAGGGTCAGGGATGGTCACGTAGAAGAGTCTTTTGTAACAATGTGTACTGGTTTTGGCTGTGATAGAATTAATTTTCTTCATAGCAGCCTGTACGGTGCTGTGTTTTGGATTTGTGACCAAAACGGTGTTGATAACACAGGGATGTTTTAGTTATTGCTGAACAGTGCTTACACAGTGTCAGCCTGCCCCACCAGTGAGTAGGCTGGGGGCGCACAGAGAGTTGGGAGTGGGACAGCTGACCCCAACTGACCAGAGTTATCCTGTATGTCCTGGTTTGAGCTGGGATAGAGTTAATTTTCTTTTTAGTGACTGCTGTGTTTTGGAATTGGTATGAGAGGAATGTTGATAATGCATAATTTTTTAGTTGTTGCTAATGTTTACTTTAGTCAAGGACTTTTTCAGTTTCCCATGCAAACTGAGAGACACCATAGACTGGACGAGATGGCCAAAGGAGTATTCCACACCATAGAGGTCATGCTCAGTATATAAACGGGGGTTGGACAGGAGCCGGAATCCATGATCGCTGCTCGGGATGGGATGGGCAACCAATTCACTGCGTGCTTAGAGCAACTTGTGTTATTTCACCTTATTTTGTATATTATTTTACTATTATTATTATTATTATTAACCTCCTCTTCTGTAACTGTTCTATTAAACTGTCTTTATCTCAACCCATGAGTTTTTTCCCTTTCTCCTCCTTTTCTCCCTCTTCTCCCTACCCATGTTGGGAGGTGGGGGCTGGGGGGTGGAGTGAGCGACTGGCTGTGTGGTCCTAGTTGCTGGCTGGGGTTAAACCACAACACCACACCATCTGATGTTGTGCTCAGTAAAAAAACTGCAGGGAAGAAGGAGGAAGGGGAAAACATTTGGAGTTACCAGCGTTTTTATTTCCAAGCAATCATTACGTGCGATGGAGCCTCACTTTCCTCGAAATGGTTGAACACCTGCCTGCTGATGGAAAGCAGTGAATGAATTCCTTATTTTGCCTTGTTTGTATGCACGGCTTTTGCTTTACTTATTACACTGTCTTTATCTCAACCCATGAGTTTTCTTACTTTTACTGTTCTGATTCTCCTCTCTTCCCACTGCAGGGGAGTGAGTGAGTGGCTGTGTTGGACAGTTGCTACAAAAGTTTAACTACAAAAGAGTTTAACTACAAAAGAGTTTAACTACAAAAATAAAGTAGTTTTGATAAGTTTTGCAAAAAGTTAAAGATATTCAATAACATGGGATTGTGTATATGCTGCAGTGGTCACACAAGACCACAGGCCTTCTTGATACAGGAATTCAGCAGAACAGTGGTTTGGGGAATCCCATCAGACGTAGACGAAGTTAAAACCATTCCTCTTGTGGATTACTGCCTGATACTTGTTTCCTTGTGGTCTCAGTTCCATCTTGAGACATTAAAGATCTGATCTGTTTTTCTGAGCATGGTCCATTGTATGAAATTTCAACACAAGTTTTGATAGTGACACATACAGTAGCAGATATTCTGAAAACTCATGTCATAGTTTTTAGGGTTTTCTAAAACACAGAAGACTGACATATTTGATAGCTTTGAGGTGCATAATGGTGCATACAATCTAATTAGTGATCAATCATAACAATTGCACAGTTCTGATAGGAAGACACATTTCTACTGATTAGTTCCTGAGGATTAGATTCTGTGTCTGACACTGAAAAAGGAAACATTATGTGATCCTGAAATGAAAAATTGCCTCATACTTACATGAGTTTGAATGGGATTACACAAACATCATTAACAAATGCATTTCTTCAGTTTTGTTCTTCAGTTTTTCCCCTTAACATTCTTTTACAGAAGAGCTTTTTGTTTTTCTTTTGAACAACTTTTTGGTAACTCAAAAAACATTTACATATGCATTTTTGTCCCAAATTTATCCAGTCTCCTTAGGTATCCCATTTTTTTTTCTGGCACACACATGTTTAAAAGGGCTGGATTTATTCAAGAACCTGCTTTGATCTGTGGATCATTTGCTACTCAGTTTCCTTTTGCCTTGGTTTCAGCTGAGACAGAGTTAAGTTTCTTTCTAGTGGTTGCTGTGTTATGGATTTGGTATGAAAGGAATGTCAATAATGCATATTGTTTTAGTTGTTGCTAGGTGTTGTTTATATTATTCAAGGAATTTTTTCACCTTCCCATAGAAGCTGAGAAGGAGCATAGACAGAACAATGGAATGGCCAATGGAATATTCCATACCATAGACGTGGCGCTCGGTATACAAATGGGCGTTGGCTGGGGTGGGGTGGGAATCCATGATCACTGACCAAGATGGGTTGGGTAACCAATTCACCAGGTGGTGAGAGTGACTTGTGTTGTATTACTTTATCTTTTATATTCTTTTACGATTATTATTCTTGTTGATGTTTTCCTTTTTCTGTTACTGTTCCATTAAACTCTCTTCATGTCAACCCACAAGACTTTTTTCCCTTCCTTTCCCCTCCTTTTCTCCCTTTTCTCCCTATCTTGGGGGAAAGGGGGAGGACTGCACGAGCAGCTGCGTCGTCCCAGCTGCCAGCTGTGGTTACACCATGACACCTTTGTACATGCTCAAGTCTTAATCAGTGAGGGAGCTCCTAGAAGTGAATTGGTGTCCTATTTTCCACAAACAGTGACTTTATTGTACAAGACTCCCATTTTTTAAAACTATGAGGACGGGTTTTTTTGGTTTTGCTATTTTTACTTTTTCAGAGATTGGATTCACTTTTATCCTCTGGGAAAAGTATGGAGACTTGCAAATTCATTTAAAAAAAAAAAAAAGATTTGAACAACCATAATGATATCATAATATCATAATTACAGTTGATCATTAAAGTATCATTATTTCCACCTTGGGTTTAATTTGCATTGGTGACTGAGAGAAGTGTCCTTTCTTCATTTTTGTCCTTGTCCTTGAAATGTGATATTCATGATAGACAGCATTGGAGAAACATTGGCATGCAATAGCTGATAGTTCTGTCCTTCTTTTACGTATGCATCTTGTGTATGACTCTATTCCCATCTTTTGAAAGGATTTGTTCTTCTGTAATTTAAGCAAAGGCACTCTCATTTCATAAAATATATTCGTCGCTCTTTTCCAAGAACTGACAGTGGCATATAATCCTGTGCTGATTTATGTTAGGTTTATGCAGAAAAATACTTTTGTATACTTCTTGAATAATTGTGTATACAATTACTAAGCTTCTGGCTTTTACAACCTTTACAAGAGATTGATTTTTGGCCATTCCCACTTCAGCTGAGTTTAGCCTCAGCCATGATGTAAACAGCCTGTGACCTGACAGAATATTAATCTATTCACCAGACTACTCCCTTGAGCTGAATAATTCTTTCAGTCTTGAAAACAAAACAAGTCACCAATGTTTTGTTTAGTAAATCACTTAACAGGAGGTCAGAATGAATGCGCGTCCAGGTTAAATGATATTTATTATTAAGTAACTATAGACAAGCCCTTCTGTACACGTTTTTAATTTGGGTGAAGAACACTTGCCATCAGGAGTCATTGCATGCATAATGGGAATCTTCCACATGAAGCGATTTCCCTTCTTTAAATGCAGGGGTTTGCAAAGACTGGTAGGCTCTTAGGGCATGATACTCTTGACAGATGGATTTGTATAGCTCAGTGTAAGCTGAGGTCAGAGAGAGGATTCATTCTCAGCTAATTTCAGAAAATGAAGAGTATCATTATTGTTTATAGAGGGTATAGCTCTGAATGCTTTTATATTTATAAAAATTATATTTTAAAATAAGATTGTTTTGCCTAACGCAATTCATCTTGATATCAGAGCACTACACACAAAGGTCTAATTAACAAGTGGCAGTGTCTTGTTTCAGCCATCAGGCTCCCTTAACAGTGGGTACTTAAGTATTCATCAATTTATGTTGACAGAAAGGGACATATTGTCTCCCTTTTAAAGCTGGAGATACAGGCACAGGACAAAGGTGTGAATCATGACATAAATGGTCTGTAGAGCTGCAAACATATGAAACCACGTCTTCCTACTCCTGATCTAACACCTTAAATACGGTATTATGAATAAACATCAAAAACCCTCAAAAAAATCTGCCTTCCGTGACAGCTGTTTGCATTTCCTTCTACATCCAGGATTATTCTTTCTTCACCTATTTCTATCTATTTCTAGCCTTTTTCTTTCCTTTCTTTTTTTTTTTTTTCCTTGCGTGTTCTGTCTTTATTATCTGTCAAAATCCAAAAAAGGGAATTCAGATGTGTTTGTGTCTTCCCATGAACAGGAGAAAAATAAATAGTCTCATCTGTCAAGGTCTGATGAGCAATTTAAATAGCAGCATAATTCAGACAGCATTAATTGAGGTGTTAATTAGATTAGTTTGGTAGTAAAATACCTGTAAAAATCTTAGTCAATATTTCTTGAACAAATTATGTAAACCCAAACCTATAAGTTAACAGGTTAGAATTAAGTGGCAGATTAAAAAAAAATAAAAAAAAAAGAAAACCCCAAATCCCCCAAACCAAAACCCCCACAAAAAAAACCAACAAAACCCCACCATTGCAAGGTGTGGTTGCTTTCTAGGTAATTGTTGTTGATGTCTTTTTGGCAACAGTAAGCTCAAGGAGAGACCTCTCCTTTTCTCTCCCAGACGTGGGCTTGGTTAAGGTACAGCGAAACAGCTTGTCACAAAGTAAGCCATTTTGCCCCCAGATATGATGGATTTTGTTCCAATTCTTGTCAGAAAATGATAAAACTTGGAAAAGCATGACCAAGTGTGTCAGCTGCCCTGCTCAGCTGCTTCCTCAGTGCATCGTAATAACGGCTCAGCCACTGCCTGAGTTTTGTTTCTTCCCTTATATCTCCACTGATACCTTCAGGGCTTCACCTCAACAGCTGTTAACATAAAGTGAGGAATGACCTCAGAAAGCAATGTAAAGAGGCAGGAGAAACAACTCTGTGCCGTCCTCAGGGTGCTCGGTAGCTAGGCAGCTGGTGCGAACCCTTGTTTTTCCTGTCTTTTCCTTTCCAGAGAGCTCCCTTATCTTTTGTTGATTTTTTTTTCTTTTTCTTTTCCATCAAGCTCTCTCTTTCTCTTTGCTAAGACCTTGATCCACCACATATGCATTTGCTTAATTTTCAAGCACTCCTAGTTCCCAATAACTTACACCAGGAACACGTTCTTATGTTCAGCTTTGAAACGAGGCATCTTTCTCTCAATTTTCCCTTATTTTGCCTATCTTCCTTGTATTTATTTTTTATCATTATTTTTTATAATTTTTGTTTTTAATTCTTCATTTTTCTCGCCTACACAAGTACTGGATATGCTTCTTTTCCCTCACGGTCTCTACTTCTCTTATATAATGTAAAGTCCAGATGTGGAGTCCAGAAAAGAAAGGGGCTTCATGGTTTGATTTACAGGTCAGTCCTGAGTGTTCATGAGAAGTATGTTTATCAGTCATATTTTCCTGACTTTTCTACACAAGATTTAGTTTGCTGTAAACCAATCTCTGCACCTCAGGAATGAAGTAATAGTATTAGGAATAAAACATTATTAAAGACACACACACACACACAGAGTATTACCAAAACTTCCTTTCAAAACATGTTTTTCATTTTGAATTTCATTTTTGCATTTTTCCCATTAAAATATGCGTATCATAGCTATCGCGAAAAAAAAACAAACAAAAAAACAAAAACCAAAGATCAGAATTTGTATTTAGTTTTGCATTCAACTTTTTTTTTTTAACCATCTCCCTATTTAAAATTTAAAAGAGTTGAGGATTTTTTTTGCTGTTGTTTTCTTATCATTGGTGTGTGTGTGGACTGGAGTGCATAGAATCATAGAATCATAGAATTGTCTAGGTTGGAAG